>CM054112.1:124510960-125083460 GCA_028673005.1 Tanypteryx hageni
AAAGATTCGGTAAAAACCCAGGCAGGATTTTCATTGACAAAAGATTGCCTGGCAAGCGGCGTTTTTGGGGTTTATGCCAAGGGGTGCCAGATGTTTTCAGAGGACACTCCCATATTTGTCTTGGAGGGAGGTAGTCCATATCGCTTGCTTCTCGATTTTTCCGCATCCTTTATTTTGTATGTGCGAAAAACTTCCATAGAAGAAAGTTTAAAAATTAACCAAGATATAATTTAAGCAGCTTACCTATGATGTATTAAAGCAAACTAAAAATCGATAAACCGTCCTCAAATTTCTAAGCGCCCGATTTTCGACGCCCTGATGCATTGCTTCAAAATTTGACGCACTCTCTGGAAGGGTGGAATGGGACAGTTCAGCACGACTGATTCAGCACCGGGACGATTCGGCGCCTGGAGGATAGAGTAACAACTTTTAGTTGGGTTGAGTGTTTGGGAGTTGGATTAGTTCTATTCCCTCCCCCAGATAGGGTTGAGTGGTTGGAGGTTGAATTCGCTGTTTCCTCTCCCCGGGTCGGGTTGAGTGGTTGAGGATTGGATTCTTTCTATTTCCTTGAGAAGTTGGTGGTTGGATTCGTCTTGCTGGTGCCGAATTGTCCCATCGCCGAATCGGTCACACCGAACTGTCCTATACCCCTGGAAGGGCGCCTGAGGCAGTCGCATTGCACCATTATGAGGTCTAAAAACTCACTCGGAGCTTGCCTGCAAACTGTTGCCGCCCTCAGGCCAGTTAATACGAAGAAAATAATCTGGTTAATAAGTAAAAATGATGATTTTTAATGCCAACTATCACTCAAGTATATGCGTTCAAATGGAAAAGGAAAAAATTAAGAATTGCCCGTCCATAAGTGGCACTCCTCATATGTTGCCACCCAGGTGCGATGACCCCCTGCACCCATAGGGCGGTGCGGCCCTGCATCAAAAGTATTATTGAGAATAACAAATAGAAGGTTATATTGGATGAGCATGTGGCAGAGGAAGTTCCGATTCAGGAAGGAGAAAGGTAAGAGAAATCATATACATAATCAGAGTGAATGGAGAAAGACATATAGAAAGAGATAGGAAAGTAAATGTTTTGTGGATCTAGAAAAGGCTTTTGATTGGGTAAATTGGCCCATCCTAATGAAAATGTTTAAGGCTAAAGAATGTTGATATGGAAATTATATATGGGTCAAAATGTTGTGATAAGAATTTGGAGACAAAGTAATAGAAAAAACTAAACTCAGTAGAGGAGTAATGCAGGGACGTTGTTTATCTCCCACATTGTTTAATGTATAATAAATGTGTAATAAATTATAAGTGCTATAAGGGAAAATGGAGGGTGAATATAATTGGAATGAAAATAGGGTGCATTAGATTTGCTGAGGGCATGGCAGTAGTGGCACAAAGTAAAAAAAACTGAATAATATACTAAAGAAGTAAAAGTTGCAGTAAGTATGGAATGAACACCAATCCAATCGATTACTAATATTGATTACTAAATAAAAATCTTGTAATTTTCCACTATTTTATTAGGACACGACCTAGGTTTCAACACTTAGCGTCATCATCGTTGTCCTGATGATGACGCTAAGCATCGAAACCTAGGTCGTGCCCTAATAAAATAGTGGAAAATTACAAGATTTTTATTTAGTAATCAATATGGAATTATTCCACCACATCACGCCTTCAACGGTTGAATTAATCAATCCAATCACTTGAAATAGGGACTTGAGAGGTATATGGAGAGAGTGAGCTGGATGGAAAGAATGAGTAACATGAAATTATTGGAAAGGACACAAGAAAAAAGAACGTTAATGGAAATCATTAGAAAAAGGAAGAACTGGATAGGACTATTGAGGGCTGCTTTGGAAGGAACAGTTATGGGAAGGAAGAAAAAAGGAAGACAAAGAATAAAGATGTTGGATAGTTTGACAGGGAAGGATAGTTATCCTAAAATGAAGGAAAAATCAAGAAACCAGGAAGAATGAAGGATAAAGAATTGAATCATGTCATAAGACAGAACACTAGTGATGATGATTGACAATAATACAAGCTGATTCTTTGAGCATGTCTTTTGAGAAATAATAGAATCAAAACTGGAGATTCCAGGCATTATAATTCAGACCACAGATGAGCTAGAGACTTGAAATTTGGCACGATTATAGGATTTTAATCACAACCAACCCGAAAAATCGAAAATCCCGCTTTTCCAAACTTATGCTTCTCTTCATTCTCTCCCTCTCTCCCTTCCCCTCTCTTCTCTCTCCTTCCTTCTCTCATTCACTCTTTCTTTTCCCCCGCACTCCCGTCTTCCTCCTTTTTTCCAATAAGGTCCTATATAATTTCATGAGCACGACAACGATGCTGGTTGTTCTAGGCAACGAAATATTTTATTCACAAAGAACTTCAAATTTTCGTCTTCAAAACATTTTTTTGAGTCAATTCGAATCGTATTTGAAAATCTACTGTAGAAAATAAATTTGCGTTCTTTTTTGCACTTAAATAACTAAGCATATTTTCAAACCTGTTCAGGTGTATCTGGATTTGAGGCTACTAAACTGCATTTTGATTTAAGTTGTTCCAAAAATGCAGTGTTTAATTATTTTGCTGAATACAACAAAGCTATTCATAGCTCTGGAATGAACTATAATCAATATTGAAACAAAAAATCACCATAAAACATTTATGTATTCAAATCTTTTTTCAATCTGAGATGACGATCTTGGTAGATGGGTTGTTAGCACGTCCGGCTCCCAATGCTAGGGTCACAGGTTCGAGTCCCGACTTGGTCATGGTTGTGATTGTCTTTGTTATTGTTATATATTGTTAATTGATCAGCTGTAATGGGCCTCATACGGTAAGCTGTTTACAAATAAATAAATTGTATGCACCATAAAAAGTGGTAATTTAAATCACATCTTCAGCTAACATTATTTGGGTATCTCATTTAAACTATCATATATGCTAAGTAAATCAATTTCTCAACAAATTTTATGAATTTTTCATAATTTTATAAAACATCCAGAATGCAGCGATGAAATGCCATGCCAAGGTCTTGGAGAACATGCACACTTCAGCAATTTTGGAATGGCCTTCTTAACTCTATTTCGTGTGGCAACTGGGGATAACTGGAATGGCATCATGAAAGACACCTTACGAGACACCTGTGATGACGCAGCCGACTGCGTACGCAACTGCTGTGTTTCCACTGTAATTGCCCCAGTATTCTTTGTCATATTTGTCTTAATGGCTCAGTTTGTTTTGGTTAATGTTGTTGTTGCAGTATTAATGAAACACCTTGAAGAGTCACATAAACAGGTTAGTAGGCATGCAGTTGTACAAAATATTCTATTTAACTGTGAAAATTCAAGAAATGATTATTAAAAGTTTCCAATTTAAAACCTTAACTCATTTCATTTCAGATGGAAGATGAATTAGATATGGAATGTGAATTGGAAAGGGAGTTAGCTGCTGTGCAAGATGAAGAAGAATTGGTAGATGATGATGATGATGACGACGATACAGATCACGGGCAAATGTCAATTAAGGACACATTGGAAATGACTTTGGTAAGATCAGTATTTTTACAGGCTTAAAATGTATTACATAAAAAGTAGATGCATTTTTGATAGGTTCCCAAAAGAAGATATAATACAAAATAAACAGTAACTGGTAGAGATTGTCACCAAGATAAATTCTGTACAATAAACCATAGTATTTTAAAAGCTTTAGGGTAATTTTCAAATTTTTTTCAGGCCAGTAATTAATTTGGATGTGCATGTGCTCATGATACTCAGGAAAATAATTTATCTGAACTGCTCTTATTTAATAAATATAACACATTTAATAGAGTGGACACCAGTGTCTGTCATGGCCCTGGGCTATCAACATGGTTGCCTAAGCCAGTGTTTCTCAACTGGGGGTTCACACGTTATTTCTCAGGGGTCTGCAAATTGAGTAGGACATGATTATCTATTTTTATCTATAACTTGTTTGATCCAGCACAGAGCTCAGATTAATGTTTCATATAGTGTAAAAACGAGATGAATGAAAAATGCATTAACTTTTCATTGAGAGGGGGTCTGCAGAAATAGTGGGACTTTGTACGGTCTGTAGCTCCAAAAAGGTTGACAAACACTGGCCTAGGCTGAACATACAACTCCTCTATGTTCCTGTAGTTTATCTGAATTTCAAGTAGTTCCATTTGTATTGATTTCTAAACCTTTTTTGGAAGAAAATTATTTTTCTTTTCATTTTTGCACTTGATGTAGTTCTAATTCCCAGTTGCTTTCACATAGTCGTGGATTCTAGGAAAATCCAGTAATGCAACACAAAGATAGGATTCCAATGGATGTCTCAGCTTTGGTAGCTTCTTATATATCATCCAACTGCATGTTGGTATTCCATTTTTAGCAGTCTTTCATGCACTTATGGTCAGGTGCATGGCTATCATTCACTCACCTGGGTTCAAGTATGAAAAGCTCCTACTCAATGGCAGTGAATATTTTCCTTTTGAGGAATACCCACTGTTGGCCATATTTATTCTCTGTGTCCTGAACACCCACTAGCCATGTGCCTAACTCTAGTGATGTATCACATTTAACGCATCCGCTACGATTTTTCTCAGCAGTTACGGCAATGACCATTTAATTTTGGAAATTTTAGAAAATACCCACTAATGCAAATTCAATCTAGGTGATATTGAAGATATCTCATTCAAGTCAATGCACTTATACATATATAAGCATGCTTGTACATTTATAATAAATACAGCATTGTCAGTCAAGGCCCAGTATAACAAGACCATGTCAGGAGTTAGGTTAGCAGATGGGTTGAGTAATAAAATAATAAATTGTGCCTTTTCCTTATTAGATATGTAAATCGAGACATGTACAACCATAGCCTGATGATTCCCATTTCATGGGCCCTTTTTATTTCATTTCAAAAAGTTTTTATTGCTGAACATTGTTAATGTAACTCGTGTATTTGCATGCTATACAGTTATTTCCCGATTTAGGTATGAGTTGCATTCCAGGAAATTGTTGCGCTATGTAAAAATGTGTAAACAGAAAATAATTTTCTTGAAAACAACACAATAAGTGGTGGCATAGCATACAAACAGCAAACCAGTACATTAAACTTAGGCCCCAAAAACAAATAAGCATTTCAACAAAAACTGTATTTTATCATATTAATATTTTCTCATCATTTTCTTTCAATTACATTTAACCATTCAAACTCATAGGGTGGGGGATTCCAGACAATTTTTTGACTCCACTGTTTGTCAGGAGAGTGCAATATTGCGTTTATTTTCAATTCTCGCAATTTGTCTGGTGAGAGACACTAAAATAATTGCTACCATACATTTTTACTATACTGTTTATCTCTACAACTTTTCTGTCTCATCTTTATTGAAACATTGGCTACCACCGTATCATATTGAAAGCTAGTCTTGCTCCTATCGATGGATAGCAAGTTGGTTTCTCATGTAAAAATTGCTATTTTTTAAAGAAAAATAATTGAGAGCCACCAAAAAGGACTTTGCACCGGGGCTAGGGTTGCCACCTCTCCCGGAAATCCGGGAGTCTCCTGGAATTAATTTACCTTCAATACATCTCTGGTAGAACTTTTCAGGGAGCCCGAAGTCTTTGTTATTGCGTAATTTTTAACTGGACTAGTCTTTTTACTTTATATTGAGTAGATTTTGGTACATTTCCTTTGATTCCGATGAAGCAATACATAATGTATAAATATAATCTTCATCAGTGCTGTTTTTCCAACACAAAAGGTGCTGGAACGCGAAAGAGGTATGGAGGCAAAAATAGGAAATGAATGTCAATTGTCAGCAGAGGAATACGTGTAAATGTACAATATGAGTAAAACATCATTGCATTGCAAATAAGTTCATTTAATTTGTTGTAAGTTATGCAAATTAGTATTTTTTGCATTGAAGGTTCCAGAACGGCGTTCCGGTGCATTCCGGCAGAAAAAAGCACTGCTCTTCATACAGGATCATGTTGGTTACTACCTCTGCCACACCACTCTGTATGGCCACCTCCTGGGCATTAATGCAGATACGCATTGCATATATCAAAAAATGTTCCCAAAAATAAAAATCACTTAATGGAAACACACATGATGAACATATAAAACGGGAGATACTTGTATTTTGGAAAAACTGCGAGAAAATGTTAAATAATGAAAACCAAGCTCTGTAATATGAACAGTACAGTTGTGACAGCTGAATAGAATATGTTAAAAAGCCACAATAATGATCAACCGGCATCTTAAGAAATAAAATTGAGCTGACACTAATGACCGCCACAATACCTACCATAGGCAAGTATGTAAGCACCAGTGAATATAACCTGTTAAAGCATTCATCATATTCAGTTGCCCCTTCCATGTGAGGGATACATTCCTGGAAAACACTGTGTACAGGTATACCCCGATTTATATCAATTCAAAGTTACGACAGCGATCAATTAATACCTGTGTATTGATTAAAGTCATTTTGAGTCAAAGTTACGTCATCAGAGGTCTAAGGTTCTTTAAAATTTCATCGTTGTCAACATCCACAAGCAATTGTCTGATTAAAATACTAATTAAAAAGGTCATTCAGCAATCTAAATATCAACTTTCCATAATATAACATCTAAATAAACAACAATCCTAAAGTTATTGCATCACTTCAAACTCAGGCCAATGATCACTAGGTGATTTCTTAATATGTTGAACTTGAAGGGTTTTGTAATGAGGGAACCTAGCGATCGAAAAAATTGGCGAATTCAGATGCAAAACACTTGAGCAAAGGAGCAATTTTTTCACACCCAAGCTGACTGCCGAGTCGCATGATGTCCGACTCATAGATTCCACTGCTAGAATTTGTGATTATGGTGAATTTGTCATTTTAAGTTAAAGTATGATATTCTACCGTAGTAAATTTCAGGCTGAATCCGATAATGCATATTATAATTTTCTAAAAATTGAGAAAATTATTTAATATTAGAGAAAAAATTTTTGGCACGGTAACAATATTATTAATTTTATTTCACTTTATTAATTGTCTCTATATTCTTAAACACTAATATCCTAAAGAATAGGCACCTTTTCTACTTCAATGATTAATAATTCTCTGCAGATAAGACCCGAGGTGGCTAGGAATATTCCATCAAAATTTTTAATAGCAAATTTCGATAAATAAAGCAACCTTTCTCACAATGACAGTACTTCATATTTTTTCCCAAATTTTTTAAATGATTCCACTTTATAGGTACAACAAATATTTTTTAGAAAGCGAGGGGCCTGGTGCGTTAAACCACAGGATAATATAATAATTAATCGATAAATAGAAATATTAGGTACATTAATACCAATTTACTTTAACAAAATTTGAATAATATAATAAAACTTGGTTTAATCTAGTAATAAATGGGTATAAAATATGTACATAAATTTCATGAAGAGTACATGCTTTAATACAATTCATTATTAACCCTTAGCCATTCAAGGCGCTGATATATCAGCTTCGCATGGTTGTCTGAAATAGCTCCAGCAGCCGATACATCAGCTCTAGCTTTAAATTCGTATAATTAACAAAGGAAAACTATTTTTGCATTACAAATGTTGATAAATGGAAGGTTATACATATTTCATAGTTTAAATTTTTAATTTTTATTACGTTCAAGTATTTTTTCTAAGCGATGATATTTGCTAGTCCTTCCTCTGCAACTGTAAAATTCAGCTAACTGCCACCGAGATTTCGAAACTGAAAAACATCGACAAATGTTTATACCACTGGCCTGAGATATAAAAATTAATAATTATGCTCTTTTTATATCTTACAGAAATTTTCTAAGTATTCATTTCAACCTAATTTTGTTCCTCCCAAGGATAATTTCTATTTCTTGCTCGTAGATAACATTATCCATAGGCTGCACCATTGTCAGCAAGCAGATTACTAATCTTCACCAAACCATTTGATGTCTGCTAATACATTGCTATCAGATTGCCACATATCAAAAGATGATACATGTTTTTCTTGGTGCTTCAAGTAGTAGGCACAAAGAAAATATTTTTTATACAAAGATGATCCAGTTCATGCATACGATCTACCAAGAATACATTATGCCTTACTCTGAGGAATTGTTCTCCATTTTATACTTAAGTATATTTATTTTATTCAGTGGTTCTTTTTGAGTACTTAATAGATTTTTGTGTTGCAGAAAGTGCAGACTGTATATTTTATAAGCAAGAAAAATTTAACCCATCTCATAATGGCAAAAGTGTGAAAAAACATGAAATTATGTACTATTTAGATAATGTATCGAATTATACTGAATCGGTTTTCCACAGAAAGTGATTTAGGATCCAAAAGTGAGTGACTGTATTCCATAACTGAGGTATATAGTTTTACATATTATTCAATATCTCAAAGAATAACATAGTTATGTAAATATAACTTGCATCTTTTATAAAGAATAAAAAGGGCTTTCTAAAAATATATATTATAACCTAGTATCAATCGAGGATGTAAAGCTACATAACTTTGACATGTTTTTCTTTCAAATAAAGAAATGCATTTATATTTTCTATATTGTTAACAAGATGGAAAGTATAAAAAAATATTTATAATAAACAAAAATATATTCCTAACTTACATGAATATTTCAATGCCCTAAATTAGAAAATAGATATGTAATAATTTTTTTTAATTCTTGAAATTTTCCAAAAAAGTGGCATGATTTTTTTCTGGAAAAGAGTGGCAAATGCTGAGTGCATAAGGGTTAACCTCGGTACTGGAATAAAAAGACAAAAGGTACAGTGTAACAAGATACAACAAATTGCATAATAAATGTAAAACTTTATTTTAAAGGTGTTGACATCACTTAAGTGGACTTGATAGAGAAGTATCTAATTGAACTAACTAAAACTGGATTCACATGGGAGTGCAGCATGCCAAAATTGCTCTGCGTCACAAACTACCTGCTAAAAAATTGATGAAATCCATCTTCGAAAATCACATAAACATGAATCTGGACCACTTTCTAGGATACCATGGTCACACTATACAAATCACGTATATGTGAAACTGCACTCTAGGATACTACGCTATAGACTGTATTTAAAATGTATTTTCCACACTTTCACAACATTTCAGCTATTAAGTTCAAAAGTCAATTCATTTCTTCTTCAAAAAGCTGTTCTTAAATAAATTTATTTTAATGTTTGATTAAGATGTCCAGCAAATGATGTTCGAATTGGCATTAAGGGTAAAATAATAAATACTACAATCATTAAAAATAAGTCTTCTCAAGATGTGCATTAACCCTTCGCACTTATATCTTGATAATGACTCAACATTGCTTTTACATGCCACAGGACCAACTATCATGCCTATTATACACATCTTTGAACTGATCCCACACCCATCATGGTTTTCCCGTGTTTATTGATTTTCCATAATATTCAAAGTTTTTATATAATCAGCATTTATTTCTCCAAAATACAAACTATTAAGCAAATACTCAAGTACAACAAAAAAGGGTTAAGAACCATACTATGCCCATGAATGTCCAATAACACTGCTTCAAACAACCCATTTTATGATCATAAATTTAATAATTTAGCTAACATCCTCAAGTTAAAAGGAGCTAGTTCCCAAATGTAAAGAATTTTCAAAATACAGGTGTTCATATCACCTTTAAATCCCAAACAGGAAATTTGCTGCACCAAGTGCTTTTTTCCATAAAATATACAATAAACAAAATTTCACTTTGACTTACTCTCTCAAAATCTGGTTACCCTACCTTCAAATGGCTTGCTAGCTATCATCAAAACTGATGCAGAGATCGATCTACTGAAAACCCCTTTTCTTCAACCACTACAAACAAAACTTCTTGAGGAATATCCTCTTTCCATATCTGACAACTGTGAAGAATCATACATTCAGAATTTTTTAACTATTTCAATCTTCACCTTCAATACATATTATCAATAGTAAATAATAATCTTATTTTTGACCTAAGTAGAAGGATGGTCAGTATCTGCCATTGTATACCAAGGTTGCAGGTTTGAATCCTGCCAAGGACATGAATGGTTGCTTGTGATTCCAGGTTTAAAGCAAGAATGGACTTCCTAGTCCAAATCTAATCCCTAAATAAAGATTATTATTATTATCCTCCAAAAAATGCATGCTTAAAAATTATAGCATGTGTTGAGAACCAAACCAAATAATGTGTCCTTTTTTACTGATGCAAAAACTGTCTGCTAGACTGTATTCCTCATTAAATCTCTAAAAACTTCCTCAAATTATAGACAAAAATTATAATACACATTTTCTTCTTCCATTCAGGATTATGAGATGAAACCAAAAGAGCACCTACAGTTGAACAAAGCACTTTCACTTCCTGCAGATTTCACTTTCCCATTGGGAAAAGGTACCCAGTCTGAACCAAAAGGTAAGCACTAATGAAAGAGTGAAAATAAGTATTTGACCATCCAAGTTTAAGTTCACTCAAAATGAGAGACTTCCATATATACAACAGACATTAAATTCTTTTTCAGAATCATCAATGTTGCAGCTGCATGAGTTGCGCCATAGATCATCCAGCACCTGTCATAAATACAGCAGTCAGCCACAGGATTGTGGGAGGAAAGAGATGTGGGAGGGAGATGATGCTTTTAACCAGAACCTACCTGTTCCTCCAGCTTATCCAGCCACTGGATATTCAGTCTACACCACAGATGTAACAGCATCAGCTCAAACGAATGGAAACAGTGCAGTGTATGTGCCTCCAGCAGAACCTTCACCATACCTTCCTCGAATACCCATTCAAAAAACACAATCATCTACTCAATTTGGTGGCATTTGCAACACAATCTCAGAGGAAGTATCAAAAACTACTGAGGGTACATCCAGAAAATCCTTTCTAGGTCTTGGAAACTTGCAGTCTAGTTGTGGTGCTGTTGGGGACCAATCAAGCCCCTCCGACATCTCTGGCCTCTCCCCCGAATGTACTTCCCCAGCAGTCACACTGGTGCCACCCCCTTACCCTTCCGTCGTTCCTCCGGCATCTTGCTCCAGCCCATGCCCTTACATTCCCTCATCCTCGTCATCATCAACCACTTCTTCCTCCCCTTCCTCCAGTTACTCTCATTCAAGAAATAGCCCCTGTGTTTCACCTCAGGAGGGAGAAATCTGTTTAGTTGTACCAGACATTATGTTTGGAAGGAGTAAGTTAAAAGGAGGAAGTACAAGTGGGAAGAGTTGTGCTAAACGGTCACAGCACTCCAAGCATTGCCGAAAACACACCCGCTACAGTGGACCAACACACACTCCATCTTCCTCTTCATCCCAATCTTCTAGTACCCCTTCTCCATGCCTTTCACAAAACAGAGATTCCCACAAGAAAACACAAAACACAGGAAAATCTCAAGACAATAGCTTTGGAGTTATGTTCCGAGAAAACATTAACGAGGGTAACAGGGTAGACTCTATTAGAGAAAGAAAAAATGAGGAAGTTCCAAATGCAGTAACAAAGAATCTTAAATCTATGCAATTCACAGGAAAAGACAGAGCCACTTGGATGGATGGTCATAACTCGGTGAGTAAAACCGAAGATACATTTTCCAGTGCTGAAGGAGCTGATGAAAAATTAAGTTCAGGTTGTGAGAGAAGTAAGCTTACAGAGAGTGGACAAGAGGAAAGAACAGCAAGGTGGCAAGGACGAGAAGGTGACATTAGTGCCAAGAAAGAAGAGAGAGATGGCAGCAGTGATGATGGAAGTCAAGAAGATCTAACTTTTAGTGAAGACAGAAGGCGACTGTGCTAGTAATTAAGGATTATATTTTGACCATATCAGCCAAAGTAAGAAAATGCCTATATAATTTTTTCAGGATGTAATTCTCATTATCCAAAAAAGTAACTTTTAAAAGACTTGGTGTACAAACTTGCATCCCTTAGGTACAAATTATAGATTTCAACAAGTTGTACATTGATGTGGTAATCTGCTTCACTATTAGACTCAAGGGGAGAATGTGCAGGAAAGCCTACTCTTTAACTTCTTAAGGACTGTTCCTTATAAATAATAGGGACTAAATAATAACCCTTTGAGTATTTCCTAAGAATCAGTACATACGTCTATATCTTAAAAACTATCAAGTGCTGAATCTCACATTAGTAAGAGCCTAATGCACACACAGTTCCCCAAGAAAGCAATGTGACCGTAGTGTCTCTGAATTCGTTGTCTTCGTTTAGAAGATCTTTAATATTTATTACCAACAGGTTAGGTGTTGTGCACCTTGCATAGACTCCCGAGTCGTGACTGAACAGTTTCGTCCGTTGTCAACTTATTATTCCATGGCGCATATTCACTCAAGAGTAAATTAAAATTTTGTCAGTGTACATTACATTTGAGTATGACATGGAAATCATCAAACCTTATGTAGACTCACAAATGGACAACTCACTTTCCTATACTTGCCTTCTTTGATGATTGACCAGCCTCGATAAAGGAGTAAGATTTTGGGATTAAAGAAAGCAGGGTTACCGAAAATTGTAGGCAACAATCATGTTCCAGGGTAATACCTTTTTGAAGCAAGAAAAAAGAGAAGGTTATTTAACCAATGCATTGGCTAAGTCTGTGATATTAGGCATTTGTGAATTGTTTTCCTGTAAAATACAAGAGAAGGATACATAACTTGAGGTAGTTGACCAGCCACAATCCTCTTGAATCCAGCCACAGCAATAGTCAAATGTGATCTTATGAATGAATGAAATGAGCAGCACCTGAATTGTCAGAAGACTTTCACTTATGGTATCTTTAATGATTTTCCTTGTTCTATTGATACCTAAATTTCTACAGAATATATGAGCAGCTTTCGATGCTCCAAGTAGGCAAAAATTTCTTCCTATCTCCAATCACCTGTGCCTTGTTAAAACATAACTTACTGCCAGATATGTATCCACCCATTAGGATTCCCCTACTTCATAAATTCACACTTACCTTTCTATTTCTATAACTTAGTGCCTTTCTGAATACCTTACTCCAAAGCCAAACTGATGTTTTATAGTGTGATGAACTATTGTTACATGGGCGTGATACATTAAAAGAATATATAATATGTTGCCTGAAATACGGGAGTGATATATTGGCATTTGGATACAAGGTAACAACACTTGAATCAAAATTAACACTGAAAAATTCTGACAAATAATGGAAACACTTTTAAAAGGCAATTCATAATTAATAAATCTGTAAAATTTTGTGGACTAAAAGAAAAAACGAGAGCATGTATGCAAACCAAATTTTCCAATTGCACTTCTTTTTTGAATGTTGCCTGCTACCTCAATGACAATCACATTGCAGAAATGCAGAGAGGGCTCATAGGATGATTATGTGATACAGAATGGCAAGCTAACTAATGAAAGTGTTCCATTTGTTACCCTTTCTTCAGAATTAATGAACTTCCACCTTTATAATAAATGTAGTAAACAATTAAAAAATATTCCAGCCTTCATAAGCAAAGTATCTTTTGCAACATCATAAGATACATTCTCTAGTTGTGCAGCATTTTTGGCAAATGACTAAATTCTCCAATGTAAAGCAGATTCATCATCATTATTATTTGAAGCAACAATAAATAAGCTTCCTCAGTACATTGGTATAATATTACATGAAATTTCTTAAGAATTCTAAAAATGAAGGCATTTTAATTTATATAGGCTGTAAAGAATTATCAAGTTGGGATCATGCCATACATTCAAATATCTTACATCATTGTTGATTGTATAGAGAACTCCAAAAGGTGAATTATATTGTAAATTTGTAAATACTGTTTATAATAAATACTGTATTTTGAATTGGGAGGTTTCATTGTCATCAATCAAAATCACACACTTGTTCAAAACTTAAATATTTAATTTTCAAATAAGAACATCCACCTCTACAATATACAATCTTCACTGTAGTTTCTTGTTCTTGAGGATAATGGAGTACTTTGATGAAATCATAAATTTTAATAATAAACATAGGACTTTTAAAACGAAAATTTCTTTCTAAATTTCATTTAAAAAGCAACCAATATAAAGTGATGGAAAAAATTTGAAAGCCAAGAATAATATATTTTATTTAAAACCATTAAGTCTAATATCTTTTCTTTGTATTACAATTTCATAGCTCATACCTGAGACAAGCTCCTATCCAGACACCTATTTGCCACCAAAATGAAAAAACTCATACTTCAAGGCACCTTATTAATCAATGTGGAGATTCCAAATGGTTGACAAGTATATACATAGTAAGCTGAATAAAAATGCCTGGTATTAAAGGAATTTTCCACAATTGTTACAAAAAATATTCCACAGGACAAGACTATAATGTAATTTCTGAAAAGGTTGCATAGGCTAAAGTTTCTCAATCATGTTCAATATGCAAGCACTACAAAATATTACAGCAATTGACAAACATACACACATCTATTGAACAGGATGTTAGTATTATTCAATGAAATAACTGAAATGATTTGATTTTTAATGACTGTACATTTTAATAAAATGAATTGTAATCCTAATGATTCCAAAGGCCAAGCTCATGAAAAAATAATACACCTTTCCAGGAGACTATAAACAATTCCATACAAATTAGCACTCAACAAATAAGTTGAATGAAAAAACTGACCAAGGAATGTTTTTACACATCATTAATAAGCACAGTTCTTAAAGCTGATCAATATGACAGCATTATAATTAAATCACCTTGAAAATCGTTGATAGGTCACAAAGTTGTCTCAGGAGCAATTCACGGGGATGATTGTTTCCGTTTGGTTTGGGCCTGAGCAGTAGGTATTTCATCAGTCCATGAACAGCCTTCTCCCAAAGCAGATACACCCATGGTCATCACCTAATCATTTTGAAGCTGGAAAGAGTCGGTATAGTCCTTTTCTGCTTAAAACAGTCTAAATCTGGAAAATTATCTAAAGCATTACTATGGCAAAATTTTTCAATGAAAATACCTCTTTCATATAAAATTAAATAATGAAACAACTACCTCCTCAAAAGATCAAATACCGAGAAAAATAAAAAATTTGAGAATTATTCCATATTAACATTTACAGCAATTGATCAAAAATTAAATAATTACCATAAGAATATTCTCTTGAGAAAATTCATAAAGAATATAAAGCCACATAAAGACATCCAATTCTTCCAAATAATAACAACTTTCTTTTGCATCATGCATAAATTACTATTATAATGTTGATTAGAGTTTTAGAACCAACAATAAAGAAACAATTCATCTCTGGAAAATGTTCTCACATTTATTATTCATAGAGTAATTCACTTCATACCATTTCCCAACTTCTTATATTTTTATAGAAAATACTCAAGGCAACAGAATCCAAATAACACAGTTCAACAGTATGGATCATCAAGTAAATAGTCAAAATGAAAATTGCTACTAAAACTAAAAATGAGTCCCCAAGATACATAACATACCAAATAATATGAAAACCAATTCTAATATCAATTGAGCACAATGATGCCATTCCGCATGATGTCCTTTTTTTAATAGCAAACAACGATTAGGGATGGGACGATTTCTTTATTAACACTGCCTATCTTGTTTGTATTAACTTTTATTGAATAATATTAGTATTTTAAAATTAATTTTTAAAAAGATTAATAACTTCGTTAAACAAATTCAACTTTGCTATTCTTATTGTAAGATGATTGTTCATCACAAAATATGAACCTAAAACATTAAATTCCATTTGAAGCTCTAATTTTCTAATACAACTCATTAATTTTAATAAATACCCATGCAAAGTACATTCATAAAGCCTTTCATTTTATGAAGAACTACTTTTTATTGTTATTATATATAATTTTACGGAAAACACATAAAACTCATGCTACCTAATTAAAACAGACAAAGCTTGCACAAACTTCACTATGATTCGATTTTATATTGTGCGAGTAAATTACACTTCAGTTCATACCTAATATCTCACTACATATTGCTTCAAGTTTTATAGTAATACTATTACAAAAATGAAACATTGCATACACATCAAAAATTTTCACAAGAGAAAAATGCACTTTCTAACTGAATCAACATAAGATCAGTATACCCTCACGAAGCCAGCATTCTAAAACCCCAGCCATCCAAAAACCTTTCTATTTTATATATATAGACAACAGCCATGCCTTCAGAAGCTGCTTCAGAAAATTTCTCTGGCTTCTACCTCAGCCAATATTGAAAATACAACTGCCACATTACCCTAATTTCCATCAATGTTAAGTTGCAAAATATTTCTACCCAAATTCATCAACTTTGTAAATGAAAAGACTTGATAAGTATTACATGAATTCAACAGAGAATTATTAAGCTCATTTTATGACTATATAAAAAATAAGCCCTTAAAATCAAAATTGAAAAAATAAGCACTTAATAAGGTACAGGTAGTCATCCTATAATACACTTTCCATTTGTGTGTTTCTGTTACTACATGGCGAATCAATTAGGGACCATTTTTGTATTTCATGGCACTTTATTGTTCTTATCCAGAAGGCTTACTAGGCAGTGCTAAATGCCAAGAACAGTAATTCCTTGGTTAGCACATTTTCATTATTACACAGTTTTTCAATTAAAGATCATTTTTCAAACAATGCACCAATTTTTCAATATTACTCTGAAAACTCCCCAAATGGTGTCGGCTGCACAGCGTCCAAACCTGTGATTTTTTTTATATTTGAATACTCAAACAGCAATTTGCAATGAAAATTTTTATGTAGCATTTACCAATTTTGTTTGGCAACTTTTGAAAGTACAGTGTAACCTCAATGGAATGAGTATGGCATATAACAAACTTCATTATAGCAAGTGAAAACACTGCCTACATCGATTTCTTAATGTTACAGAATTTAATTTTTGGCCATTGAGTACTCATTAGAACAAGTATTTTTATGAATTCTATAAATTCTCACTATATCGAGGTTTCACAGCAATTTGTGTTCGTTTTCGATGAAACAAATTAATGCAATATGCTATATTGTAATAGAAAGTGTTGCATTGCATTTTGAGATGCAAAATCATTTTCTTATTGTAGTCCTTGCTACAATGTACACACAGGGCATTGTGAATTGATACATGCTATGTATGTCTAAGGGACACGCATTCTCTCTCTATTGCTTCGAGTACAGGTTGTTTACTTTCCACAAATTTACGCTGACAGAATATATGACATACAATAACGAGAATTTTATATTTTTCTTTTTGAATATAAAACAAATTTTATTTTTCTGTTGTTAGTCACAGATTAACACTTTCAGTGCGGCATGACTGGAATTTCAGTCATGGAGGATTCTATCTGGTGGCAGCATGATTGGAATTCCAGCCATGGGTCTAAGTCTCTTCATAAAGCTTTGGGTGAGCGACCGCCAGGCCGATGAGGTCCATCTGTTTTCAGACACCTGTTTGACTCGAACCTTCCATTGGGTAAGGTCAGTTTTTCAGTCTGTGTTTTTTCTTCGAAATTTCAGCCTTCTTGATTGTGCGTTTTACCCCATAAGAAAAGCAATGCGCCATTTTTGTAAATTAATTTCGGACACTTGCCGATAAGCTGGGGTAATCAGAGTTTGGGTGTTGCTAAAGGGCCGCAATATCTATTAGGAATTGGTATCATTTTGCTTACATTGTCCTGGGTTCGACTCCAGATGCCTCAAAAAATCTCCCATAAGTTAACATGGGGAAAAGTTATTCCAGTGGGTGGACCAATCTAAGATGTATAGAGAGCTGAAATTTTGCACGATTATAGGATTTTGCTCACAACCAACCAGAAAAATCGAAAATTTCAAAATTGTTAATTTTTAGGGGTTATTTTTACCCAATATGTACATTAAAATTTAATAATTTTTATCTCGGAAACTATAAGTCATAAAAACGAACTTATAAAAATATTTTGTAGCAAATTCTATATAGAAAAAAATCTTGAAAAAGCTCAACAATGCATCGCTAAAAATTAGCAAATGTTTAACAACTCATCTGGGGTATTTAATTTTTTGAAACTGCACCGGTGGTGGGTATTTAAATTGTATACGAGGCAAATATTTATCTTCAGTAACTATATAGAAGAATCTTTTAAATATTCGTTCGGCTGAACTGATTTCAACCAAATTTTGTTCATATATTCTTCACATAAAAATAAGGCGAAAATTATATATATGGACTAAATCGACTCAACAGGGGTGCCACAATAGAAAAATTAAACTTTTCAGTTTTTGTTATTTTTGGAAGGGATTGGCTGCACTGATTTCAACCAAATTTTGTATGAAGAAGCTATGCAAGATACATAAACAACATTAAGATAAGAAATGCCAATATATAAAGCAGGGCTGCCAACATAGAAGGAATTACTTAATTAATTTACACTTATTAGTGTTGAACTCTCCGTATCAATTCGAACCAAATATAATATTTATTTATTTGTATTTGAAAACAATAAACATTTTGTGACACAGTGAGTCAACAGGGGTGCCACCATTGGAAAATATAACGTTGTAGTTTCTTTGATTTTGGAAGGGTTTTTCCAACCGGTTTCAACCAAATTTGGTATGAAGAAGCTGCGCAACATATGTAAACAAAATCAGCATGCTAAAATCCAATAATAAAATCAGGTCTGCCACCATATAAGGAAAAATTTAATTTCTTTTTACATGTATTAGTGTTGCACTGTCAGTATAAATTTGAATTAAATATATTATATATATTGTACAAACATACTAGAAAACAATAATTGCATATTTGAATCCGATTGGGTGAACAGGGGTACCAACATTGCAATATAAAACTTTTCAGTTTTGTGAATTTAGAAGGATTTGACTGAACGGATTTTAACAAAACATTATAGACAAAGTTGGTACAACATATAATAATGAAATCTAGATGTTTCAAGAGAGCTAAATAGCAGGACTACCACAATAACGGTTAAATTAGTATTTGTGATTTCAAAGGAAATTATAATGAAATACATAAAATTGTTCTAATTTCTGATTTTAAAAGAAAATTCATTTTTGCACTGAAGAAAATAGTCCTGTGCCCCAAATGGGCCCCTCCAATTATTCGCATACTTTCCCATTTTCACTAGATACACTTTCGTCTTCACTGACTTCAACGTTGAAAATATCCTCCCCTGACAAATCAGACAATTTTATATGTTTACTAGATGATGCCATTGATAGGGGATTCAATAACTTTTATCCTATAAAAAGGATATAAAATTTCCACACAATATTCGCACTAAAAACTGCACCATCTACTATGCCACTCAAAGGAAAACTGTTTTTTTTTAGTCACATACGCATACAGATGTTCAAAAGCTACTGCAATGGAAAGGGTAGGTTTTATTTCTCCCATTGCCACCCAAGCGGTTAAAGAAAAGTGACAGCGATGGTAAAATTTCACAAGGAGATGCGAAAAATTATCTCGGTCACGAAATTCTTTAAGGGGTAGGCAACCCGCACAACTGATGCAGGCTTTTTATAGGAATCGTATTCCCCGAGACAGTAAGAAAGCAAATGCCATCTACTGCCCAAAAAGTGTACTACAATGATGCAGCTAGGCATGGTAAAAACCCGAGGACGAAATAACTCGGGATACCCATAGCGAATGGCTCAGAAAGGAGAACGACGAGTTAACTCAGGGTACGCACCAGCTTTGCCGTCAGCCGCGACATATTAACTCGGGATACCCAGATGACTGGTTAAGCAAATTTTTCAAGTTTATGTATTTCCGAATGTGCTGCGAAGCTGAAATTTTTTTAAAGGTAGAATTTGAAAAAAAAAGAAATAGGGATTATAGAAATGTTGATATTTTAATTTGTTTGGTTGTTAAAAATTCTTAAAATTTAAACAAATAGATAAATATTTAGGTACTATGGGGCGAGCTAGGGAACTGAACTTTTTAAGTAATTTAGAGTTTAGTGCAAACGCACAAATAAATATTTAAATATCTCCATTAAGTTCTTATTGCGGCAGTTAAAACTTTTTAAAATTTAAACAATTACATAAATATTATTTCACTTCTAGATGTGCAATAACTTTAAAGTATGGCAGATATATATATATATATATATATATATATATATATATATATATATATATATATATATATATACAACCAAGATCAAACTCGTAAGTAAACCACCGCAATCTCCAGGGCAACAGCCATGTGGAGCATGTATGCATCAGATAATAAATTCCATGAGTAATAGCAGTATATTTATCATTTTCCATGCAATTAAGGCAACATAGTAATTTCCAAATTCCCCAACAATCGGGTCATGTCCAAGTGTTCGTATTTCAAGTTTCGTCACTCAGATCGCCCTGCATGCCCAATAAGAATAATCATCATTAAGGCAATACCATATACATTAAATTTATGGAAAAATTAGGATATTTTGTGTTAAGATTATGGCATCATCATCCATGCCTTTAGCACGTATTTGGATCAAAACAATCGTGAAATAGGTATGACGCCATTATATTTAACAATTGAAAAGAATTAAAATTTCTCGTAAAACTAAAAAAGCAACATTAAAATCTTTTTCATGTTTTGTACCACTGAGGAGGCCATTACCAGAAATCCAAAACAGGTATCGAATTATTTATACAAAATTTTAATCTATATTATTTATTTAGATGACTGGTTTCGGTATGAAATTGTTGTATTTAAAAAATTTCAATTCGTAGTGATACAGCAATAGATAAGCAAAACCGCATGGTAGACCCAATGCTCTATCCAGTGGCGGATGACTGGAATTCCAGTTATTATTTTTTTAAAATTTCTTAAATCCATTTTTGGTATTTTCGCCGAATTCTTGTAAACCAACGTTCTTTGTACCTAAATCTAATGGAAAACATTGAAAACTAGATTCAGCCGCTGGCAAGAAATTCCGAATTTCTGTGCCGCATTGAAAGTTTTAATAACTTATTCAGCTTTCACAGAAAATGAACTCATTATCTTCAAGAAATTCAACAATTTTCATCTCAATATCTGACTTAGGAACACTCATTAACACAATATCAATTAAATATGGAATATTTATTTTCATTGCCATATTGTTTATCGTAACCAAGGTATTGTATAAATTTCAAAATAGCATCCAATATGTGAACATGTGGTCAGATATGACGTGAATTTATAATCCCAGTGAACCATAGGTTGCATCTGTACCCATATTAATCAAATGGCGAAAATAAACGCTTCTGGACTCGAACCCATGATATTATGTTAGACGATGTTATTTTTCAAATGTGCAATAGGTGGATCCCAGTATATTGCGAAAAAATCATCAAAATCATACTTTCCATTTTCTAGTACTGTGGCCCGCAGACCCTTGGTGGTCCACGAGGCTACTACAGGGGGGGCGCGATAAAAATAACATCCTCACTGCCATGTTTCATAAATATATTTGTTGAGGTAATCAATAAGAATGACACCAAATGTATGTGTGAACATTACAAGCGATTGCTGAGTGCATGTTATTTCTTTGATATTACATTAGATTTTCATATACAATGGAATGTAAAAAACAACTAGCAACATGATGTGGTCCGCAAAATTTTGAAGGTCAAAAATGGGTCTGCACACTCAAAAAGATTGGGAAGCACTGCTCTAGTAATTTGCATTAAACCAACTTGCCAGCAGAGACCCTGGAGACTGTGACAGACCAAGTCACAAATGGCTATTATTATAGTTACGAATTCCTGTGAGAAATATGTTTTCACTTAACACAGTACTTTTGAGAAATGCATCTACCGCATAAATCAAGGCCTACCTGTATCTCCGTTAGCCATAATAACGTTATGAAAAAACCACCAGCACATTTCAGCTAACAAGCAGCCATCATCAGTGACACTTGCCAAAGATACCTGATTTAAGTACTTATTTTTTTAAATTTAGACTTTTAAGAGCTTATTTTTGCTAAAATTTTTCTTTTGCTTACCATTTAATACTTAATATTGCCTTTCCCGAAAGTTTCCATTTCTACATTACCATATTTGTTACACAAGAAATGATTTTATGCTTTTCAAAATATACTGTCAACAAATTTCTGGATTCACTGGAGAATTACCAAGCTTGTCTACTGGCTAAAAACAAATTCAAGGATAAGCACTTCAATATAAAAAAATGAAAAAGTAAGAACTTCACTATTTAAATGTAAGATAAAATGCTGTCATGTTGTACCAACCTCCTCTCTATAATGTGTATATTACATATTCAATACACCACCTTTACGAACTTCACGAATAATTGGTTCTGGAAAACTGATGCAAAATGCAAATTCTCGAAGTGCAAGTCCTATTTTCCCACAAGACGTAATGTTATTATGGGAGTATGATTCCCAATAAGACTAAAAAATTCACTTTTCTATCATAAATAATGCAGTTTAACTGAAAATAAAAGAAAACGTTACAGCAACGAAACAGCAAATGAAAACCTAGCATCATAAAGTGAAAAAAATTCTTTTAATTATCTTCAAAATGCGTAATAGCAAATGAAAATCCAGTATTACAAAGTGATTACACTTATTTCGACAATTGTGCAATTTACCTCCAGAGCATTTTTGCATGCGATTTTCGATCTTCTTTTGTTCATTCCAAGGAAATTCTTTAATTTAATTGATGAACTATTGAAATGGAATTTTGAGTAAGTGATGCATGGATGTTTTCTTAGGTTCTGCAACAAACACTTCCAAGCCACAAAAATACGCATTAAAAAGTGGTAACATTTATTTTATCAATTGCCTTCAAAATGCATAACAAAAAATCAAAACCTAGCAAAAGATGGTGATAACATCTCTTTTAACTATTCAAAATATGTCACAAACACAAAAATGAAGCATTAAAGTGGTAACATTTCTTTTAGTAATCGCGCTCAATATACGCGGCAGAAATCTTACATTACAAGATGATAGCAATTGTTAGTTTCCATTAAAAATTCATAATAAAAATGAAAACCTAACAAAACACAACAACATTTCCTTAAATTACGTTCAAAATACAAAGATAATAGTAAATTTCTTGAAATTTTAAACTAAAGTTTCAAGTCAAAAATAGTGGCAGTGAAGTTCAAACAGAGCTACAAAATAATTAAGTCGAGAGTAATCACATTTGTTTACTTCGAAAACTGCTAATATTCAGCATTATAAATATAATATAATAATAATGTCCTTTTCACAGGCACCCAAGTTTAAACTGAACTTTGAAACAAAAAAGTAGAGGGACTTCCACTTGTTGACATCGCAAACAAATGACGTGAAATGCCAATAATAGGTGCAAAACAGAAGTAATGGTCATAAAAAATTTTGTCGCGAAGTGCAAATTCACGAACCACAAGCATGCAAAGTTCAAAAAGGTGGTGTATTCAAATATTAAACTTTTTCCAGATTCCTAATTTGTATCATACAAAATAATGTCAAATCAACTTCATTGTCATTTAGTTGTCAAATCTGCCTCCTTGATGTCTTGTTTCTAATGATGATATCAGATAATAATGTCACAAAAATGTGACGAGCATCCCTTAACATATATTCCTAAGAAAAATTGAACAAATCTTGAAATTAAATAACTTGAGAAACATTTTTCCTAAGAATGCTTCACTATTATTGATACCTTCTTACACTTACAAATTTGACCTAGAAATTATCTAAATAATTGTTGCCATCATAAGATTCAAACCTACAATATCAAAGAAATATACTAACTAATTCTGTAAATGCAAGTTCCGTCCTTCGGAAGGGACGTTAAGCCGTTGGCCCCCCTGGTGTTCTTCGCAAGAGCAGGCAAATGCCGGCACCGGGTTTCCCTCCTCCCTTCTGTGTGTGTGTCCGGTGTGGAAGGCAACGGGAAACCACCACACCGTGTATGTATATTCCCTAGTCAAAGCCAATTAATTAGTTAATTGGTAGGACCTGTCGTAAGACAGAACACAAATGATGATGATGTGAAGTTGACATTGATAGAAAAGACATGCAAAAACAAATTATTTCTTCCAGCAGTTAATGTATAATGAATGAAAATCTACCATAATAGAGATAAATAAAACATTTATTTACAGTAAAACCTGGTTAATTCAAAATTCAGGGTACCAAAGAAAAAGCATTTTGAACTACGTAGAACCTCTATAATTTGAAATTTTCAAAAACGCGTTATTTATCAAATTTAAAAAATGCAAATACAAATTACAGAAAAACAAAAGGATATGACACCATATTAAAATACAGAAAACAAAAGTATTTAGTAGGGGAGAGTTGGATAAAACAACATGGTATGGCAAAATGGGATAATGGACTTTTTTGGTGATGCATGAAATTTCTTCATCGACTAGAGAGGGACACAGTGCAGAACTCTAATGCTGAGGAAACACGCTACTGTTTGTTGTGTCATGAAAAGTTTAAAATCGGTGATTTTACTAAATTGATTTGATCAAGCAAAAGTGTCTTAGACGCGGCATTTCACTTCAACACTTATAAGGTAAGTCTCTCATATTGATATAGCATTTTCACTCTCTAATTCTATACCAAGTAAAAGGTGATAACTGTTTTCGTTTTCTTGAGATGCCATGTTTTTCTTTACAACTCATAGTCTGACAAAACAGGATACTCCATGGGTTGGCAAAACAGGATAGTATCCTGTTTTGCCCTACATATTTCTATTATGTATCCTGTTTTACCCAACTTTCTTTGCTTTATGACTTTTTTACTTTAAAATTCCGAATAGATAGGTTTTTGATTTATTCTTACAATTTAGATTGGTTTTCAAGATGGGGAAGTACAAGCGAACATCTGAATATCAGACATGGAATGAAGACAGCATGCGACAAGCCATTAACCATGTCCTGGGAGGGAAGATGGGGTATCTCAAGGCTTCTAAGACATATGGAGTTCCACGCAGTACTTTGGAGGTTAGAGTTTCAAAAGTGAAGAAAGGGCTGATCCCCATTGAAAATTCATCTGATAAAGGTTATTATTATTATTGATATTGGTTATTATACAGGCACTCTCTGATTTATGCAGATACCACGGCACGCAGACTACGTGACCAACATGAGAGAATGAGGATTAGGAGACTGAGGCAAAAATTTAGGGGCCGTTTCAAATATCACGCTTGCAGGTTGGGGGAGGGGTTGGGTTCCCCTCTTTGCTTTCAGTAGCTTAGGTGGGGAGAGGGAAGGATCATGTTGCTTTATGTGTAAGTATTATTGAGTAATAGAGAAACCGATAGGTAATTGAGGCAACATGCTCAGACATGTTGTCTCTTTCAACCACTTTCCCATACATAATTGATACCATCTCAAAATCCTTCTCTAACAATGACCGTTAAGTTTCAGTGGACATGAACCGATGAAAGATGAACCGAGGGAGGGGAAGAACCGAGGGGAGATGGACCAAATCCAGCAACAACATCCAACATGCTCACGATCGCACGATGTTTGTAAACAAGCCGGCATGGCACCGGACATATTTTTGTAAATTTGATTTAGTTTCTTTTTCTTAAGTTTTATTTCGTATTATCTCCACAAAAATGTATTGATACTCTGAGAACCAGGCTAAAAATTATTTCAAATTACGGATCATAGAGGTTTTCGAATTATTGAAATACATTTATATAGAATTGGCTTTTTTGGTCCTTTATGTGTTAAAAAATTTCGAAATATGGGGGTTCAAATTAACCAGGTTTTACTGTAGTTATTTTTATTAAACTGCAAGTTTCATTAGGCCCAAAGAAGGATAACCACTTCGTCGAGCCACAGATGATACAAACGAAAATAAAATCGGGTTAATAGGATAAATATTTTTGAACTATGTTAATGCAAATCAATGTTAAACGAAGCAACATTAAACCGAGGACACAGTGTAATGCATTAACTGGGAAAAATATTTTTTAAGACACAAGCAACTATAACCAAAGCACATGTGCCACTCAGTATAATCATCACCATTGCAAAATCAAAAGATCTAATAAAAAATTGCTAAAATTCCACATGTAAGAGTATGAGTTGTAATATTGGAGAAAATCACAGAGGAAATCAGGCTCCAAATATCTCCTGTTTACTTCAAGAGGACTTTTCATTTCCCATCACACAAAGAAAGTAATTACTATGGAGAGATATTCAAGATCCTTAGATTTCCAACTATTTTTAAGAAGCCATTTTGGAAGGATTAACCAACAGCAGCAATAGCTGGAGTCTGTAATCAAAATATTCAAATAACAGACTTTAAAATTATTTACAATGCCAAACAAACTCTCTAAACCAAAAAGCAGATGAGCAGTTAAAATACATTGAAATTATTTGAAATCTCATGAAATCCCAAGGCTTTTTGGAAAAGTCCATTATGATTTCAGATGATGCAGAGCAACCCATAAAGATTTAAAATTGAACTCAAAGTATCTTTTATATATAATTACTCAATATCTGTCCATCGCCCCTTATATCTCTTGAACAATTTGCCATAGAGAAATGCTGTAAATGCCATTTTGTTTCTGCCAACTAGGAGACCCCAGGAAAACTTTTCGTTTACATAACTGTCTCAGGCTCGATTCCAGGAGGCAATTATATTTTCCCATATGTTTACACAGGAGTTTCGATTTTTCAAGGTGCAAGGTTTATTTCCTTCCGTATCTGCCATTGTATGCTCTATGAGTTTAAGAAAGACAATTGTGACTGAAAATATTTGCAACATTTATGGTGATGTTCTTAATGTTCGTATGTGTGAGCGTTGGTTTTTCAAATTCCAATCAGGCGATTTTAATGAGTGATTGCATCTGATCAGGACAACCAGTTGACTTCAACATCGATGTCTTCCAATTTCTTGTGGAACCAGATTCATATCAAACAACTCAATAAATGACCAAGAAGTACAATTGTTCACAAATGATTGTTTACAGACACCTTCAGAAGCTCGGCAAAGTCAATAAGCATGGCATATGGGTTCTACATCAACTGTCAAAAGACAACCTGCTGCAACATGTCTCAGTATCCGCCTTCCTACATGCTCAACAATCCTGTGACCCATTTCTGGAGCAAATTGTGACTGGAGACGAGAATTTGGTGTGTGAGAACATCCAATGGAAGAGGCAGTGGCTGGGGCTGTGTCAGGCCCCAAAACCTGAATCGGAAGGGTATCATTCTTCTGCATGACAATGTTGCAAAGGTCACACAGCAGAAAATCCAAGATTTCAAATGGGAAGCCCTACCACACTCTCCATACTTAGCTGATTTTGTGCCATCCGACTTTTATCTTATTCGATTCCCTACATCATCTAAATGAAAAATAATACAAGAACTCGGATGAGGTCACTTCTGACCTCAGTGCATTCTTTGACTCAAAGCTAACTAGCTGTTGAGAGTGAGGCATTGAAAAACTGCCATATAGATGGGACTATGTTATCAAAAAAGAGGGTGACTATGTTGTTGATTAATGTTCAAATAAATAAAGCTAATTATTCCTTTTAAAAAATTGTTAAAAAATAACATTATTTATGTTATAACCTAATACACCAACTCATGGTAAGGAATGGATTTTAATAGACAGGGAGACATAATTGGGTCATGGTGTTCTGCTGTTTTATGATGTGTTCATTCAAAGTATATCCTTTACCTTCAAATATTCCATCACACAAAATGCGTCTATTTGTGATACACTGTATACTTTCCTAACTTGTGAAACATATCCAAGTATTTCTATAACTACTAGGTATCATTACTCTGTCACCAACTTGATGGTTACTTTGCCTTATGGCAATGGCAATCAAATATTTTCATTTCTGTGATTTTCATGTCCAAATGCTTGGAACATCTGGGCATACGAGTGATTTTTTTGTGTCCTAGCTGACCATGGAGTCACACCACAACAGAACAGCTAAAGAAACTTCAATAAAATCCATCACTTTGGAATAAACTGAGTGAAGACTGAGAATAGTGGTCGCTTGACAAATGTTAACCTATATTTGGGCATGGTATGACTCCACAGTCAGCTCGGATGCAAAAAAAATCACTGAAAACAAAAGAATGTTTGCACAGAGGAGAATCGCCTTGTACAGCTTCTCAGCTATATCCGAAATTTGGATTAAAAATGCAATAGTGTTGCAATCTATTGCGGGTGACCCAGAGAAACAGCACTCGTTTACTTAGAAAATGTAAATGGCCACCTAGGACTGTTTACATTGGATTCATTGCCTATGTTTTCCTCCCGTTCAAATTCTGACGTTAAAAAACACTGGTGTGGTCATACCCTAAGAGTTGCGGTAGTAACCACCAAGTTGCATTAAATCAAGGTAGGTTTTTAATGAAGTGGTCAAAAATTGATTATACTAACTCCAGGTAAAACACTAAATTGAGGAAAATTAATTCGAAGAAAATAATACATTTCTGAAACGGGATTTGTGACAGAACTGCAAAAAATAAACACTGAATCCAGGTAAACATTAAATGCAGGTCTCTTAAATCAGGGTTTCACTGTATAAGCATGCTTTCCCAGCTATTACAGCTGCTACCCAAGAATTTTAATAGGTAAATGGATAAAATAGTGTTGAGGTATAATAAGTATGACAGCCATAACACCCAGTGAACTTCAGCAAACATCATAAGCATAAACTGTACTACACTACTCCCCAGATATCCGTGAGGGATGCGTTCTGCAAAAACGTCGCGGATACCGAATTCGAAGATACTGGGCCTTATGTTTACATTATATCTTAGGATAGGGTCACCATACAAAATAAGTAATTGCAACAAATTTTATGCACTATTTAGGCTTATTTTTACTGGTAATAGTACTAGATAATATCACCTATATGAATTTGAAGAATATTTCATCAGTTACATTCATTCCGGTTTGTCTCAAGTAAGGTTGGGGATCCTCATACAGTAATTAAAGAAGAATAATTGAATTTGTCCATTTTTTATGAAAGAAATCGTATTACATTGAGTAAATTACTATTAGCATCATATTTTACTAGGGATAAAAGAAATAATAGCCTTGCGTATCTGCATTATTTTTACCTTTCCTTTGAGAACTATGAACTGTTACCTACGTTCATAGTCTTAAAAGGAAAACTAAAATATTAAATATTATATTATATACTGTAAAAGAATATGACTCAGATACTATAAGTATATACTGATTACCGCTTAACTGAGAGATACTGCTATCAAAAGTAAAAAGGTTTCCTAATACATATTTATTGCCAAGTCCCGGCATATGTAGTAAATAGCATGGGACATTTGAATAAAAGTCAGACATGGCAAGATTATGAAATTCTTGAATTTATAAACATTAAGCTCTTACAGTCGAAGTGAATACAATTTCAAAGATTTAAAAGAATTTTGTAATAATTTTCTTTCTATTAAAAGTGATTCTACTCCTGTCTGAAATAACGAGAGTGAAAGCGAACAGCCAATCAAAAGAAAATGGAAAACTAAACTTAATAATAATGATTTTAATTGGAAAAGTCAAAATTATTTTTACAATTTTTATTTTATCATTTCTTATGTGTACAATAAATAATATTAAACGATCAATTTTTACTTATTAATTGCTACTAAACAAAATGTTTATAAAAAACTCAGTCCTTAACGAGGATACGTAAAATAGCGTGTTGGAGAGATTCATGGATATGCGAGACCTTGCTCACAAATACTGGGTAATGGGAGATAAAACCAACTCGCGGATACGTGAATTCGCGGATACTCAGATCGCGGATAACAGGGGAGTAGTGTACAATATTTGTGCAAGTAAGATAATACACCTTACAATTATATAATATGGTACATTACAAAGGATAATGGTCATATTTTCAGGTTTATTTAATGTTTATATACAACCTTTGATAGTTGTATTTAACTAATATTTTAAGATATAATTGAAAAGCAATATTTCTACAATAGGAATAAAAATATGAGGAAAACAATGTTTTTCAATTCTGATTTCAGCCATAAAGTGACCTCAATAATTTTCTCTGGAACTTTAAGGCATATTTAAAAAATTGCTTACATATTGAAAAGTGTGCATAACATCATCCATACATGTTTTATATAAGAGATTACTTTTTGCTACATGCAGCATTTCTCAAAAATTATTGACAGAAGAAACTGTTTTTGTGAATAAGTGGATGTGTGTATGTGTGTGGATGAATACGTACATCTTCATGATCTTAAACATAACTTTGTTAGGCTAATTTTGGTCTAAATGTTACAGAAAAAATTTTTTTCCACAAAGAATTCCCTCATGGATCACAAAGTAATTATATGCCTGGCATTAAGACCGCCATCTATCATAATCTGGAGGTATTCCATACATATCTCTTTAAACCAGTGCTGGCAAACAAAAAAAAAGATTCGTTGCATTTTTCGTTACAGGCAAAAAAGCGATTTAGTTTATTGTCATGTTTTTCATTACATTAAAATCTACCTTTCGTTTTCCGTTGCATTTAACGTTATAACGAAATAATTTGGCAAAAAATAATGAAGTGTAGATACTCTTTTAATTTTGTTTTTTTTTTTTTTCGAGGATTCGTATCCACCTTAAATACGTGCTTCTCATTTAGAATACTAATTTATAGGCACTTCTAAATATATGCTGCAGATCAGGAACGTTTTTAAGATATCAAAGTATTCGGCACATTTTTTGTTTTTGATGATCATGTATGAAAATTTGGATTATCATATTCAAAGTTTTATATTCAAGTTAATAAACCTAACACATATTTAAGACTAAAATATTACCGTTGTAACGGTTATGCCCCATATTAGAATTTTTTTATAGGTAACACAAAAAGTACACTGAGAATCCAGGGAACCGTAATTAAAAATAAAAGGAACCCATCGGTCGGTTTCACCGATTGTAACTTGGAGAACATGCTCCTGCCACAGACCTAAAATTTGATGATCAGTCATCAGGTAAAACTAAAGAGAATTATCCAAATTTCAATATTTGTCCTCTTTAGGATTTGAGATATTAACCCAGGAATAGCTTTATTTTGTACATGAAAGAATAAATTATTTGTAGGACGAAATTTGAAACCACTCCAAATTACCATGAATGAAGGTAATTTTTCGTATAAAATAGAAAAAATTGGAATATTTTACAATGTGGGTATTCAATTGCTGTCATGACGAAAAAGATACTATTAAATTTTAATTAATAGCGAAATTATTGTGAAATCTTTAATTTAATGCTTTCAGTGGGATCTGACCACGTTCATATGATTTTTACTTTCTCCATATACATAGTATGAGCAAGTATTGTTTTCATGAAAAAAATATAACTCGAGATTTCAACGGTAATACATGTTTTAAGGTTCCCTGAACACATTCTGACTAGTTTCACGATGATGTCTGTGTGTCTGTCTGTCTGTTGGCCTGTATGTGATAGATTTTTGTGGACGCTCTAACTCAAAAACTATTAATCAGGTCAACGCAAAATTTTATATTTAACATTCTTATAAAAGTTAGATCTGATTAGTTTTTGGTAAAAATCGGTCGACCGGAAGTGGGTGTTTACTCTTGTCACATTCATTATTTTGAAATATTTGCTTTAATATTTGATAAATGTAAAAATGTATTGGAATAAAAGTTGTAAGAAATTTCATTAATTTCAGTTGATTAGAGGGTTTATCATTTTGATAAGACTTATGCTCTATAGTTATGAATAACTAGGGGATCCACGGGATCTTCGGCCTCACTCAGCCCACTTAGGGCTGGTGAGGGAATCACATTGTGCACCTCTGGGAGGCTCCCTATACAGTTTAGAGAAATGTTTATTTCATGTTTTCTTCATCATTTGATGTTTTCCATATGCATACCAAATTTCATTTCGATTGGATAAGATTTGGAAATTAGCGCAATGCACTAATGCAAATTGCACAGTAACTATAAGGGTGATATTCTAGAAAACTATAGGCATTCGAAACTATGTTATTTGTAGATGCACTTGAAGATTGGTAAAAATCAGACAACCGATATGGCAGTTATCATAGAAGAAACAGACAAAGAGAAAAAATGCACATGGACTCAACAGGAAAGACCTCGCTTTGCTCGGCGAAAAATTTTTAGGATCAGAAAATATATAATATTTAATAAAATGAGGATAAAGGATAGTCACGTACAGCCGCAACCTCACCGTAAATAACGAATGCCAACACCATCTCTCTTCGCTTTCACCAGCGCTTGTGATCTCTTGATCACTCACCTCGTTTAAGCAACGGAACTGTCTCTCCTGCTATAACTAAAAGATGTTAAATATTATGTCATGAATGCCATAACTCAACGTCACGCATAATATACTTTATGCGTTAGTTTTTAATACTTTTATTTTGCATCTGAATAGAAATACATGTTAAAATTGAAACTTTTTTCTAAAATAGCTAGCTAGCTCCTAGTTGCGCTTGCTTACGTGGAATTTAAATAAATACGTTAAATATCCAAAATTCTATGATAAAAATTGAAATCTTTATTTCTTTTCTCAGAAAATAGTACAAATCCCGTGCCAATAGTACGATTCCCTTCTTTTAACACTCCAAGAAAAGGCACTGCATGGTGGATTTTGCATTTCTTATGTAAACTGAATGAGAGGAAATTTTCTGGAATCGAACTAGCACCTTCAAATAACAGGAAAGAATTTTCCTTGACAAGTCGTCCCCAGTGGTCAAAGATATACACCAAATACCATGAAAATCGGTCAATCGGTTCAAAAGACTGAATGATGAAACAATAGGCCTACTTTCCATTCTGGAAAGTACGGTAAAATGCATGGTTCAATACTTTTTCAGAGCATTATTTTGATGCTAGCTTTGAAAAATATAATGTCCAAAATTGTCCTTATATACAGAAAGAACAAGAAATATGAAAAAGTTGGAAATAAAAAAACAGGGGATGAAGGAATGTGAAGAAAGATAGAGGAAAAGGATAGGGGAAGAGAGAGGGGGAAGGGGGAGCAAGGGGAGGGAAGCAGACAAGTGTGATGTAAACTGAGGGACGAGTAAGACTGCAGGAGGAAGATGTGTGGGTTAGAGAGAAATGGGAAACGAGCAGAAGTGTAAAATTTTAGCTATTGTATGAGGATTCATAAAATAGAATTAAATTTTAAAAATTATTAAAATTTATGGGCACTAGTTTGCAAATAAGGGATAAGAAAGTAAAATAACATTCCATTAGGCACTGCTGAGTTTATCCTAATTCATTATAAAATCAGATACTCCCTTCCTATGCAGATGGTGGACATTGCTGTCTTCAGAATCGAACCCAGTACCCAATGGTATATAAAACAGCATTTTTTAATATAATGACGAATAAAGCCATCACACTAAATTACTTGACCTTAATTTATACTAAACAAAATATAAACTTGAAATATGTATGAAAATGGGACTTCTTCAACACTGAATGAATTTTCTTTCTCTTACAGCTGTCAAAAAGTCTCCTTGTGACCATCTTCGATAATTTTAAAGTGAAATTGTTAATTAGTCTTCATTTCCAGGGAACAATAACTATCCACTGCTACTATAAACGTCTCATAATAATAGATATAAAGCACTACTGACCTCTAACAAACGATGACAACATGATCAAATTGTAGATTCACTTCGAACTTTCTCAAATACCATGTTAAATTAGACTGACGAATAGTGGATAGAATTCGAGTTTCGAGATGATGGGATTAGAACTTACAAAGCATCGACCTTTTAAAAAGGAAAAACCCACTCCAGTGTAATATCTAAAAGAATGTTTTCAAAGTATGAGGCACTGTGGCAGAGGATAGGGAATGGCAGAGGTCCTTAACTACAAGCTGCACATTTATTGAAGATTCCTTCATCATCCTTCACACTCCTTATCTCCTGCTTCCTGAAGAAGGATTAACACCAGGGAACCATTCCTTTCACAAATAGAAGGAAAACCCAAATGACAATCGGTAGTGGTCAGGATAGCATTTCTTTCACGAAAAGGTGGCAAAACTGGCACAACGGTGGAAAAGCAAGACCGGGGAAAGGGATTTTAGGCCACTCTCCCTTGCTCAAGACACGCAGCCTGGGACGAGTGCCACTAGAACATAACTCTTTACCATCTTTTAACAAAATAACAAAATTTATTTTTTTGTTTTCGTTACGTTTTCTATTACAGCTATTTGAAAAATTTCGTTACATGAAACCAAAATAATTCTGTTATTTCGTTATGTTATGCATAACGTTTTCCAGCACTGCTTTAAACTCAAATATTTTGAAAATAATATTTTTAGTCTAACTAGTATGATTGCCTATTGTAACTGATGGTTAGGAATGAATGTCTTACATTACTAATTGAAATTCATATTATATATCTACTACTGTGCTTTCTTATATAAATTAGTAGCTTCGCTCGGGAAAGTTTTCTGTTAAGTAGCAAAAGATTTTTACTATTTATTATTTTTACTGATATATCACTTTTGATGTCATATTACAATAAAAATAATACAATAAATTTTGAAATTTACTTACTTTTGCTGTTGGGTACTCCAAGTTTACCAAACGTTCCCCATTCCATAATTATGCAAACAATGTTTACATTAACATTTACTATTTTCGGTATTGTATTGTAAAGTTTTACCATTAATATAATTACGCATTCAAGTTTTACTTAATATTCACATGGATAGATGCACCGAAACTTTTAAAGCAGCAATAAAATTATGTGGATTATGCCAATAATATTAGTCAAAACCTCAACAATAAACAACATCTTGGTTACTGAACAAATGTAAGTAGATGTATCAATTTATGTAGCGATAAATCTTTCAATGTTTATGGTAAAAGATAATAATGCACTAATATTCCTTAACCCTTTTGCTGCTATGGACTTTTAGCTTCTGCGTCAGCCGTGTGCGCCGATTTCAGTGACCTTGAAGCACGCCTGTGCTGAATACTTTCTCTAGGATCTCCGCGTCTACGTTCTTTCGTTCGCCTTTTAGTCTCTTTATATTTTAAAAGTTATTTTGTCAATCATTTACATTCATATTGATTATTAACCATCTTGAAAAAATATTTTCATCTTTTTTGAGCAGCGAACGGAAAAACTTGAAACGCATATATGCAGGCAAGGCACCGCTCTGCCTGCCCGCATATATGCGTCGATAACAGCGAAAGGGTTAAAAATCATTTGACTCACTTTAAAAGTATTCATAGACTATATTTAGGCATGAATCCATTTGTACCCTTTATCTTGGCATTGGCTATTCTTCCTCTACAGCGCGCCATGGCATGCATTTTCCTTGTATTAATCTTTATGTGGCTATCTCCCTTTGAAGAGGACAACAATTAAGAAATTTAGCTTTGTTGCCACCTGGAAAATGGTCATCTAAACCGATAAATTTTGCGCTTCAAGGAAAATTAAGCGATTTCGCATGTAATACAACAAAACATGAACAGAATTAAAATGCTGTCTTTCTTCAGTAAAGTAAGGCATTTCCCTTGACCATAAGTTGATATTTAGGTATATTTATATCCACATCTGTGAAGGGCTGCATGGCATTTTGGGGTTGCTCCACACCATTTCTCATGTATTCTTATAGAAATAGTATTTTGTTGACCCCATGGGGTATAAGAGACCCCATGGTCTGCAAACCTAGACCAAGTTCTTCCTTTGGTTCATAGGATGGCCCATGAAACTTTTGAATTCGATAGCTTCGACAGTGTAAAAACGTATAAAGAACATACATACATACACTAAAATATTTATAAGATTTCTACTTTTTTACTACATATCACATTAATTTTAAAATGTTGAAAACATTAATTTTCAGACAAAATCACAACATTCATACCTGTGACTTCACGTCGCCGAAATTTAGTCAAGCAAACAAATTGGTAACTGCGACTCTTTGTGACAGAAAATCACTGGTACCTATGACTTTTTGTAACAAATATTATTAGTATGTGAAATACACACAAAAATAAATACTGCGAAGTTTTGGTTCAACTGTAACTTTTTGTTGCATAAAATAATTGGTACCTGTGATTATCGTCAAAAATGATCATTAGTACGTGGAACATGGATGATGTTTCGCATGAATTCACCCTGATTAACAATAACATAGTAGATCATCTACTTCCAAACCAGGACTTTTTAGACCTTAAAAAGTTGTTCCAACTTGGAACAGCTACTGACATGTAATAACTGGTTCACCAAGGGCTACCAATATGTTTTAAGCATGGCACACGCGACTGAATGCAGAGCTTGGAAAATACTATCCTTCATTATTCATGCTTTTGAATATGCTCCAGAACAAAGTTGGATAAATAGAGAGAAATATTAAAATTAGAAAGTGGGCATTCTCCTATAAAGAAAAAAGGAAGTACACTAACTAAGATTAAAGAATTGGAAGAATTGTTGGAGAAAGTATCTTGAAATGAAATAAGGGTACTTCATTAATTATGTATCTTCAGTCACAACTTCTCTTTAATGTTGTAACATCAACTAGCAATTGACAAGTTATTAATATTTGGCAATTATTGATAATAAATAACTTTTATATAAAAATTGTTCCATAGAACTTATAAAAATTCTAAGTTAAAAATTCTTTTTCATTGCGAGATCTCAGAAATTATTCTATTTTGTGATCAAAATCCACCAATAGTTTTTGTGTTGAAAAATCATATGCAAATTATATTTTGTGATGAAATATCCCAGGGACCAGTAGTATTGTGTGATGAAAAGTCACAGGTACCAATTAATTTTTGTGACAAGAAGTCGCAGGAACCAATGGTTATTGTGTGATGAAAAGTCACAGGCACAAATTTTCTGTAACAAAAAGTTGGTAAACCATCCACTACGAATAACACCAGGTAAATGTTATGAATTATTTTGCATGCTATGAATATCACCTGGTACAATGAACAATCTTCATTTTCAAACACTCATTACAGCAATATCAATGAGAAATGGAATTATTTACCGTATATACTAGTGTATAATGCGCAGTTTGAGGACCAAATTTTTAGGCCATAAAGTAGGGGTGCGCGCTATACATGGGTAACAATTTTGTGCAGTTAAAAGAAAAAATTAAAGTGATCCTACCTTGCACCAGATTCTCGCTTTTTGGGGGAATTGAGGGGAAAACTATGCTAATTATCAATAATCTAGCATATACACACATTAATTAAGCATACTAAACACCTAATTACTTCCTCACAATTGTATTTCCATCCTCTCCAAATATTCCACATTTCACTAGCTAATAAGCTGATTGCTGTAATCCTCCACAAAATCATCAGGTAGACTTCCCACAAAAGACTTATCAAATACAAAAAACAGTACAGTAAAACCCCTATTTAACGAATCGCTGGGGGATTAGAATATATTTCACTAAATCGAGGTTTTCATTAAATGGAGGTTTTCAATTAAAATGAGTTAAATTTATCTTTTTTGCTTGTGTATTAGTTCCATTATACAATACCAGAATAAGGCCACTGAAAATGGTCTCTATAATAAAAATCCATTTTTCAATTTTGTATGCACAATACTTATATTAATACTTTTAAAATAAACATTTATAAACAAATTCCAGTGACAAACAAGCCTTACTGCTATTGAATATGAAAATTTCTGTAATGAATCATTCATATGATTACAAAAAATAATTTCAAAATTTTAAAAGTATTTTCAAAATTGACATAAATCTTGAAATAATTTTTCATCCCTCCTTTAAAAAGCTTCATCATACAACATTAAATAGAAAATATTAAAATATATTTGGAATTTCACAAAAAATATCAAAATTATTCAAAAACCAAGCATACACAGCTACAAGAAAATTATTTATTAAAATATTCCAGCAAACTTGTTTGCTTCTTCTGGCAGGTTCTCTGAACATTCAGAACTTCTCGCTTCCAAGAATTTACTTTTGATATAGTAGTGCTGTTCACATCAAAAGAAGTTAAATATCTTCGCACCACTTCAAGTGCCTGAACCGCTTCACCAAGTGTGGGAACTGATTCTTCTTCTTGTACTGCCTCTTCTTCTACTACTGCCTCTTCTTCCTCTGCCTCTTTGGTATTACAGATTTCATCCACGTCTTGTGGAGGACCAGACTTACTCTCAAGATCATCACACCGGACAAACTCTTCAAAATTTGTGTCCATGTCAGGTGCAATTTTCAACCAATTTTAGCGGTCAATCACATCGATATCTACATCAATTTCCATAGCATTGTTGCAATTGAACGCAGCCTTATGAAAACAGTTTGATATTGTTTGAGGTGTAACTGAATTCCATGCAGCTGTTACCATATGCAAACCCTGAAGGACGCTCAGTATCAAATGTTTATTCATCTCAATGTAGGATACTGCTTTCTGCACCAAAGCCTTCCTGTACTTTGCTTTCATGGACTGAATAATGCCCAAGTCAAGTGGCTGCAGATGGCTAGTACAATTAGCTGGAAAAAACACCACTTTAATATTGCGAAGAAAATCAGTATCTGGAGGGTGGGCCGGACATTTATCAATAAATAGAAGAATTTTTCTATTTGCACCACCCATCTTTGCATCTAATGATTTCAAAAATGATTTAAATATATCCGTTGTCATCCATGCATTTTTATTACTGGCATATTTACATGGCAATGCCCGTACATTTTTAAAACACCTTGGCTTGGCAAATTTACCTATTATTAGAGGCGTCAACTTTTCACTGCCATCTGAATTTGCACATAAAAGTGCAGTTATCCTATATTTACTTCTCTTTCCACCATGGCACTTGTCTCCTCTAGTAGCAAGAGTTTTTGATGGAAGAAGGTTGAAAAAAATGCGTTTCATCTGCATTAAAAATATCATTCGGCTTATAGCCTTCTAAATACCTTACCAATGTTACACTCTTCCAGTAGTCAACAGCTCCTTCATCAACACTAGCACTTTCGCCACAAACACTTTTATATTCAAGTCCATGGCGCTTCTTAAATCTGTCCAGTCATCCATTGGGACCCTTAAAGTTTTCTATTCTAAGCCTAGTTGTTACCCTAATTGCTTTCTCCTTCAACAGTACACCATTGATTGGGAGGTTCCCACAAACCACTCTATCAATATCTTCTCCATTTCATCATATGGAGATGATTTGATATTTTTTCTTTTGATGGCTTTACCCCCACATTTCACTTCTTCGTCAAGTATTAATTGTTTATTCTTCATTATACAAAACAATGAAGACGGTGCAAGATTAAATTTGCGTGCAATTTCTATCGCAGGCATGCTTGGGTTCTTTTCCACTTCTTGAATGATTTTCACTTTTTCCGTAATTGTCAGCTTCTTCCTTTTACTAGTAGCCATTATTAAGGAATAAAAATAAAAATAGTAGAAAGAATATTTTTCACAATTGCTTCAGCTTTACACAGTGATCGCCGAACAGGCAGGCAGCACAACGAAGAGTTGAACTGCTAGATAAGGTAGACGGAGAGGGGACAGGCATTACGTCATCGGGATCGGAGTAATCAGCTGACATGTCTCACAAGGGAAGCCCCCAAGGTGTGACACTCGTATCGGAATTCGACTTTGCAGAATGAAATTATATGCAAAATAACGGACTCCTATTTCTACCTAGGTGCCAACTCGACGTCGTTTACGAGAAAATGTCCTTTGAAAATCGCGATCCGAGAGTCATCGAGATAAGAACGTTAAAACTTTTTCATGAGCAAAAAGAAATCAGAAAAGAAGCATATTGTACGTAAAAATTACGATATACGCTCAAAACATTGTGAATGGCTCATCACGCGCAAGCGGCTACATCGTCTGCTAAGACGGTAGCGGCCGCAAGGAAACCGTAAATCCTACAATGTAATGAATCCCGCTCGTATGTTCCTCATTTCTGGTATCACGCTCAGTTACCTGTTGTCATAGTGTTCCATATACTCAACGTCGTTTACGAGAAAATGCCCTTTGAAAATCACGATCCGAGAGTCATCAAAATAAGAACTTTAAATCATGATCAATACATGACGAGATGGTAAAGCGAATGGGTGATCCGTAAAATTATGTTCGTTAAGAATTACGGTGAAGAATTACGATGAAGAAAATAGTGGTTATAATGCATTGAATACATTTTTTTAAATGGTTTGCATGTTTTATCGATGATATGCTGGAAATTGCGAACAAATTTAAAAAAACCGGAGAAAAAATATTGGTCCCTTCGGGAATCGAACCCCGGCAAAAATATTTGAAATTCAACTCGTTTCCCCTAGACCAACGCTCCAAGAAAATTAGGAAAGGACTTTTAACGTTCTTATTTCGATGACTCTCGGATCGTGATTTTCAAAGGGCATTTTCTCGTAAACGACGTCAAGTATATAGCACACTATGACAACAGGTAACTGAGCGTGATACCAGAAATGAGGAATATACGAGCAGGATTCATTACATTGTAGGATTTACGGTTTCCTTGCAGCTGCTACCGTCTTAGCAGACAATGTAGCCGCTTGCGCATGATGAGCCATTCACAGTGTTTTGTGCGTATATCGTAATTTTTACGTACAATATGTTTCTTTTGTGATTCCTTTTTGCACATGAAAAAGTTTACTAAATGCAGGAAGCGTCAAATAAAAATTGAAGTACGAGTACATAATATTTTTTCACTAAATGCGGGTTTTTCACTAAATCGGGTTTCACTAAATGCGGGAAAATAATACATTGTTTATATGGAGCTATTGTCGGGACTTGAAAAAATCTTCACTAAATCCGGGATTTCACTAAATGCGGGAACATTAAATCGGGGTTTTACTGTATATACGCAATTGAAATCTTTTTTTAGTTAATGAATATATTACTGTATTTACATATAAGCTGCACTTTTTCCCAAATTTTTCATCTCCAAAACGAGGATACAGCTTAGATGTGAAAAAACAAAATCATAAAATCCAAAAATATGAGATAATCATTGAAATTCACTATGACTTTGCTAAATGGTTGAGTGATTCAATGCACAGTATGTGACACACAAAAACATAACAATCGCCGAAACAAATAAAAAGGAAAATAAATATAATTACTGATGACGGAGTTACAGACGTCAGTTTTTGAAGGCGATCCCTATAGTAGCACCAGGGGCCTGTGAGAAAAATTCCGCAGTTTGACAGATATCAAGGCATCATCACACTTGTCTCATATTCCAATAATTCTATTGCAAGAAACATTTCCATGGCGTTACTTTCGGTTTGAAAGTCATTGATTTTTTTTCTGCTTTCCATGTTTTTAGGTAAAATGCGCATTTTGAGATTTTCAGTAATGTTGTACTTTGTATTCTACAAAATGAATATATTGCTAATTGGTTAAAAATAATTCACTAAAATACTTTATTATAAACAATACCAATATTTACTGATATTTGTGTCCAGTTAATGATACATATTAGTAATTACCCAGAATGTTTTATGCTAATCGTGATTTTTGAAGCCTGGCTTATTTTTGGAAACATTTTTTTCCCTAGATTGTCTAAAAAAACAAAAGCGTGGCATATATGCGAGTTAATACAGTATATATAATTAACAATGGAAGTAATTTAAACCCCAAAGAATTCATCTCCCTCATCATCTTCAGCACCAAATAACTGTGAGGAAGGTGACCACGATACACAACGAAATTCAAGATTTTGTATTAAATACTGTCATTAATATCTCTAGACATTTAATATTCTGTAAATAAGCATTACGTATAGTTTGATAAATTTAAAATAAATTTAAGGGTCTAAACTTCATTCCACATTTGACCTTTACGCCTGAAACGTTTTGCCTTGTAAACAAATTTTCACAACTCAAATTTTCAGACTTTGAAAATTAATTATCGGAAATTTGATGTAAATTTGGATTTGCACAAGTCGTCTTGCATAACCCAGGGAGGGTCTGTATTTATTTATTTATGGTACTCTAGTTAATACCTAACATAACAATATAATTCTAAAATTATATATTCTTATGTCCCTCAAAATCTAGGATGTATTATACACAGGATATACAAAAGTCGGGATCTTTTGGCAAAAAGTATGGGTGCTGGTTATACATCAGTATATACGGTATTTATTTTAGTTACCATTATTATTCATCAAAACCCAAGTATTGTTTAAACTTCAAAGTAGATTCAGAATGTCATGAATATGTGAACAGACAATCCCAATCAAACCAGCAACAATGCAAATCACCTCAACAACGAAAGATTTTTCATAAAAATACATCAAATTATGGCAATAAAAACTAATTTGTGAACAGATTTGACGTGTATACAAAAATCAGCAGCAGAAAAAGAAATTTCTTTCTTTTAGCCATAATATGTTCCCATATAGTCCCGAATTCCTATGATGATTCTAAGCAGTTTTAAAATGCAAATGATTAATATGCTGCACCCATCCCAATGTTAATCAAGTGGAGAAAACAAACACTCCTGGAATCGAACCAATGATATTATGATAGACAATGACATGTTTAAAATGTGTAAGCAGTAGATCCCAGTATATTGTGAAAAAAGAGTCCAAATTGTACATTCCGTTCTCTAGTTATTTGCATAAAAACACAACTCGCCACCAGAGGCACCACAGTCAAGTGTCATATTCAAAGTCACAGCTGGCTATAAGTAACCTATGGAAAGGAGCCTGCAAATGATTTCCAAGTAATTGTTTACACCAATATGTGCTACCATTCTTATTTTTCAGATTAAAGAGACAAGGATATTTGTAAAACAAATTCAACCAGTAACTTAACAAAGCTTCCGAGCTATTGCAGGAACAAATGATAAGGATTAGAGAAATTGAAACATTTAAAAAACTGAAACCAATTTTTCTGGTAGGATAGTGAAAAAATGCATTTGACTGCTTTCCGAAGCAATGGAGAATAAAAATTTCTTTCTGGAACTGAGAAATGCAAGAATAACAACATGCAAGAATAACAACATACAAAAAAGCTTTTAACTTGTCAAATATCTCGGTTCAAATATTGCTGAACTACACTACTTATTAACAAGCATTTTATATTAACCGAGTTTGAGGTTTAACTATAGTTTCTCTTGGTTTTGTCTAGAAATAAATTTGAAATACACTCGACATTTTCTTCAGTGAAACTATATATTTTTATAATCTAAGTAGTTGACATTCATCTTTTTTTCATATTTTTTTCACTTTTTGTGGAATTGTAAACTGGGGCATATCACTAATTTTGGTAAAATTATCATCAAAATATAAAAAAAGCAAACTTCAAAAAATTTTAGTGAGCCTCTCACATCACTTAAGATGATTCAAATGGAACTTATGATGCCTACTTTCCATTTAATCATTTATTTAATACTTACATATATTAGCTTTAATAGCTTTAAAATCACCGCAAATATGTTACTCTTTGTGTTCCAAAATTTCATAATTTAGCATTATAAAATATTACAAACACATTCAAAAGGAATATTAAATTGATCATGCATTTTTATGTGGCAAAAATAATGCACATATGTATTAGAATATAGCGAATCCGAGTTCAACAATAGTCATTGCGATGGCATCATTCTCGTGATGAGTGATAAAAACTGCAAAAATGATAGTATTTATGCGAAATTCGAAGAAATCAATCAATAAGCAAAATTCTACGATATAAATTAGAATTCGCATTCCTTTCTTCAAAGAATAGTACATATTCCGCTCCGATATTACAATTATAAGATATTTTAATGTGCACGCTGGTTTTCAGATTTCCCATGTAAATAAAATAGGAAAGAGAGTTTCTGGAATCGAACCTGGGACTTTCAATATTCGCCATAAAAACTATCCTCAGGAGCTCAACTCCAGTAGCAGATTTACACCAAGTGTCATGAAAATCAGTCTATTGGTGCAAAAGTTAATAGGGTGGGGCGGACAGAAAGACAGACAAAACGACAAAACTATAACTCTACTTCCATTCTGGAAAGTAGGCTAAAAATTCAAAGCATATACTTAAAGAATTTAGCATGAGCATGGTAGCATTCACACATTGTTAAGCATTTGCTATAGGAAAATATTTAAAACAACCACATGCTATTTTTTCAAGCAAAGGCAAATTTATTTTTATTCTATTCAAATTAAGCTTTTGCTTAAAACATGCTAGAAATCTTAAGTAAAAGCATTTGTTCAATTTTTATTCAGTCTGCCCTATGTTGCCTAAGATACATGCAAATACATCATAATTTTGTAAGTATAAAAATGTTTCTAAAGACTTCCTGATAATAGAATAATAATTATACAAATGCTGTTACATAATAATTAACTTTCATTTCCAATTTAATGGTAATTAATGCATCAGTGACAAACATAAGTTAAAAACATTTTGTTTAATGCCGTTTTGATATTTAGATGAATAGTAGTTCTTTAAAATGCATAACTTTACAGAATAAAACCACATTTGCAATCATACGAACTACAGCTGACCAACCTTAGCTCAAGTCCTACTCTGACGGAAGACTAATTTTTCAGTTTTCATTCAATTTATAACCATATCCAATCATTTTTACGTTAAGTATAAATAAAAAGTGTTTTGAAGATGTTACAAAAAATTATATTTCAAGAACACAACGACAATACAAATTTTTTAATCTAGCTGATGAGTCAATGCAAATTTTGTTAATACAGCTGAGTGAAAGCAAGTAAATAATGTTAGCTGTTTTGCTTTTGGGAATGTTACAAAAATTAATAACATTCCTCAAGGTAAAAGTACCAATCTAATGGCAATACTGACATCTTAATGGAAAAATATATTCAATATTAAGAAACTGTAAAATGCTCAATTCTCAACACCCATAAAGAATCTTATACCATAATTACTCATGTACCGCGCACACCTCTTTTCCCAAAATTTCAGTAAGAAATGTGACTGTGCGTCTTACACCAGGATTTTTGAACAGGTTATATAAACTGCAAATGTCAATAGTAAATTCACTGCAACACACTTTGTTTCTACAAACATACTCGCAAAAGATAAAGAATTCCTCAAAGTATACATACAGACCTTGCTCCAATGAAGATGAATCAGTGAAGAGGGTAACTTTTCTTTAAATCCCAGATGTCAACTTATTCAAGCCAGAATTTATTTTTTCCCTACGAACGGGCCCAAAAATAGGGGTTCGCATGGTACACAAGTAAATACGGTAATAAAAGCTAGCAATAATAATTGATTGTTAAGTGTGTCTACTGCTATGGTAATTTTGCACTGTAATCAACTGGACACACACAGAAGGGAGGAGGAAAACTTGGTGTCAGCATTAGCCTACTCTTTATGAAAAGCACCAAGGGGGCCAACAGCTTAACGTCCCATCCAAAGGATGGAACGCTGACTTTGTGCAGTCTCCTCAAACCACACAAACAGGGGGTCGGGTGACCTTAGAAAAAATCCTTCTTTCGCAGGATTTGTGTCTGCTGCCCCATCGAGCAGCAGGCGAGTAGCAGCCAGCATCCTAACCACTACACCACCGGCACCCCCATAATAATAGCTCTTTATGGTTAAGCAAACTCAAGTAATTTTGAAACTTTAATAAATATGAAATGGCATTGGCATTTACATATATAATTAATATGAAACAAATGTTTTATACATTTCTTCTAAAAATTGCTTGCAACCACTGATATGTAACATACCTTATCACAGCATTCCCTATTATAATGTAATAGCTTCCAATTACTATACAAGTAATAAATTGTATTTTCATGGAAGGCAAAATAACTGATTGGATTTGTTCTAAAACAGTGGTGCACAAACTTTTTGGCTTGAGGGCCAGATAACTCATCGCTGCACTCATCGAGGGCCACATAGCTCACTTCTGTCCTCTTTGCAGACCACACCCAGTCAAAATGGAATTGAAGAATAATTTAAGGAAACTAAAGGATTTAGTTGCAGATCAATATTACCTGATTTGTTTTAAACGTATTTATCTATAATGGGAATCAAGGAGTAAAGACAAAATGCTGTTTTTAGAATTTTCTATTTACATTTTGCTACATTATGTCCTTTAATTGTTAAACTCATGGCAGGCCAGATGAAGATACTTGGAGGGCCGGAGTTTGGGTACCACTGTTCTAAAATTTTTAGTTTTCAGTAATTGTACCAAATATGCCTAAAAAATTAAAATATTTACTTGTCAAATAAAATGCAACCATATTGTCAAATAGGAATTTAATATTTTCATTCTTCAACAAAATAACCCACTTTGAAAGGCAGGAGAACAATGTTACGTGAAATATTGAAATATAATCGTCCCATTCCTATGACATCATATATAAAATGCAGAAAAGCAACAGGATGACCAACGAAACTAATTTAATCAAGATTTAGTTTTCATTGACTAGTTGAACACATGACTTTTAGTGAAGTACTTTGAAATGCAATTAACACGAATCCAAGAAAGGCAAACAGCACATTTATTCTTGAACCCTAAATATAAAAAATTCAAAGCACCTCAACCATCTTTAAGACACCTGTTCAACATGCTCTTTACCAAACATACAAAAGAGAAAACCAACAAAAACCAACAAATAAATGATGAATTTTAAGTAGCATTTTCATTGCCTAAAAATGAAACTTTAAAGACTTGTTAAACACGAATTTCCCGATCGAGCACATAAAATGACAATTTCTTAGCCATCTATGGGTCACCTGGCAACATCCCAGAAGCTGAAACAGGATACACTACGTGCTGTTGGCCAGACAATACACGTAACGACGCCGATATTTCAGGGTTGAGCACTATTTGGAGTAAATGCCTTAAAATCCTGTGACAAGACACACAAAGACTTAATAGTCCCCAAAAATTAATAAAATCTAACAAACTTTGGACAAATATCAATTCTGTTCGTACTAATTTTCAAGAACCTCTCCTTATTGAACTGCTGTTTAACCACCTATGAACAAATCTCTCTCATACAGGATGAAGATGCTTCAACTCCATAGAAAAAATAATGCATGAAAATCCACCAACACTTGTAGAACCACACAAATGGATGCTCATGAAGGCATGGGGTTAATGAGGGAAAATTCTGCTCCTTTTAAAATTCTTTCAAGTCGCCATCTCATTTCATTTGCTCTGAGCGCCATAAAAAGATAATGAAAATTAAAAAAGGTGTAAAAATTCCAAGCTACTCATAAAGAAAATGCAATCTTGACTGTTTCATCACTGACGCCAACACATTTTGAAGAGTTACTCAGTCGTGAGGCACACTTGAAGTGGAGGATGCATTTTTTTACACATTTTGCCATAGATGAGCATCCCACTTACCTCAAAGTGATCCTGAAAATGCAACTGAGTACACGACATGTAGTGACATCACCACCATCATCATCATCATGATCCCTCACATGATTTTATCACATACCTCTTAGTCAGTGTCACTCACTGAATTTTTTGACTGTGTGGGAGAAGGGGGGAATTTGTCTTGCTAACTGACTAGTGATCCTTAGAACTCCAATATCCTCCACCACCACGATGACTCTTCTTGCTATCCATTTCATCAAAATAACCACCTCCATCACTCATTGAAGAAGGATGAGTACTTGTGTAATATCCATACTCTCCATTTGAACCTTAAAAGTTATATTAGAAGAAACATTAAAAATAAGAGAATCAAAAACGCAACGACAATCTTAGCAAAATTTGTATATAAATATAAACGTTATTGTGATCAATGCTATAACTTAACTGATTCAAACTCTCTGTACATGGCAGTAAATTTTACATCAAACGCATTCACCACCACCACATTTGTCATGACAAACAGTTTATTGTACATACAAATGTCACCACTTAAGGCTTGGCTTCTTAGATATATTTCCTTACCAATGCCCGTACATCCCAATTACAGAGGAATGTCTGTCACACTGCTATGATATGTAGTATTAAGCTTCTGACATAAATATATAACCACCGAGTATATACAAAATGTCATTGACATGTTTTTTAATTACCATATTTACATGCATATAAGCCACACTTTCTCCCCAAAATTAAAATCTCCAAAACAAGGATGTGGTTAAAAAAATCATAAAATCCAAAAATGTGAGATAATTGTTGAAATTCACTATGACTTCGCTAAATGGCGGGATGATGCAATGTGCAGTATGTGACATATAAAAACAAATAAAAAGGAAAAGAAATACAGTAAAACCTCATATTTATGTTATCGGAATGTACGTTTTCCCACTATTTACAACATTTTATATAGGTCCCATCAATTTTCCTATGCTTTGAATGTTAGTAAAACCCTGTATTTACATTATTTCGTTTTAAGTTTTCCTGCTAATCGCGTCATTTTATGTTAGAATTTCCAATTTTTTTAAACACTTTAGCATGCGATTCCCAACAGTTTTTAATGTTTTTTGACTTAGCTTTGCAAAACATCCAAATTCTTTTGGACAAAAATTTCTAAAACGGCGGCCGAGTAGGAACAGCGCCCCTTGAGGCAGAAATATGAATATTCTTTTCAAAACAACACTTGCTTTAACAGATGCTACTCAGGAATAGCGTACTTATAGATGGAAATGCGTATGAATTCTTTTGGGTGAAAACTTCAAAACCTCGTGCGTAAATCATACTAGCAGATCATAAACAGCGCACCTAGATACAGAAATACTATTTAAGCTATTTACTCTTTGAACCAAGTATGAATGCTATTGAAAAGATGTTAAAGTTTGGCACTATCATGTTTTAACCCTTTATACTCAAATTCTGCCCCTTGGCTCACACAGTTTGTAATTAAGTTTAAGTTAATTTGTAATTTGTTGCAATTTAAATTACTGTATTGTCCCGAATATAACCCAATGTTTTTTCCAAAAAATGAAATTTTAAAAGTAGCTCCCACGTTATATTCAAGTACTACAGTGATTATAGTGATTAAGATAATAAAATCGTGTTTTGAAAAATCACCTACATTCCGCACGTCTGTTAAGTGATACAAGATACTTGTTATATTGTAGACATTAGGCATATATGTTCCAATGTACTTGAAAAGCATCTGAGGTGAGAATAAATTGAATAGGTTGAACTCCTCATTAGTCATTGAATTGAAGCTATCAGCGTGTTGGTGTATTCTTTGTGCCTATCTTAGTGGGTTTTTACCCATCCATTATTTTAACAATGGGTGACAAAAAGGATGCTGATCATGTTGAGAAAAACCTTCCATATTCCAGGTTAACAGAGGAATCCAAAAAAGTCATAGCTCAAGAGGTGGAAAAAACGAACATTATTCAAGCTTCAAAAAAGTATAATGTCCCTGAATTAAATATACCTGTGTCTATGTACAATTTTCCTGACAAATGTAATGTGGGGAATGTAATGGAAACCCAAGCATACTATACATACTAGCATTTTAATTCGGCACATATGTTAAAATTATTATTATTAAAAAAGTGTGCAGGTTAAGTACATGAATAAATAGATATACACTTTATAAACTTAGCTCTTTTAAAACTGATTTTATTGTTAGTCTTACTGTAATAAATGAGCTAGTTTAAAAGTAAACTCAGTAGCTATTATTCCTTTTCCCTCAATTTACACTTTTCTCCCAGGTCCCTAGAAAAGTGTAAATAAGGGGTTTTACCATATATTATTGATGACGGAGTTACAGACGCGAGTTTTTTAGGCAATCGCTACAGTAGCACCAGGGGCCCGCAAGGCATCCTCGCAGATTAGTCTTATATTCCAATAATTCCACCGTAAGAAACATTTCAGTGGCATTTCTTCCTCCCTCTACTTTTTTGTTTCTAAGTTCATTTTAAACTTTAGCATCCTAAAAATGGACCTTATTATTATATTATATTTATAATGCTCGTTATTAACAGTTTTCAAAGTAAACAAACATGATAACCATCGACTTAATTCTTTTGTAGTTCAGTTTAAAAACTCAAAGCCAACGGCGCTATTTTTGATAACAGTCAAAGTTGCTGGCATCTAGCGGGCAAATTAAAAATTGTCAAATGGAATAGCGCCCTGCGCATTTAGTTTTTCACAACTTTTACGAGTATGACATTGAAAATATTAGTCCTTCACATATGAGGTCGCTGGTTTATGACCGAAATATTTAATGATTTAATGCTTTGTATGTTTAATGTAACTTAAGGAACTTGTTTTGTTAGGTTTTCATTGTTTATGACGAATTTTTTAATGTAAACCTAAGAATTGCTATCATCTTATAACATAAGATATTCTGCCACGTATTTTGAACCCTATTACTAAAAGAAATATTATAACTTTATTACGCTAAGTTTTGATTTTCTGTCATGCATTTCTAACGTAATTAGTAAAAGAAATGGAACCACTTTTTAATGCTAGTGTTTTTTTTGCGGCTTGGAAATATTTGTTGCAGAATCCAGGAAAACATTTGTGCATGATGTAATCAACATTCCATTTCAGTAGTTAAATTAAAATTAAACCATTTCCTTAGAATGAACAAAAGAAGATCGAAAATCACATCCAAAATTTGTGGAGGTAAACTGTACAAATGCGGAAAGAAGTGTAATTGCTTTGTTATGATGGGTTTACAGTTGCTATTACGCATTTTGAAGGTAATTAAAAGTAATTTTTACTTTATAATGCCAGGTTTTTCATTTGCGGTTACGTTTTCTTTCATTTTCTGTCAAGCTGCATTACCGTATTTACCTGAAAGGAAGACGACCTTGAATTTAAGACGACCCCTAAAAAAATTAGGTTCACTTACAAAATTTTTTTACATATATGTATAATGAGCTAACATTAAGAGGATGAATAAAAAAAAGTAAATTTACTACTTACATCCTCCTCTCCTCTGTTTTCTTCCCTTATTCTTGCTGTCCTGTTCATTCATCACAACTTATTCAAATTTGAACAAGTCGTCTTCCATACCATCCATGGAATTTGATGTGCAGCATTTCTTGAACCCTCTTGAGATACTATTGGGATCTATTATTTTCCATGCTGCAATGATCCAATTACAGAGAAGTGGTATACTGGGCTTCTTAATTTTCTCTGTAGGAGTTAATGCATGGTTCCCTGCCAAAAGCCATTCTGAATAAAATTACTTGCTGTAATCCTTAGAGGACTTCATTACTACAACATCTAGCACATGAATTTGTGATGTCATACCTCCTGGTATAACTACAAGGTCAGTATTCATACCATGAAGGATATTTTGAACTTCCTCTGTAAGGTGGCCTTTGAACGCATCTAAGATGAGCATTGCTCTCTCTGCCTTAAAAGTGCCCCAGGTCGTCTATTCCACACTATTCTTAGCCAGTCCTTCATTAAATCAGCTGACATCCATCCTTGGCCCTGACATTTAACAATTATTCCATTAGGTAGTACTTCCTTAGGCACTGTTTTGCATTTTAAAATAACATAGGGCGGCAACTTTGTTCCGTCCGCTAATACAGGCAGCATTACAGTGATGCACAGTTTTTTATTTCTGGAAGTTTTTATGATGACATTTTTGGCACCTTTTTCATTGATTTTGTAATTGGATGGCATGTCGAAGTAAATGGGTGTCTCATCTGCATTACCCATTTGGCTCAGAAGGTAATTGTGACGTTTCCGCAACCGAATTACGTGCCTCTGGAAAGTTATTAGTTTGCCCATGAAGTTGGAAGGTAGACGCTGGCAAAGTGAAGTTCTTCGTCACAGCCTAAAACCATTACGACACATCGTATGCACACACATTACTAGCCTTAAATTCTTGGTGAGAAATGTTTTGCGATCGTGCTAATTCTTGGGCTTTCAATTTAATGATATCCCACATAAACTGTTTACCATCCATTCTTACAGACAAAGTTTGCAATTTCCTCTTCTAATGCATGAAATCGGCCTCGCTTTGGTCCACTAAATGATCTCCGTGTTGAGTTAGCACCTTCAAGTTTCTCTTTTGCTTGCTTCCACCTTCGCACATTTGCTTCAGTCACATTGTATTTCCTCCCTGCCATACAATTATTTGTTCCTTCAGCATAGTGCACCACCATTAACTTAAAATTTATGTCATAACTTCTAATTCCTTTCAATACATTCCCTCTTACCAGTTCCTTTTTTCTATACGCGATCTGCCATTTTTTTGGGGTATCTTATTTAAAATCATAACGCACAACCATTAACTTAAAATTTCTGTCGTAACTTCTTCTAATTCCTTTCGATACATTCCCTCTTACCGCAGTTCCTTTTTTGTTTGGGGTATCTTATTTAAAAGTTATAAATAATAACTTTTCACTATTTCACTTTAAAACTAAGCCAAGCGTGTACTACTAAAGTGCTCTTGTAAATTTTCTACACTTTGAAACTCACGTCCACTTTACATCTGCTGTCGGCATACCAAATGCAAATCGTCATTTTTAAATTGCAGTAGATAAGTTTAAATTGTATCAGTCTTGTTTACACTGTATTACTAGACACCTTAATTGGTGCCTACATGACTTTGTGTTTCATATTATGCATGGAACCGCCCGCTGTAGTCATTTTTTTTCAACTTGTCACACGATTACCTACCCAGCTCTAAGCACTTCCCTACCGCGGAAGTGGAACCGTTGGTCTGTGGGAGCAATTTTAAGAAATTTGACCTTAAATCTTTTAATAATGTAGTAATTAATTAAATAGGATGTATTATTTCATGCAATAATAAATATTTTAACTGACATATACTTGACATCTGGGAGTTTCATGGTGCATTTAAAATAGAGGTGTATTCTCACCTTAAATCCTCATACTCCATTCTAAGACGATACCTAATATTTTTAATGTGTGAAAAAACCTCGTCTTCCTTCCGGGTAAATACGGTATTTATAATAAAAAAGTGAATTTTTTAGGTTGGCTGGGAACCACTCTCTTGTAATAACATGACGTCTTATGGGAAAATAGGACTTGCACTTGGTGAATTTGCATCCCGTGAAATGAATATATTGCTGATCTGTTAAAAATAATTCACTGAAATACTTTATTATTACAAACAATATCAATATTTACTGATATTTGTGTACAGTTAATGATACATATTAGTAATAACCCAGAATGTTTTATGCTAATCGTGATTTTTGGAGCATGGCTTATTTTTGGAAATTTTTTTCCCTAGATTCAGTCTTATAAACAAGGGTGCGGCTTATATGCGAGTAAATATGGTACACTGATAAATTGGCAGATATAATTATTACACTTAACCAAATTCATATGAGCATCCGTAATGACAAAATACTTTCAGCCATGAGAGGTTTGAGACCTGGTATATCCCTTCATCTCATGGAAAACTCTTGTGAATTGATTCACTTTTAAAAATAGATTTTAAAATTAGTAAAAACTGAATTTCAAATTTGGCAATCATACACATGATCCCAAAAAGATGAAGAGAAATGCAATTACTGAGATTTTTTAATCCCAATAAAAATGCACACATTTTAGATTCAGAAATATATTGCCACTAATGGGAAATTTATCATGATTATCTAAAACTGTCAAAAGCATTTAAACTTGCAGATAAAATTATTTCATGATCACTTGCATTTATATATTCATTAATACACCACCTGAACTGAATTTATTGAATATCAACCACTGAAAATTGAAAACCATTTCATTAACTAATATTTTGTATATTTCATTAAAATATTTTTAACAAATATATTAGCATGCCTAAAATTTAAAAAACATTAGGAAAGCAGTAATTACACCAAAGTTCTGGTAAGTTTAAAGTAAGTAACTGTACTAGAAAATGAGCATTCATTTATTTTTTAAACTAAAAATTTCATTGTTAATACAACTTTATTCTTAAATTGACAATATCTTGCAGCAGGTATGCCTAAGCAATGCAGTGTTTCCTAGATGTGGAAAAACATAGCATAAAATTTTGAAAACTGGACAAGATATGAATTTTTTCATGGGACTGCAAAACAGCTATCTACAAAACTCTTGGCATATTTTGCCAAATCTAATACAAAAGGCTTAGCATTAAGACTAAAATAATTTTAGGTGGATTGACTTCTTTGCAACAATAAAAAACTTTATTCTGTTCTATTTCTGAATCTATAGTTCATATTTGGACTCGGAGCAATTTTAAAAGGCAAATCAAAAGCACATCATTTGTTCCCAGGTTAATTAAAATGAAGAAAATGAAACAAACAGAATCAGAAATTACCTGCAGATCTGGCTCAAAATTTAAAAGAATAATTTTTGTGTCTCTTAATCTTTAAACATGAAGTTTCATTATAATCAATAAGAGTTTATCATATAAAATGGGAGGGTTGCGAGACACATTATTACTCAACAAACACAATGACAAAACCTTCAGAACCTTAGATCTTCTGAAACTTATCTTCATAAGATGATAGTCTTATTGTAGTATACTAACCCCTATCTTTATCAGAAGATCTGCCTCCTCTATGTCGCTCATGGTTGCCATCCCATGCTCCACCACTTCGACTTCTACTGCCGTGGTGGTGATCAGATTTGCGTGAACCATGAGGTGAGTACCTAAGATAAATGGTAGATAAGCCCTATTGAAATAATTTACTTGAGATATTTAACTCAGATGCCTGTTTTTTCTAACCTTTTCAAATTTATTCTGTAAATGTATTGAAACAAATATGCAATAACATATACCTAGTTTCTAAAAAAATCTCATTTCATGTTGCTTACTCAGAAAATTACATCCTTCTAAAAGGATCAAAATCTTTTAAATTTTATTTCCATCAGAAAATTCGTTTGGGTATATTGAGTATGTATGATATTTTTCAAATCAAGGTGTTTTAAAAATTAATAGTAAATTATAACTATCAGAAAAAATAATTACGGTTCCTTCAAAAGGTATCAAATTAACAAATAATTAATATTCTTTATGACCATACTTCAGGATAAAACTGAGCAATTAAAACTCAACAATGAATAAATATTGGAAAAGTTACTCCAGCATTTTGCTAATTCTGCAATTTCATTAGTGATTAATAATAAAATTGTTCGTGCCAAATGCTTTGTAAATTCTGTGAAATACAATACTTCTCCCTAATTTCTGGTCTATTATTTGGAAAAAAGTTAAATTTCTGAGACCAATTAAAAATATAGAATTGGCTGTCTAAGTTGAATATACAGACCAGCTTAACCCTTAAGTGCAGGACGAGTAAACTCACGGCACATATGAGTACACTTGTCGTCCCATTGCATTTGATAAAATTGGTTGATGAATATATATAGGAGAATAATTAAGCATTGGCACACTGCTAGTATACTCATCGTCCCACACTTAAGGGTAAAATATATCAGCAAGGTAAATATTGGTATCAATAATAGTTGCAGAATAAACACTTGATGAAATGTGTCAACTTAAAAAATATTTAATTTTCTAACACTGCCACCCCTATCAGCTTTGGCGCTTAATCCCATACCAAATTCACCATGCAGCCTCATCTGGTGACGCCTCTCCTCCAACCTTTATTTGTGGAAGCCAATTATAACAACTAACACTACATAATTACTGGTATGCATGTGCATTCACAACCTCTCCAAACTGATGCAATTCTCACTCCTCCATCCCCTCCTCTTTCCTCTTTTCCTACCAGGATGCATGTGCATTTACCTCCTCCTCTATCCTGAAGCATAGCATTAGAAGGAAAAGACGTTTTTAGTAGAAAGACAATAACCAAACATGGACTCACCTAGCTCTATCGGGAGAGCCTCTGTTACTTCTTTTTCTGTCTTTTCTGTCTCCATGACGATCTCCTCTATCATCTCTCATTCCTCCACGCTCACTTCGGCCACTAGTATGCATATTATGTCGAGGACTCCTGATAGCAAATTTATAGTAAATAACAAATGTCTTAATAAATTAGAAACAGATAATTAGTAAAACCACATAATCAAACATGAAAAATTTATGAAGCCCAGTTTTTAAATTTCCTTTTTCAGAATGCATATGATAAAAACTTTTGTGCTCCCTTCATATCAAAAATAATTTTTACACATAAATTTATTATATCCTGGCCCAAATATCAGCCTTCATTTCTTGGCACTCTTTTACTCACTTTTGGTTTCCAATATTGCCTGCAAAGCAATGTTTTCCAAAATGCACATAAAAATAGAAGTTATTAACAAAATTGTTATTGTAGAAGTTTCACTTATATGAGCTCTCAGTTTCTCTCAAGAGTGTGACAAATATACCAGCTAATATCCAAGTAAAATTGTCGACAAGTTGGCCACCTGAATTCCTTCATAGCTCTTTATATGTCAATATCATTATTCAAAGCTCATTAATAAGTTCAGGCTTCACTTTGTGGAATTTACTCATATGAGAGAAATAAAAATCAACTGTGGATCTTCAATATTTTAATATATAACAAACTGGTTTCGATACAATTGTAGCATCATCAAGTGACAAAATACCATATTTACCTGATTGTAAGTCAACCTCCATTTTTACCAATCCCAAAAAATCAACATCACTGATTTACTGTAATTTTTCTGTCAGACCAACAACCCTTTTGCACAGCATATGCAGGTGAATATTGCAACTAGACATACAGACATTTCTCGCATAATAATGTTGATTTATTCCACAGAAAAGCATGGTTTTTTGAAAATCGAAGTGGGAAGGCAGAGACTACATATCGCAATTGATATGCATAATGGCATTGCAAATTGGGCATACAGCAAGAGCGGAAAAGTCACAATATTGTGGTATTGTAGCCGTAGTCATTGAGTGACTATCATTATCTGAGGGATGTGTCATCAGTGTCTAGTAACCTGCAGAAGATGGGAATGACCAGAGAAAGATTGAAAAAGTTACAAAAAGAACACCACCTGAAGTTATTTCGAAAAGACAGATATATTCACGTGATATTATGTGTGTTTCTTCAGGAAGAATGCTATTTCTTGATAAAACAGGATTTAATTTACATAGAACCAACAATTACGGATATTCCCCAAAAAATACAGATGCTATAAAAGTGGTTCCTACAAACAGAGGAAGAAACATTAGTATGGTTGCTGTGATTACTATCAACAGAATTAAGAATTACAAAATGAAAGGTGTGGATCTTTTAGTCGAATTTTTTCAGGATTGTAAATGCAAAGATGTACTCAAACAAGTTAGGAAAGTGTACAGTGTATCACAAATAGATGCGTTTCGGGCAAGGGAGTATTTGAAATTATATGATATCATTTGACAGAACACACCATAAAAAAGCAAAACACCATGACCTGATTATATCTTTGTCTATTAAAAATTTCTTCTCCCCCCTTAGTTGGTGCATCAATTAACAAATTACATAATTTTAATAACTAAATACACCCATCCCTTGGTTTACGAATGCTCAATTTACGAATTTTTGATTTTACGAAGAACAGATATTTATACCTATTTTTCTATTTATGAACTATTTATGAACAACATTTTTCGATATTATGAAGAAAATTTTCACACACCAAAGATGCACTATGTCATGACGCGGAAGAGAAATTCATATATTTCATTAAACAAGGGATGGACAAGGGATGGGCAAGGGACCACTCCGAGGGTATACTTGGAGCAGCGGAGAGATTGTGAGCAAAGCGGAAGAACGAGAGAGACAGCAGGGAAGGAAGTCCATGAGGTTTACCAGTTGTAGGTATGTTTACACATTCCATGGGGGTAAGTCATTAGTAATGGGAGGGAAGAATTTCCAATCTCTGAGAGACTCTCCAAAACCGCAACAGTGAAAGAATTATGGAAGCAATACAACATAAAAATAGCAATCGAAAACATTGGAAGAGCATGGGAAAACTATGAATGGAGTTTGGAAGAAGCTATTGCCCAATTATGTTCATGATTTTGATGGTGTTGAGATGACCGTAAAAAACATTCAAAAGGACATCGTGGATCTGTCAAACAAAATAGGTTTTGAAGGTGCATACGACAATGATGTTGAAGATTTGTTACAATTGCACAATGAAGAGCTAACGAGAAGCAAAACAAATTTCTATTGTTTTTTTTTGTTCATCAACTTTTGTCTTTTTAACCTCAACCAACCTCAGGAATTTCATGTTCTGCAATTTTAGAAGATGAAGATGTCGACAATCCGATAGAAGTTTGACAGCAGTTCAGCATCATTACCATAACTTTTATAAAGTTTATAAATTGTTGTTTATGAAAACTTGCACAAATTACTGTAATAATGTTTGCTTGAGTGATTTTATGATAATTAAAAATAAACGATATTTGAGATTTAATTTTAAATGGATGATTTTTTTGGGCTCAGGAACCGATTGTAACTTTTCCCATATAAATTAATGGAAATAGAGTTTTCGATTTACAAATTTTCACATTACGAAGGGTTTTTGAGGAACGAATTACGTTCGTAAACCGAGGGGTGGGTGTACTGCAAAACAATATATCAGAAAAGATGCCAGGGAAATATTCAATTTTTATTTTCTCAGGTTTTAATCAACCAAACAATTAAAAATTATATAAAACGTACCTCACTTGAGTTCAGTAGTTGTAATATTTACGTTCTTTTCCATGCCGTACATAATCCATTTCCTTCCGCTTACAAAATCTGTCATGCACACACAAGGAATTAAATGTATTTTATAATTATAGCAGATTTTATTTACTTCAGTAACCAATAAGATTACTTATGATGACAACAATTAGGTAGCTATGCATTAATTATTCTAAGTTTAAAGTGAATTATGACTTTCTTGTTTGATTTTCTTAATAACGGATACTACTATGATAAAAATGTACAGGAAAAGAAATACTCTACTAGTTCCACAAGGTTTATTTGAAAACTATTTTAATACGACCAATACTTTATGAGATATGACGAAAAGTTCATTTTTTGTCACCAGTAAAGTGGTACCTCCGATTGGCTTATGTGATATTCTTATTGTCTTTGACTGTAAGTCCTTAACATCAAATTTCATCAAAATTCATTTGGTAGAAGTCAAGAACAAACATGAAGATGGATGGACAGACAGACGAACCAAAGCTAATAGGCACCTATGCTGAAAGCAAAACGTGCCTAAAAAGGCAATATTCTAATTATGGGTAATGTAAAGTTTCACCATAGCCAAAATGTTGTTTCTTCCTTGCAGGGAATAATGTATGTTACAAATTTCTTCCTCCTTATAGTCCACAATTAAATCCGATTGAAGTTTTCTGTGCTAAAAGTAAGATATACCATTCACCTCATTCTAGAAATGTCTACTCAGATTCAAGATGTATTGAAGGAAAGAATAATGATAGGACATTGCAGTCTGAAGCATTTTATAACATGCAGAGATATCGCAATTTTGCATTTCAAGGTCTTCCATTTTGAGTTTGAGTTTATCCCTATAATTCATTTGTTCTGCACACTGTAGTATTGTTTTGCATATACTGCTATTTAAATTTATAATATAAAAGAAAAGTGTATGTACATTAAATGAATAAATGTATATTACATAAAGATGTACTCTACATATATGCATGAATAAAAATCTTGTGGACAGCATAGGATTCTTTTTTAAGACACCTTTTATTTATTATTTCTTTTTAATTAATTGATTGATTAAAAGAAGAAAGTAAAAAATATTGTATAATTATTATTTACCAAGGTTGGAAATTTGTTTATAATTATCAATATTTCATTTATAAGGTTGGAAATTTGTTTATAATTATCAATATTTCATTTATAATTGCAAATATTTTCTTTATAGCTACTGATATTATGTTTATAATTACCTATACTGTGTTTATAACTACTGATATTGTTTATAACCAACGATATCATGTTTATAATTACCGATAACCCTATACTTTCTGGAACATTCAATTATGTAGATTTTATATTTAATAGTTACTTTTTAGTTCACATAAAAGTTTGTTTCATTAATTTTTATTTAAATTTTAACTTATTACTAAATTCTTGCATACCCATCTTAATTTACATGGTTTTATACCAGGAGTCTCAAACTCGCATTGGTCTGTGGACTGCATTAAGGCCCTCCACTGACCCCATGGATCGCATTAAGGCACCATACCAATTCTGCCAGTTGCATACTTTCCCAGTCCTCACACCACTATATATCCTTTGGACATTCACTCTCCCCTTCCATGAGGAATAAATCACCCCAACCCTATAATGAGGCCTTGAACCCATTCATTACTAATAATAGATTCGGCATCGAGGGTTAGGTTCTTCAGACATGCAAGAAACAAGCTGGCAGTGGGATGAACATACTTAGTACCCCACATGGACAGAAATATTCTAAATCAGAATGAGCAATCGACTGCTTACATTTTAAAAGTACTGATTTAATATACTTCATAAATTTCTTATATTTATCTGAAATATTTTATAAGAAATACATTTGAGTTTTGTCCACTAGTGTTGACTAGCTTACTTCACAGGGCGCAGAAATGTACCATGGGGCTGCGAGTTCAAGACCTCTGTTCTATACCATAAAGGTTTAAATACCTTTAAACCTTTTATAATAAAAATGGTGATCCTTCCCAGTAAAATTCGACCTATACATGCTGTCCAAACAGTCTCTATGGACTTGACACAAAAAAATATATGTAATAATAATAAATGATTTAATAATCTAGTGCACAGTAACTTTTTAGATGCCCTGTATGAGAATAAGAAAGAATAATATGAAAATATAATTTTCCTGCCACAGCTTTGGATTTATTTGCAAAAATTTGACAAAGAGTGCAAATATTAATAATATTACTTTTTTTCAGATTTCCTTACAAAGGAAATTATCTGCAAAAGCAAAATTCATCAAATATAACTTTAGTTTACTATTTTGCGGTTTTTGAAATCTAAATAAAAAATGTTAAGCAATCAACAACTTTAAACAACCTATATGGTCAACTTCTTTAAAACCAATGTACATTAGTACATAGAAGGATACATGATATGAATTTAAAACATTATATTGATAACAAAGACTGAAAAAATGTTTTGATGTTGTCAAGTTGCATTAAAACAGCAATCTTCTTCAAAAAAGACAATCATTTCTTTCTTTCCCTTTAACCCTATATCGACTGACCACAAACCCTCTCTATCCCTATCTCACAGGTAAACGGCTAAAAGGATAATGGCATTATTAAAGAGCACCCATATAGACTGACAACTTTTTATGTTTTTCATATTTTGTTAGTTTCTCAAATTATGAAGATGATGTACAGTTGTCCTAAGTTTCCTTGTCACATAATGATGAATCAAAGGAAAATACCTTAAAATAGTCAACTGCCGCCACCTTCTCACCAACAAGTCTTTAGCATGGCAGGGAAATTCACCTAAAAAATATACAGATAACTTCTGCAGAATTCTAACAAAACAAACAATCAAGGTGATAGGCAATTTGGGGCCAAGATATCATGCGACAACTGTTTAAAATATGGTGAATGAGCTAATGACATGGCCCATTCTCAGGATGGTTAAAGATAAAGTTATCCATAAAAAAATTCAGAAAAAATATCCAGGTTTACCTGATCGTTTAACTTTGACCAATGGAACTGGAAATATAGCATGTGAAAATCAACCAATTAAATTATTCAATAATGTGATAGATACGCAAAATCCCTACTTTGAAAGTATAAAATTCATTTTAATATCTGTATCTGATTTGGTTTCCATTTTAAAAAATCTTCAATCTTACCTTGACCGATAACGAGTCTTTCTGTTTCTTCTTTCCTCTTCTTCTCTCATTCTGCGCCTTTCCTCTCTCTCTTTCTCCTTCCGCTTTTCCTCTTCCTCTCTCTGTCTCAACCTTTCATTTCGTTCTTCATCTCTCTTCTTTTCCTTATCCTCTCTCGACTTCTGTCGGTTTGTCTGGAGAGCATTCAAGTTAGAATAAACTTACAAAAAATCACTAATCTGAGGAATTAGCTTACAGTCATAACTATAAAACTAATCATATCTATATAATCTGAAATGACAACTAATTATGTTCAAGGGTGTTTTCAAAAGACAGATGAAAAGACCACTAGATGTAAATACAATATAACCTTAATTAACATATTATAGAGGATGCATTAAATTTCCAAATTGTGAGAAATTGTAAACAGTAGAAAATGCAGCACTAGATCTTACCCGTCTTATCAATAAATCATAAATTTTAGTTAAACTAGTCTTATAATAATAAAAACTGGAAAGTCAAAGAGTTAACATTAACTAGCTAAACAAACAATATTGATTGGTCAGTCTATACAATAAAGTCAATGCTTACATTAATAGGCAGCTTGACTTGTAACAAAAATGCTGCTGCTGTTGGTGGGTAGAGCTTGGTGGTAGCTGAGCATAAAACTAGGTATGTTATGATGTCATTGGATTCTATATATGTATTTTTTGCGAAATGTAACCAAAATTTGATTCCTAATAGCAATAGTTAATGGTGACATATATTGAAAACATTTATATGCTGTGAAAACATCCATCATTTATATCAATACAATTGGATTTCCACAAACAAAGCTCTAAGATACCTTTATCTACCTGTCTCTCCCTCTTTTTCCTCTTCCTCCCATTCCCTTTCTCCTTATCTAAATCCAACTGTAAGTAATGTAGTGAATCCAGCAACAATGAATTTGGCTGTTCTTGGTTGCGAAAGGTTTTCTTCTCAAAACACCTAAAATTTTCATGTTCAAAAAAATTCTGTTGACCAATTCAAAGACTATTTCAAAATCAGCACTAGTCAAATAAAATTTCCTTCTGTATTCTGTTAGAGATTCATCGGTTCAAGTCCTGAATTTGTATGATGATTATAATAAATTTTACAATACAAATCAAAAATACGTAGCACCAATTCCCATGCAATTCAAATGGAGGAAAGAAATGTCCCTGGAATTGAACCCAGACTGTTATTGTACTCTGCAATCATCCAAATCATCTTTAGGCATAAGGCTGACTATGGCCACAATTTAAATGTTCTCAAGTTATCTGTTAGTTGAGAGCATACCATCATTACAATGAGCTCATTATATAAATAGAGATTCCATGAGTGGAAAAATATGTAACTCGCTAATAATCATTCTTGATTAAAACATTTCAAAGGCAGTTTTAGACACCCTGGACCTATCAGAAAAATCTATTTTTCTCCAATACCCACAAAAAAATTGGGAAAACCAAATACCAATTTTTGCTACAAAGCTGCTATTACCGGTGGTGAATTACCAATACTAAATTAAAAAATCTGATGTGACTACCACATGACTTTCTCTACACCTGTAATATTTCTCAAAATTCCAAATAGGTTAAATGATAATAAATATTTTAAGGAACTATGAGAAATACCATACAAAGAACAGAAATAAACTCATACCGTAGCCTTCTGATATTGGATATAGCCATGAAGCTCCAACAATTAAGAAAATAAAAAGGAGCGTAAAATGTTTACAATAGTTAATGGCAGGTGATGTGGTTGTGGCAGTTAAAACATTGTGTTTTTTTAAATATCTCTTTAACAACGCATTATATGGGAAAATGTTTCAAACAAAGGTTGTAGAAAATTAAATTTTCTACAACTTTTATTCCAGTACTTTTTTATATTTATCAAATATTAAAGCAAATATTTCAAAAAAATAGATGTGACAAGAGTAAACACCCACTTCCAGTTTGTCGACTTTCACCAAAAACTAATCAGATCCCTTTAACAAAAATGTCAAATACAGGCACACCCCGGGTTACCTAAGCCTCAACTTATGTAAACCAGCATTTATGTAAGCAGCCCCATAAATTACGAAAAAATTTTGTTATACCTACGTTAGCAGTTTTCGTAAGCGAGCTCGAACTAAATCTATGTGTGTGTGTGCAGAAAAGGAACACAAAGTGTGGGTTGTAATGCAATATCCCCGCTTTGCTACTCAGCTAATGTCATTCTAACAAATTTTAGCAATATGTAGTGACTTTGGTTTTGAATTACGCATGAAAAAAGGCCACAGCGACTACCTACTAATCTAGTGGATCAATGTAACAATTTACCTAATTCTAGCGACTGGCTACAATTGCAGCATATATCTGCACTCATATGAATACAATAATAGATTACATTGTTGTTACATGTGTGTGTGGTAGTGTAGTTTTTCTTCCTATCCCTTCAGTCTTTTTCCGATCGTTGATGCGTCTGCTTGATCTCTTATCGTGCGTGTTCGCTTTTGCACAAATTAACAGGCGTGGTCCTTGTAATCATGGCTGATAGGCATCGCAATGAGAGTAAAAGTGATAGTGCTGCTAAAAAGTGAAGCACTATTACTTTAGAAGAAAAAATGGATATTGTGAAGAGATATGAAAATGGAGTCCCTCACGTGCTCTTGGTATGGCAACATCAACCATAAACACCATCGTAAAAGATAAAGAAGTAAGAATATTCTTAATTTTATCATGTATTAGTTTTAGTATCTTGTGGTTTCAGAGAATATGCATTATGTTAAAAGAATCCAACTGAAAAAAATACAAATTAAAAAATATAATTTTAAAAATGTAGGAAAGGAAATGTACCAAAAAAAGAATGAATTTGAATCGATCAAAAAAGATTAAATCTATTCCATCAAAATAATAAGAAAAGAAAGTTGGTTCTCAAAAATCCTTAGGCGACGCACAGCTGAGTGCATTGAGGGTCTGCGAACCTAGGCAGGGGCAGTTGCAACCAGGCGCAAAAATTCCTTTCGTGCCGAATAAACGCCTTTGGGGACTGGATCTAGCCCGCGGGCCATATTTTCCCCACCTCCGCGGTACTTTCCGTAGTAAATTTCGACTTGCGCAAATTTCGAGTTACGCAATAGGTGCCGGAACGCATTACTTACGTAACCCAGGACGTGCCTGCATAAAATTTCGTGTTGATCTGATTAATAGTTTTTGATTTACAGCACCCACAAAATCCCAGTCACAAACACTCACACCCACAAAGTGAGAAAATAGACAAAACATGTTCAGAGGACCTTAAAATATTTCCATTGAAATCTTGAATTTGATTTTTTTATGAAAACAATACTTTCTCTATACTTTGTATATGGAGAAAGTAAAAATATCAATTATAAAATTTCATGTTGACCTGGTTAATAGTTTTTGAGTTAGTGCAATCACAAAATTGCAGTCACAGACACACACTGACACACACAGGCATGCACACAGACATCAAGAAAATAGTCAAAACGTGTTCGGGAGACTTCAAAAAACATATTTCCGTTGAAATCTCAAATTTGATTTTTTTCATCAAAATAATACTTGCTCTATGATTCATATATGGAAAAAGTAAAAAATGCAACCAATTTTGATTAACATAGTTTGAGACTTGATTTTACACATTTTTGTTTTCACTTTTTACTTTCTCCATATACAAAGTATAAAGGATGTATTGTTTTCATGAAAAAAATCAAATTCGAGATTTCAACGTTAATACATGTTTTAAGGTCTCCTGAACACGTTTTGACTATTTTCTTGATGATGTCTGTGGGTGTCTGTGACCAGAATGTATTGGGCACTCGAACTCAAAAACTAATAATCTAACCAGCATAAAATTTCATATTTAGCATTTGTATAAGAAAGTTTATTCTTGTCATTTTTCCATTAGTGTCAAATATCTCCTGTAATTCTTCATTAATGTAATCATATTTAATAACCTAAGTTATAGATGATTTTATTCTCTACAATTTTTGTATTTAATAATTTTTTGTAGAGCCAATTGTAAAGAAGATATTTCAGTTTAATACTGATGGCAATTGCTGCACTGCCAACTAATAAATCACCAACTATGTACAAATGGAGAAAGTCATGTGTTGGCCACATCAGATTCTTTTCATTTATGGCTCCAAAAAATAAACAAAAACGATAGGAAATGTCATTTTTTATTAAATATCATTATTTGAATTTTAAATAAACAGTTACATCTAGCATCGTAGCACATTTTAAACTTATATATATATATATATATATATATATATATATATATATATATATATATATATATATATATATATATATAAGTTTAAAATGTGCTACGATGCTAGATTTATGATCTAAGTTATCAAAATTCATTTAATAAGGTGCAAATTTATTATAACATGCAAAATTGAATTTTAAATAAAGCTAAAAAAATTAGCGGAAAAGAAAATAAATTAAACATATTAGTATGAAAAATTGTATTAACTTGTTTTCAGTAGCGGATTTACCTTAAGACAGAGGTAGGCACTGCCTAAGGGCACAAGCAATTTTAGAGGGGGCGATCACATCTGATCCCGCAGCTAAGGATGACAACAGTAACATTTTCTTAAATTTTTAAGCAGCGGTGATAAGGGAGATAATGTCAGGTTAGGCATGTTGAAAGTGGATATTCAATCCCTGCCGTCAATCTTGACCTGAGAAACCACCTCTACATTCCGAGCAAACGTAAATTTCACTAATTTATCACAAGTGTGTTTTTCCTGATGGAACTTCCCTCCCACTTTATTCTTCAGCAACAAAAATGAAAAGAATAACATAGGAAAAAATCAATTTCATAACTTTTTACAAATTAAATTTTTGAACCAAAGGTTTTTTTAATTTTGTTTTGAATTTATAGAATTTTTTTGTTTGATCTTAATTTATACATTTTAAAAATGCAATCAATGAAATTAATAAAACTTTGAACTTAAGAGAAACGTTGAAATAAAAGTTTTTGCAACTTAAAAACTGTTGAAACAAAAAAGGGAAAAAATATTTTCTAAAAAATTTTTTTTTTTTAAATCTTCCTATTTTGTATAAATTCTTAATTGATTTTGAATTACACGGTATTTTCAAGGAACCTAAATACCGGGATAATTGAGGGTTAACTGTGTATTAATTTTTCTGCTTCAAGAGTATATCCCCATTTTTTGCCTTCTCTACATGCAGTATAAAATATTGTTTTGATGAAAAAATGAATTCGTAATTTCAATGAAAATGCAGTTTAAGATCCCCTGAATACGTTTTCACTTTTTAGCACTTTTTGAAAAAAAATATCTTGTATGTATTCAGTTTGTCTGTCCGTCTGTTCAGGCAATATCTCTGGAATCCTGCAACCTGAAGCAGCCAAATTTTCAGGGTAGATTGATCTATATGCGAGTAATACATGACAAATTTTTTGGATCCTAGGATCAGCTGCTGGAGTGTAATCGGTCTTCTTCCAACCCATAAGTTTCATAAATATGCATTTTTAAATTATTTAAAATTAAAATAAGAGCTCGGGTCATGAACATTCCTATAGCTGAAAGACTGAGGTTTATATATTTTGAAAACAGAATTAAAATCCATGTTGAATGAGAGAAAACAATGTTTTAAATCCAAAAAAGAGGGAAAATTTTCAGATTTTTAACAATGGGGAATAAAACTGCCCAAGCACTACTCTTAAATGGGAAACATGTTAATACATAGCAATGATGTAATGATTTTAAAGGGAATTTATAGACTATCTTATATCGTTCTCAACCAAAATTGTGATCTTATGATGATATCATAAGCCTAAAACAAGAAAAAAAGCGCCTTATGTAATTTGCTCTGAAATTCTTCCCTCACTTGTTACATTATCTACTCATAGTATAGGATAAAGAATTGTATTCGTGAAAAAATCAGAATTGAGATTTCAACAGATATACACATTTTAAGATCCTCTGAGTACCTTTTCACTAATTATTTCAGATATCTCCTTTAGAACTTAATTTATGTCAATATTTATTATAATCAAAGTTGTAGACAAAATAATTTTCTTGAAGTTTTCTTAACATTTTTTCATAAAACGAATTAAAAGATATTTTTGTTGTCCATCTGAATTTCCTAAGTGATACCTTTGCTTCCGTTGCTATTATAAAATTTTCTAATTGTTGATAGCAATGCCTGAGCTTAAGTAAAAATAGGCCTCCTTCAAGGTACACAGCTAGACATGAATTCCAGCATCGTATCCAACTTCCAAAGTACTTCTGGAAGTCATTTTCTTTAAAATGGTCTAGGTCCAATGATCGTAGCGCAATTCTTTCTAATTTTATTTTGCAAAAGAGTAAAAGCCTGCAAGTCCAAGAATTGATTTTTAAATGTTATCTTATGGGAAATAGAAATTATCTACTGGAGTCAAACCCAGGTCTATTTTGGGAATTTTTTTTCGTAAATGGCTTTTACTATAAGAATCAAACATTCCTACCAAGTTTCAATCTTCTACCTACTCGGAAAGTTTGTTATAAATAGCATTACAGTCAGTCATAAATAGTTATCAATTCTCACGCACTTTTATAACAGCTTTTTATGGGCAGTGCCTCAGTCGAGTGTGAGAGACAACTTATTATTTAAAGAGATAACTAGGCTTGGTAGATTTTTAAATCGATAAACATCAAATTCATATAAATTTTTAATTCGACCAAAATGAATTGTACTCAATAAGTGTCAATTTTTCACAACTAAATTTTCCAGTGTTTCGCAATGCTAGATTTGTTGAAATATCCATTTTTGAAATGTGATGATTTTAAAATTATTATTAAATTTCCTTTTTGTTTGTCCTATATAGAATTTGTAGCATTGACTGCATTGTATTTTATAAACTCTGTATTTGTTGTGATTAATTAGGTACTTTGTCTTTAGCATGGCCTACAATATTGCTAAGTTTGTTGTAGTTAATGTTAATTTGAAACCTATGTTTTTAAAACACCTATTTTACCCAAATTTTTAGGGGAGATATTGTGGGATAATTACATATTTTGTGTTTGGCTTGGTTTTAAGTAATGTTGTGGATTTTTATAGATTCGTTTTGAGTTGAATTTTTCATATAAAATTTTCAATGATTTTGGTATTACATATAACCATTGGTTATGGCAATGTGTTTTATATGTTTTACTTCAATGCAGTAATTGGTGTCACTAAGGGGTGTTCTAAGTGGTTTGTAAATCATGTGGTGAAAAGCTTATAATTTATGTTGCATAAGATAAGTATGCCTGTGTTTTATATGTATACAATCACTATCACCAATATTTATTTATTTTTCTTTTTTGGTGTATAAGGTGTTACATTTTCATTTATACTAGTAGTCAATAATAGTTTTAAAAATTTATCATGCAAAAAGGCCAAATTTGAGTGAATTGAAATAAAAAAACCTAAATAGTATTGATGAAAAATAAAGGGAAGAGAATAAGAACTATTTTTATGAATTTTTAATTAAAACACTGCATATCACATTAACTCATGGTATTTTTGGCATACCTCTCATTTTAGTAACTTAGCAGCTGTATGAGTTATCTAACACAATGGCTATGCTCGAGTTTAACCTGATAATAATTACACTTTCTGTTGGCCAGCAGACATTTTTAAGATAAAAGTTCTTAACTTCTACTAAAATTAGAGCATAATGAGATTATAAAATACCATTATCTCTTCAATGGCAGCTTTGAGTTTGGCATAACCAACATGTTGTTTGCCAGTTAAATGGTCATCAATCCTCTGTTGTGCATCACCAACAATAAGAAACGCTCCACAAACATCACAAACTTCCATCTGCTTCTCTTGAGCAGCAGCCATTTCAGCCGTCTGAAAATAAAATTGAAAATGCTGTTAACCTTTTCAACTCATATGTCGAAGGAGCCCTGATATCACAATTTTTCTACAGCACTCATTTGCTGAGGAGACGCAACATAAAAGTTCCAATTTTCTTAATTTTTCTTATTAAACCCATCTATATACATACATACATACATACATATATATATATATATATATATATATATACACACACATATATATATCTATATATATATATATATATATATATATATACACACATATATATATTTTTCCATATTTAGTATAGTGTATTCTCCATCAACGTTGTTCATTCATTCCTGAAAATCGTGATCTAGAATGAAACAAGGCTAAATGAATCAATATTTCCCATAAGATCCCATGCTAAAATATAATTGCTTCCAAAACCTCAGGTTTAAAACCCTTTTGAAACGAAAAAGAAGTTATATATTGTATTTTATTGAGCTTTATGGTGCCACATGTGATATGAATGGTATCAAAACAAATAAATCAATAAAACCCTACATTAGCATAGAAATTGCATAAAATAAATAACATAACTACATTTTAAGGCATCCAAAATCAGAAAAGACTAAATTACACAGTAGTACCTCTAGCTACAAGAAAAAGGAACTATGTAGTAAAATAACAAACAATGAGTTTTTACTAGAAAGTTTACAGAGAGCCATGAACACTTCTGTGAAGGCAAGTTCATGAGTTCACATTGATAGAAAAGAAATGCAACAAATTATTTCTTCCGGCAGTTACTGTACAATTAATGAAAATCTACCATAATAGGGGTAAATAAAACATTCATTTCGTTAATTTATATAGAAGTCCGAGTTTCATTAGGCCCAAAGAAGGATAACCCCTCCGTTGAGTCATAGCTGATACAAACGAAAATAAAATCTGGGGACGCTAAACCTTTCTGCACAACTTACAAAGCTTGTAAGGTTGCTATTCAAGGGAATTAAGAGATGACTGCCGGGAGGACTTCAAGGAGGAGACCCTAACTAACAGCTTTTTGCTACAAAATATCACCATGCAAATAATGCATATTTAATAAAATAGGTCAATCCAAAATGCTTTTCCTACTCAAATAAGGTGATCTGCCACAACTGGAGAAGTGCTGCACAACAGATGCCAATGGCAGCCATCTACACAGTATTTTTTCATGTGTTATTTCAGCTCCCAGTCAGGATGTTAACTTGAATCATCAACGACGTTAATTCAAATATGGGTAGTAATTTTTGAACAATTTTAATGTGAATCAACGTTAATCAACAAAACGTTAAACCAAGGACACAATGTATATCCCTGCCACTCGACTGTATTTTTCCACCATGCTACTACATCTACTTATAACTAGCCTAGGTAGTTTTCGATGTTTGTTTTCTTAAAGTTCAACAATTAAAATCAATGTTTATTTTTCCTAAAAATCGGTGATGAATATCAACGTTTATTTTAATACATTTTATTAGGCTTGGTAGTTTTCGATGTTTATATTTCTTAAAAAGTGACCACTAATATCTTTTATTATTTCTAAAAATCGAGGATGAATATCAATGTTTATTTTAATACACTTTATCGATATTTATCAATAAAAATTACATAAACTGGATTCTTCAGATTAAATTTTACTAAAACTATATATATGCCTCATATGCCAGATTTTTTGTTGTTCTCTAAACTTTGGTGAATGTGTTGTTGTTGACTTCGCTCACCAACCTAGAACAGCTAATTTTTCAGAGAAAATCACAAGTAAATTTTACTCATTAAGTCGCAACTCTTATTCAAGAAATCGTGACCATTCAATAACAAAATTAATGTGAGGTTAATAAAATGCACAACCAAATACATAAATGAATAATTTGAAGAAAAAATCTTATCTTGTTAAGTGACAAATGATGATGAGTGCACAAAAAATCACCGAGTACGAACATTAAACAACGCTACGAGAGCATTGCAAGAAAAAATAATCATGGGACTCTCTCTCACGGAGAGTGAAATGTGAGTATAGCCACCAAAAATAGAAATTTTATGCCTGTTTTTGAAAATACTATAGTATACTCCAGAAATATACTCATAGTAGTAGATTTTTAGCCTAACCAACCAAGAAATGAGCTATGGGCAAATGAATTTTGTCAAGCAGGGTTATATACGAGGCGTATTCGGAAAGTAAGTACCGTTTGACTATTAAAAAAACGAGAATTTATTTTTTAAAAATTTTACTTTTATCAGATTAGCCATACATTAAACTAATTTTCTACATAGTTTCCGCCATTAGTGAGGCATTTATCATAACGGGGCACCAGTTTCTGTATCCCCTCCTCATAGTACGGGGCCACCTGTAAAGACAGCCACTTCTGCACTGCTCCTTTGACATCATCATCGTTGAAGAAACGCCGGCCAGCAAGGAACTTCTTCAAATGCAGGAACAGATGAAAGTCACTTGGCGCTAAGGCTGGGCTGTAGGGAGGGTGATCCATTTGTTCCCAGCCAAATGACGTGATAAGGACTTGACTTGGAGAAGCAGTGTGTGGCCGAGCACCGTCATGAAGCAACACAACTCCGCGAGTGAGCATGCCACACCTTTTGTTCTGGATCGTGCGATGCAATTTCTTCAGGGTCTCACAATAGGCTGCTGAGCTTATTGTTCTGCCTTTACCCAAGAATTCAACAAGCAAAACTCCTTGCCTGTCCCAAAAAACTGTGCACATGATCTTGCGGGTTGAAATTGTCAGCTTGAATTTCTGCCTTTTCGGCGATGAGGTGTGCTTCCACTCCATGGACTGCTGCTTCGATTCCGGAGTCACATGGGACACCCATGTCTCGTCGCCTGTGACGATATGGCTCAAGAACCTATCACCTTGCGCACTGTATCGCGTGAAAAAGGTCAACGCACTGACAGCCCGCTTGTTTTTGTGCTCCTCGGAGAGAATCTTCGGCACCCAGCGTGAGCACAATTTCCGAAAGTCCAGACAATCTGTCACAATTTCGTAGAGAACAGTCCTTGAGATTTGCGGGAAATGCAAGGAAAGCGATGAAATTGTGAATTGTCTGTCCTCATGAACTTTTACATCGACCGCACGCACCAAATAATCATTGACCACAGACGACCGGCAGCTCCGCACCTCGTCATGCACATTCTCACAACCTTCATTGAACTGTCTGACCCATTTCCTAATTATTCCATCACTCATGGCATTTTGACCGTAGACCTCACAAATCTGGCAATGAATGTCAGCCAGTTTCACATTTCTTGCATTCAAAAAATGGATAACAGACCGTATTTCAATCGTCTTAAACATGTTAAATGCACAGAACAATACGTATACACAATCGGATGTTCTCGTAATGGCGTCTCAGGCTTGCCAATGAATGAGGGAAGTCAGCACGCATGCACGAAATCACGACCGTAGCTCTGCAGCGGAAATATTCGCAAACGGTACTTACTATCCGAATACGCCTCGTACTTTATAATTCTGAGACCTGCTATAGGGATATTTGGCAATCAGTATTAATTCAGTTTAGGAAAATCTTCCTTTTCGCATCTTGGAGGACGTCGGCAGAAGTCATGAGGCTTTTGAGTAAATTGAGTATGGAGGCTGATTATATCGTTTAAGTGACCAAAGGTGTGTAGGAATTATCACATGTGGTCGAAATTACAGAGTGCAATAAACTGATCATAGTTTTGTGCCATATCCGTGTCAGCGCAGCATGGATCATTAGGATGTAAGGGATCTTAGAAAGGGTACGAAATACCGAATGAATTGTGGCTGTCTGGTATGACAATGCCGATTTTCTCTTTTGTTTTGGACATTTGGCCCTAAAATATATTAAGTTTGAGTGTGATAAAAATCCTGACGAATAATTTTACAGAAAATTTAGTAGTGAAAAATTGACACTTATCGACAACAATTCATTTTCATCGATTTTGAAATTTTTACGAATTCAATTTTAATTGACAGTTCAGTTTTGTGAAATTCTTATTTATTACTTCGACATATACATTTGCTGAGCATAGCAGTGAGGATATTATTTTTTTCCGCAGACCACCAGCGGTCCATGAACCACAGTTTGAGAACCACTGCGTTAGAGTAATGCTGGCTCATGCATGTGCAGAAGCACATTGCTTACGATACATGCACCCATCCCAGTGGTTATTGCATAAATTTATGATTTTAAATATTGTATTTATTGTCTTATCTGATAAATTTACTATTTTTATTCCAGTAATACTTGTACTCTAACTTCTTGGTACCTTTCAATGCAGTGAACACAGCATTTTTGAAATGGAATTGTTGTGGATTGCGACTGTTCACAATGCATGCATTATACACGCATCTTTTGTGAGGACTGATTTTCAACAGCTGTTTTTTTGGAGGGCTTTCAAAATCTAAATATATCAAGGTGATTCCAGCCTTTACATTTGTTATCATATTGAAATGTTTTATAGAAAACTAGCCAAATGCCTGTCAAAAATGATAGGTTCAAATTATAAAAGGCAAAATTTAAGTTTTTAACTGTAAATAAATTATTTTAACTATCACTATTTATATTGATTTCATTTCTCCAGGCAGTTGGTTGTCAAGATAAACAAATTTTGAGTTAAGGGAGGGGAAGGCATTTACCCTTAAGACAACAATCTAAGATCGAGTTTTAACAACTACATTGTCATCAAAGCAGTTGTCATTAAAATGGAAATATTACCCCAAAATATGCGATTTACACGTTTAATATGAGCAATTTTGAAGTTTAGGCAGAAAAAGATAAATAAAATAAGAAAATTTATTGTTCTTTAATATACTGTATATACTCATGTATAGGTTGACCCCTGACTTTTTCATAAAATTTTTTTTCGTATATCTTATGTATAAGTCGACTCCAGATTTTCAGGGGCAGTAAAACAATTTTTTTGTATTCAATGTGTTCATCGATTGTTCCACATTAAGTTTCCTTTAGTCCAATATAATTATGTTGTGTCAAAATAGCAGTGAAGCAGTCCGATGTCTCCCACAGCACCACCGCATAACATCAAAAGTCGTTACATTGTATACGCCTTTGTAATAGATCAAATGACTCGAGATAGACTTTGTATTTCATCCAGGCACTCATTCAGAAGCTATCTTTGTAAAGGAGAACAGAGAACAAAATTGACACTGGACCACGGAGGACAGGTAGGCTGAAATTGATGATAAAGCAGCGGAAAGATGTACTTAGTGGTCCTAGGAAATCCACATTTCACACATTTTTTATAGAGGAACAGAGGAACCTATCCCTAGGAGAGTGCAAATATGAATGAGGAAGGAAAACCAAACCAACCCAACACGATGGGGAAGTGTAATATTTCATAAGTTTCAAATATCTGCAATATATAGGTATGAGTGCGAAGTACAATATCTTGTTGAGGGCAAATGCGAACGTTAAAGAAAAGGATACAAAAGGTAAACAAAGCAGCATGTTACAATATGTACAACATGTAGCTGATGTTACAATAAAGAATATTACTTGTGTGCCCTTACCTACCGCCCTTGCAAAAAGTTTAGACACGAGTTTGAGATCATATATCTCAAAAACAACCTCAACGATTTTAATGGGGTGAAAAGGAGCAGTTAGAGAATTTATTTCTACGTTAATTGATGTATATCTTAAATTTTTGGTCTATGCTTAAATATTTTATATTGGGCTGTATTTGAAGAAAAACACGGTTTTTAGAGCTGGAAATCCGATAACACCAATTTGAATGTTTACAACTCAGAAACCCTACAATGTATCAACTTGCAATTTTAATAGCACTTACCTAAAACTAATAGGAATAAGTAACTGGAAGCGTTATTTTATAACTGCAAGATTAATACCCCATTTTGTTACATTTCTGAAATTTGGCTATATTCGTCAATCCTGGATTGTTTTCAAAGTACTGTTGACACCAGACAAATGCCTATATTACAAATTACTACCCAAAATGATACCAATTTTTATTTCAACTTCATTCTGCCTCTGCCTCAGCAAAACTGGCAGGAGAGAGAAGGAAAGTAGCAATTGCAGTGTGCGCTATTGCCACATCTTCTATGATAGTGAGTCATTTACATGACCGGGAGTGCAATGAATGCGGAAGAGGTAGCAACAGTGCACGCTCTCTCCTCTTTCCCGCCATTTTACTACGCCAGACGTAGCTATACACCTATATGGTAGTTGAAATCGGATGATCTTAGATCAGTTTTTTCTCATTTTAACTTCCAAAAGAATAAAAGCTTGCACATCCAAGTCTACTTTTACGTGTTACTTTATGAGAAAGAATTATTTTCAGAAATAATTTATTCATATCTTTCAAATATCAAAATTTTATTCAAAATTCTAATTATTCCTACCAAATTTCAATCTTCTACCTGCTCAAAGTTTATTAAAAATAGCATTACAGTCAGTCATAAATAGTTCGATTCTCCCACTCTTTTATAATGGCTTTTTAAGGATGACACCAAAGTCGAGCATGACAGGATGAGCTAGCTCATTATGTTATAAAATTGTTGAAATGCCATACTGCCTATGAGAAAAATGAGTAGCCAATACAAAATTTGGTTGACCTGAGTGAAGAAACAGCTGAGATATTGAGTGTTATGGACAAAGTGGCCAAGAGAATAAGGAAGAAAGATTTGAAGCTTTCCCGGCGAATCATCATGGTGAATTTTTCTCGGGTTTCCAACCGGGTTGTCTCGGAGATTTCTTCCGACGTTTCGGCGACTAGCTCTGTCGCCATCTTCAGGATCCCTGAAGATGGCGACAGAGCTAGTCGCCGAAACGTCGGAAGAAATCTCCGAGACAACCCGGTTGGAAACCCGAGAAAAATTCACCAAGAGAATAAGGGTTTTATAGTGTTTGATTTTCAGGACCTATTACTACTGATGGGGTTTTTAAAATGGACAGAAACTCCAAGATTACATACTTTGCATAAAGCAGTAATTTCAATATGTCCACCATACTACTTTTAACATGAGCTGCATATTTCTCCCATGTTCTTCCATCAAAAAACATTTGTAAATACATTCCAGTTTTGAACTACGTAATGCAATGCTTCTTGCCTAAATAGTTTATCATCAAACTTGTTGTTCCTCAGTAAAAATGCAAAACAATTAAATAAACAGGCGAATGTCATAGCTAGGAAACAATATTCCTAGCTTTGACATTCACCTGTTTATATAAAGCAGTTGTAGTTAAATATTTCCCAAAAATGTGATATATTAGTGAACAATTCAGAGCTGTAGGCAGAAAAATATTAATAGAATAAGATGATCATAGGTGAGTTATTTCTAATTTTAATTTTCAAAAGAATTAAGGTCTGCACGTCGAAATGAGGCTAGGGCAGGAGAAGAGGGTAAGGCATTTCGCCTCGGGAGAACAATATGAGCTTGGGTTTTGACAATTACATCGTCGTCAAGGCAGTTATCGTTAAAAAGTGTGATTTAAACATTTAATATGAGCGATTTTGAATTACATGCAAGGCGAGGCTGACTTGCAAAAATCTACAGAACCTCATAGATTCTGGTGGAATGAACATATCCACACGATAATACGGACTTTGAAAATTCAGTTTGGTGTTGCAGAAGTGAATTGGAAAACAAGTAAAATTTTAAATGTAAAAAATTAATCAGACAAAATATTTTCAAATTTTCCTTGAAATAGAGATTTGCCTTCAGATTAGTAAAACATCTACAAATATGCTTATTATATATTCTTCATAACAATATTGTACGACTTCCAATCTTAAATAAATGAGAACAATAAATACATGAAAACTTTCATTCAATAATACTGTGTTTCTCACCTGTTGCCAATGGCTATTTTCATTTTGACGTTTAAGGGCTTCTCTTTCGTCTTTTAACTGGTCGCATAACTTCATCAACCCTTGAGCTTTTTCCACATTTCCTTGTATACCCATCTGTTCTGCTTCGTCAACTAATCTGTTTATTTTTTCCGAGAGTAATTGAATTTGTTCATCATTGCGTTGCTGCTGCGCTGGCGTTAAAGTTGGCTGAAATTTGGAATAATGATGTCAAACACATAAATGAAGTACTTTCATGCTTGCATTTTTCCATAACCAAAACGATAAGAAATATTATATTCAAATTACCGTATCTCCTTTTCCCGTTAAAGCAAGACGCTGCTTTCCTTTCATAATCTTTCTCTCAACTTCATTCAGCATTCCTTGACAAAATCGAATAAATTCGTCCTCATATGGTTGCTTTTTGTAAGGAGAGGCTTTTTCAAAATGTTGCTTGAATTCGTCGTCATGAATTTTGTTACAGGGTCCAAGATCAGCTCTCGTGTTCACAAACAAGTCGTGTGGGCAGAAATTGACCAAATATAACTTACAAATCTGTGAAAACATACGATGAAAGTTATTTATTCCGATACATGACTACTGTTGACTCACACTACTCGAACAGGCAGCCGATTTTGACTTCAACTTCCAAATTCCAAAAAATATTGAATAATACGGTTTTATTGATAAAATCTTACCTCTGGATCCTCCCAATTAATCTCATTGTGTTTTTCATTCGGTAAAACATTTCTATTTCTTCCCATAAGCTCATCGAGCAATGCTGCAGCTGCTAAGACAGCCATTTTACTTAGTATTAGATATTCAGAAAACAATGCCTCCTAGAATGAAACAAGTAAACCAAACGGTATCCAATGAAACAAACTTCACTCCTTCGCTCTAGAAACAAACGAGAAACGCTTATGCTCAAAATTTGACGTGTGCGGTCTATGCGTTAATAATGGCTAGATAACGTTACATAAATGTCATGTCAATTAGGTACTTATGCCATTGCTAGATTTAAGAGACAGATCAGGATGGCACGTTCATATTTTAATCCTTTTTTGGCAAATTGGGATCAAAATTGCTCAAAATGATAGAAATAGTAGACAAAACAAATTCTCGTTCATGTGTATGCTAATTATTAAAATTATTTATCACATTAACTACCCATGCATCATCAAAATGAGATGAAAATGTCTCTGCGGGATTGGAGACAAGCAATTCGAACTCCTCCTGCTTACAGGGTAGGTAATAGCACACTTAGGATACAAACGCAATTTGTCACCATTATTTCAGTAATTGGATTGGTTGTGTTGATTGTTCTTTATGCTGTGACATCGTCAGGCAGGCCAAAGCATAGTCTGACCAATAATATTGTGCTTCATAATGAAGAATTTGACCATCATCATGTGGTTCCTACATATCCAGTTTATTATAACGCGACTTACCCATTAACTACCCCTATTAAAACCAGAATGGGAGTGAAATACCGAATAGGGATAATCAGTGATCTTGATACTGGTTCAAAAAGTCCAACCGAAGAAAATACTTGGTTAAGTTACTACCAGAAAGGTTATCTATTATGGAATCCGATTTCTAATACTGTAACAGTGCTGTGGGATAAAGGAGACCCTATAGTATTAAAATCCAATTTGGCGCAAGGAGGACGGGGAATGGAACTTTCGGAACTTGTAGTTTTCAATGGAAAACTCTTAACTTTTGATGACCGAACAGGTGTTATCTATGAAATTGATTCAAACAAACTGATTCCATGGGCAATTCTATCTGATGGTGACGGTAGAACATCCAAAGGTAATTAAACTATTCTTTTTAGAAAATTATTTCTTATCTATATTGGGTATTTTCTACTACAATGACCTTTAAACAGGTTTCAAAACTGAATGGGCAGCTGTTAAACAAAAAGTTCTTTATGTTGGTGGTTTGGGAAAAGAATGGACTACAAGCACTGGAGAGCTTGTTAATCTTAATCCACAATATATCAAGACTCTTTCACCCCTTGGAGAGATTAATCATATAGATTGGCATGACAAATATAATGCCCTAAGGCGTACAATTGGAATCGAGTTCCCAGGTGAATAGTTATGCTCAAATATCATTTATTTTCTATCTACTTTTTTGTCTTATGCTTTTCTCTAAAAATAAGCTGAAGATCTGTTTTAAGGGTTAACTAATTATAACATGCTTAATTTATCATAGGCCAAAGGAGTTCCATGTTTCAGTTGACAAAGTGTACTGTTATAGGATGAGTTATAATTTTTGCATATGGTAAAAAATATTAAATAAATTTATTTGTGGATGCATATGTCATTTTGTAATGTAAGTAGGATTCTTAAATTTTCCCAGAAATGGAAAAGTATAAATAAATTTTGATAAATTAGTGTAACGAGAGATGGTATACTCAATGCAGTTTAAACAATGTATGATGATAAGCTGATTGTAAAGAAGACTGCTTATGCCACAATACTTTGATAGGGCAGTTTTAATTTTTCAAAGTTGTATCATCACATTCCAATGATAATTTGTACAGGTTTAAATGTAAGGGATTCCATACATGTTGAAAATGCATGAAAATCCTGTAGAGATTTCTTAGTTTTCTGACAAGAAATTTGTTATTTGTAGAAAAATGTAAATTTATTAGTTTTGGTTTTGTTTGAAGCTGTTCAATCCCCGATTAACTAAGCCCTTGTTAGGCCAGACTAAAACTCTTCTTTGACATTAGGTTGATGTTCTTAGACCTCTAGGATGACAAAGATCACTTAAACATTATTCCTTAGCATATTTTTTTTAATGTCTTCTCTCAATAATATTTGAAATATAAATTTCCTTCCAAACATGTCCAGTTATTCAGCATCTGTTACATGATCAATATTTCTCCAATTACAGAAGCAAAACATTTCGCTAGTACAGTCAACTCTTAATTAGTGTTTGCTTAAATGAGAAATCTATCTTTATGGTTAAGGAGTTAGATTTCTCATTTAACATCCATTTTGCCGTAGTCTCCACCTTTACCTAACTTTTTTTTTACAACAAATGCCTTGGCCTTAAAAAATTATATTGCATAGAAGTTTTTATTGCTATATTGGAACAATTCCACAAAATCATGTTAGTTACATCTTCTACTATTTACTTAATTACTTTTTTCGTTGAACATGATTTAGTGTTGTTTCTGACTGCTATCAGTACAATTGCTTTACTCCACTGTCATTAAGTGTTACACACTGAGTGATATTAAAATTTTAGCACAGTTCCAAGTCCAAAAAATGGCATCCATGGACTTAAGAGGTTGCTGGTTTTTAGATTTTTCTGGATTCCGGATCATACGTTAAATATGCATAACCATGAATTATCAAATAAAGTTCATATGAAATATGGAAAAGAAAATATTATATGAATGATAATGTCATTTTCTTTCCTTACCAAAAATATTGTTATACTAATTACTTATTAAGTATTAAATACAGACAAGGGTTATGTGATAATAATTTACTTATTGTCTTTGAGGTGAGCTACTAGTGATTAGATTTCCGATAAAGGAAGATTTACTTGCGCTACTTTCATTATATTCTTTGACTACCACAATTACAGTTGTTTTATGTCCTTGGCTTCTCTGAAATGTTTTTCTTAGGTTTTATAAGAAGACATAATGTCTTGTTCAGCTTTTAAAATGTCAGGCTTTTAATTCCAGTTTTTTGTCATATTTTTGGCCTTTTTAATGTAGTGTGTGGTGTATCTTTAATAATGTACACCTTTGTTTTTATCCTATGTAGTTTTTAAGTTTTAGTTTCTCAAAGACAAAAGTGTAAGTTTGAATGAACCAGAAATCCTCTATTTTTTCCCGAGAATATTTGAGATAATAGTAAATATGTGTGCAATCTCCTGAGTAGTGTCTATTTTCACAAAATGTCAATTTACTCAATTGTCTTAACTTCATTAAACTTCAGCCTGGTATGTAAACATTGATATTGTATGGACTAGAAATGTATGGATATCAAAGAGTTTGTGCAATTTATGTTGCACTGATTTATTTTAATGTATAGTTCTTGCAAACAGAGAACATTATCAAAATTTGCTTTTTAACTGCCAATTTGTTGATGTACAATTGATATTGTAACACAAGAATTTCGTAATCAATTGTCAATGTTTTCAATCCCTAATAATAAATTATTATCTTAAATATTCTGTTTCATTTGTAGGTTACGTAATTCACGAAGCAGTAGCCTGGAGTGAAGTCCATAGGAAGTGGTTCTTCTTACCTAGAAGATCCAGCAAAGATAAATATAATGAAAATGAGGATGAAATGAAGGGAACAAATGTTATTCTTACTGCAAATGAACCTTTCACAGATATTCAGGTATACTGAATATTATTATGCCATAAAATATCACATTTTAACTTATTCTGAAATAGATGGAAGATGTTGATTTAGACCATGCACTTTTTTCTGATAATAAGCTCATTAGTGACATTACTTTGTTCATGCAACACATAATGAAAATCTGATACAGGAAGGCCTCATCTTTCGTGGGAGTTATGTTCCTGAAGAACTCAGGGAAAGGCAAAACTGTGAAAGAGAAGTAATTCAGGCAATGTGAAATACAGGGTTTGGTTCCCACCCCTACAAGTACAAACTATAGTGTGATTTTGTTCACTGTATTGGCAACTGCAGAACAAATGGAGAGATGGGAAAATATTAAAGCTGAAGGACATGAGACAAAGCAAGATAAAATAATGTGCAAATTAAGTGAAAGAAAAAATTTATTTAATTTTGGTAGAAGAATCCGAGAAATTAGTGACAGTTGCCTCTCACAGGAGCTACTGACAGATAAAGAGAAAAGTGGTGGTTTAATTGTAAAATGTCAGATCCAAGATGCAATAAAATAGAATGTCTAAAGGAAAGATTGAAACATAAATGAGAATTTCTATAACTAAATTAAATAAAGAATATTTTTTTTAGAATCTTCCAACTTGCCATGAATGATGTAGAAGAAAAACTTAAGATGATGTCAATGGAGATACTGAAGAATAGCTTTAGTTGTTGTGGACACAGGAAGATGTTGTCTTGAAGAATTCTGTTATCTGAAACTGCCTTCCTTTCATCTTTAAACTTTTGAAATTTTCACAATATGGAGCTAATGCATCATCAATGTCTATCTTTAATTTAATACTTGTCATTAATGGTTTCATATCCATTACCTTCTCTTTTACTTCATGTACCATATTAAGGATCTCTGATAACGTTTTTGCAGTTCATTTTGATTCCTCATCCCCTGTGTCTTTTTCTTCACTGTCACTTGTCTGTAAAAGTTCTACAATTTCCTCATTAGCCAATTCTTTCTGGTGGGGCTCAATGAAATATAGCAGCGATTTGGCATTTTTTTCCAAAACAAGCTCGTTTCATCTTAATAAAAGAATTGTTCTGGTTAATAATCCTTTGACTCAGTGAGATTCAAAAACACACTTGGGAATTCCTTACTTATATCCAGATCAGCTAATGCAGCTTTTCCCAACTATTTAATATTTCGCAAATTAAAATGTTTCTTAAAATTTTCAAGCCAGCCCCTATTAGCTGCAAAATTTTTCAAAGGATTGTCAACATTGTCACCTTAACTCTGTCTTTAAATGATCATATAAATTAAGGGCTGTATTTCTTATTAGCAATCCTCGAAGGGTTCGATTTTGCCATAAAACGAACAAAAATACCGTAAAATCCGGTAGCTAAAGGCTAAAAGACCCAAAGCAAAACTATGATAAAATACACATATCTTTCAGACTATTCATCAAAAACAATGTCTTTTTCATGTTTTGATATATTTTGAATTCTCATAACGTTATCAGAAAAAACATTCCTAATGCAACCTGATTACCGTGCTCATGAGCACCATGTTTTATTAGTTGGAGAGCACTCAATGAAATAGGAAGAGTGCTATTGCACTTGCAAGCAGCGGGGAGGAGGCCTGTAAGTTAGACTATATAATAATTAATATATGTGATATATTGCAGTGTAAATTTGCTTATACTTCTGTTTTTAGTAGATTGCTTTAAAACTATATTATTAAGGCAGTTAACAGAGAAATCTAAGCTCTGCTCTGCTTGTACACTTTCCTCTGAGGGCATATAGCTTGACAGTTCTTAAGGTGAGCCATCGCAACCACAGCTGTGTCGAAAGAAAGCCATTTTAACCATCAGAGGATGAGAAACAAAATTCCATGCTGTGAAGTATTACTAAGTTAATCTAATGACATAGTAATACACCCAAACTCACTTAGTAATTTTTGGTTAATAAAATTGAAATTACAAAGTTTAGACCACTAGTAAGCAAACCAATCACTCACTGTTGGCAGCTAATTACAAAATAGCAATTAATTATGCATCCTCCTCATATCTTTGCACAAAAGATTGTTCTTGATTAAATTTCAAGTAATTCTACCGTAAAGCAACTAGTAGGTATTTTCCTTGCTTTGACATCATTCATAAAGCTGCCATTTAATAAAATCCCTTGATTCTATTTGGGAAGCAGTAATGACTGTTAGTGAGGTTCATATATAGCTTAATATGTACAATGTTTTTTTATTTGTTCCATAAACCAGTTGGATGATGCACTCATCCCTGCAACCTCTTAAAAAGTAAATCTTATACAGGTTTACTACGATTTATGTCGAGAGTGCATTCCTGAAAAGTGGGATGTAAATTGAAGCAGTTTTTCCCATAAGAATCAATGGTATGAGGGAGTGCATGCAGGAGTTTAGGATAGTTCGGTACAAGTGATTGCAGTAACTCCTTAATGTTGGCAGTAGATAGAGGACAAACTGAGTCCGAACTCAGATGGAAGAGTACTGAAGAGTAGGGATCATAAAAGGCCAAAGGAAAAGACCCCTGTCAAAAAACATATGCCTGGGGTGTCCATAGCACCCCATGTGAGTACTGCAGGATTAAAAAAATGAAATTTGGACTGACCATTCCATGGGGACCCCTCGACCCCATGGGCTGATTTAAATTATATTTGGCACTGCAACTCTTATGATCAACCTGAAGCTGCTGCCAAATTTTGAAGCTCCTACCTTTATTTTCTGATGAGTTATGACTGCCACAGACACACATATATCTTTTATTATTATAGATTCATCCGAATGTCAACAGTACATGTTGAATCAGACATGTCAAAAAAAGAAATACAAATCATGATATTTACATGATAATAAAACAGAATTCATAAATATACTGACTTAATAACAAAAATGGCATATATACCTAAACTTCAGATTAATTATACAAATCTGTCATTAAGATAGTCCTGTATTGAGTAGTATTGCTTATTTAGCAACTAACCCTTGATTTTATCCTTAAAATTGGCAGTATTAGATATAGATTTCAGGTATAAAGGAAGCTTATTGGAGAATCTTTTGCCTATTGCTTTTGGTCCCTGAGCTGATAAACTGAGTTTTACTCTTTGTAGGTATAGATCGTTTTGATTTCTGGTGCAGTAGGAATGGATGTTAAGATTTTTAGGGAAGTAGTTGATATTGTTTTTATTATTGTTGTTGTTATTCAATAAATGTAGTGGGTCAGACCGACCAGATAGTGATGATATTGTAACTATAGTTCAAATAAAATAGTTATTGTTTTTTAATTATAATAATATAACATTAAATGGAATTACTATGTGATAGGATTTTCAGCCTTCCTGGCTACTGAGGCATGTGTGAGGTACAAAGAATCCCCAATATACCTCACCCTAACAAGCAATCCCCTACTTCTCCCACATCCAGTCATTCACATACATATTAATTAATTACCATTGATTACTTTGAATTTTGTTTCAGGTGACATATGTTGGTGATGTCATCCCTACTCATGGATTTTCAAGTTTCAAATTCATTCCTAATACAGATGATGAGATTATTGTAGCTATTAAATCAGAAGAAAACAACGGCAAAGTTTCATCCTATATTATGGCATTCAGTATTAAAGGAAAAATCTTATTACCTGAAACCAAAATTGGGGACTTGAAATATGAGGGTATAGAATTCATATAACCTTCCTCAAGGTGCTACTGAAATATTCCCAACATTGCTGTGCAATGGAAACTGTGCCATTATTTTTTCTAGAAATATTTTTTTTTTATTTCATTGAATTATTTGGGCAAAACTCTTTGGAAGACTACTGAACATTTATCAGTTGAAAACATCTAATCCTCTGCATTACATCGACTAAGTTTTACATTTTTTTAATATAGTGTGATATCAGCAATGAGATTTTAATTGGTTTGGATTATGGTCATTTTGGACAGATTTGATTTATTTGGACCAATGAAAACTGAATTATTTTGTATAAATTATGACCATTTTAATTTTTTTAATTTTGAGTTTTCTATTTGATTGTTGAAAATTCATTCAAGGAACTTTCTGAAAATTAACTTATAACATGTATATATCTATATTGTATGTATATTGATTAAATTAAACAAAATTAAAATATTTATTATATAAACCTAGAGCATTATTTTTTGGCTTTGTGATGCACAAAATAATCATTGTCCATGTATTTATATTTTAATTATTGAATTTAAATTACTAATATTTTGATGATTGACATGGCATATTTGTCAAAAGACTTCTGACAACAGAGTTATAATAATCCAAGAGGTTGATTAGCCAAAATTACACATACACACTTATAACAACAGATTTTGAGATGTTTGAATGCCGCTTATGCAATTCTAGTTGAGTCCATTAAGAAGTGAGCATTCAGCATAATATTTCTGCTGTTGATTCCAAAAAAGCCTTCTATTAATACTTTTAGCTATACATATAGCATTATCATAGAACATCACTCATCATTTTCACAGATAATGCCAGAGAGTTTAATAATTTTGAGCAGATGTAACATCATAACTAATGATACCCAAAGACTTCAAACTTACAATATTTAAAATTGATTGTTGCAGTGTCCATATTTCAACTGATATTTATGGCAGTAAAACATGCTATTTTAAAATATAATGTTGATAGGAAATGTTAACATTATTTTCTAAAAACCAAGTCAAGCTTTATTTAAAACAATTTGACTTGTGATTGCAAACTGTTGTTACATCTCAAATACTAAGCAAATGTGTCTAACAGGTTAATGCCAAGCAAAATGTGTTTTTCAGTCAAATTTATTGTACGAGTTTAATTTACACCAATGCCATAATATATCCAAACACAAGTATATTTGAACTTACCTAAACTATCCCATTTACAACTTGATTTCGCAACCACACATGTGCAAAAATAAATGCTAGCTAATATTAGAATAGAAATTTTGAAGGATACCTGTTGAGCAATATGCCTTTCATTTAATTTCTTACTAAAAGTGAACAACTAATAGATTCAAATTAGATAAAGAAACAGGATTCCAATTCATCATTATTACAAATATATGAACAAAATTTATATGTATGCATAATGATTCAAATTACTTTTGAATTTTCCTTTAAATTAATTTATTAATCATCAATTAAAAGTAACAATAGTTAATTCAATAATATTGAGTTTCAAAGGATTGTTTTAATGAGAAATATCTTATATCTCAATGTTATAAAATTTCCCAAATATCTGAATGAAAATTATCACTCGAGATATAAATTCATTAAATTGTGACTAGGCAAAACACGTATTTGGTAATTAACAAAAAATTCATCACATTATAAGTCAAAAAGAATATATATATATAGGGTGTCCGGCGACTTTATGTCATAACTTCGGGATCTTATTTTAAGTGATTTTGAGTAAAAAATGTCATATGGACATGGATCTGATTCTCATTTGTTACAGAGCTACAGGCAATTGAAATTATCTCATACTTTGATTTGTACAACTTAATGGCTGAAAAAATGCATTGTTTAAATAATTATTCGTATACATTGTTAATTGTTGTTGCCTGCAATTGCCATAAGCATCCTCATAAAAATCAGTTTTGTCTCCAAATCTATGCTTAAGTAAACAGATAAACTCAATGTAACAAGACAAGGTAGTAAGCTTTTCAAAATTTATTACTTATACTTAAGATATCTTAGACTTTTCAAGCAAATTGAAATTACAGTAATCAAACAAAACAATAAATTGTTCACTTTGCAAAGTAATTATAGTTCATCATTACCTACAGAGAGAGACGAGTTTTAAAATGTCACTCTTTGGAACGAATGTATGCAAATGCACATTAATGGGTGATAACTAGGTACTATTTCCTAGTTATTAACCATTATTGGGTGTTTTATTTTATTCTGCATACATTTATTCCTATTATGGAGTTCCACAAAGTGATTGCCTCTTAAGCAGATTTTATTGTCACTCTTAGGTTACCATGAAAGTTTTAATAATGATATTGGAATTGATAATTTTACTGGTACAGAAATTAAATTTCTTTCATATTAATAAAAACATTCTAAAAATAACCTTGTAAAAGGTATAACTTGGTACAAAATAAAAAAGGGATCTGCAACATAATTAAAAGACAGTGTTAAAGTGGCAGTTGAAAGGTCATATTGTGAGAAAAAAATCATTGGTGTTAGATGTTAGTATGATGAAATGGATCCCAAAGAACATCAAGATGCTGAAAAGATGACCAAAAGACAGATGGGACATAGTTTTAGCAGTCACTAGGAATAGAACTGGAATACTTTAACTTTCGGAATATGAATAGTCATGGGCATCCACTGGAACTTTTTCAGAAGGGGGCAAGGGGATAGGCAAACTCCCATAGTCTTTCCAGGAGGGGGAGGTAAGGAAATGGGCAAGCTTCCACACTTGGGTTTGGTGGGCTTAACATTTAAGTAGTTTGTTTTAAGCATATTGCTTGCCTGACCTAAGAAAAATGACCGTGTTAATCCCATGACTAACCAGACACCAATGGCTCTTGAAATAGGCCTGATCCAGTGGGGGACAACTGCCCCCTCTGAGTGGTATTTCATAAATGAGATAATTTTTGTATACAATAATGATAAATGTGACTTCATGCACTATTATATCAAACTCCTTGTTTCTGGCTAGACTCCAAATTGGCATGAAGTGACCACAGAATTAAGATCTGTAATAAACTTGCACGTGTAATGTACATATCTATATAATCGGTAAACTTAGATCATTTCTCCCCATTATGTCAGATCAGTATACTTTGTCTTTTTCGTCTCTGGGGCCATGCCCCCTCTGTCAAATCTATTTTCGCTCTAAAAAAAAAGGCTATAAGACTAATTTCTGGAGTTTCTCCAAGGGAACATTGCAAACCTTTGTTTGGCCATCACAAAATATTAACTGTATAGTTGTTAGATCTATGCCAACCTATGTCATGTGAAAAATAGCCTATGCCACTCATTCTGATTCATGAAACTAGATGCAGCAGTAAGATTGAAATTCTTTGAGTTAGGTTAGAAACCTCGCTAAACAGTTACAACACCTCCTGTTTACATTTCTTTAATGGGAAATGCCAGAAGATTCTCTGTTGAAAAATTCAAATCTGTACTAATGGAATGGCTGATAAAGAAAGCTTTCTACTCTATCAAAGAATATTTTGAATATGATATTGCTATTGTTTTTTACATGTCCTATTATTAGTTTGGTATGACAATGCCAATTCTGGCTATGTATTATCGGTTAATGGACAAAATAAATGATGATGGTAACTTAATTTTTGCACTATATTTTAGTATTTGAGTGATTCTTTACATATGTAATCTAGTTAGTAAGTGTTTCCATGTGTGTTTGTATCTGACGACTTTTATGTCACAATCATGTTACCAACAAAAGTAAATAAGTGAATGAATGAGAAGGGTACATCTTGAAGTTGTGTATTAACCCTGGTAAGGTACACTAGGTTTTGGCACCTTATTCAGGTACACTGAGGTACTGAGTACTCCATGAAGAAAATATATATTTATATATTAACTGTTAGCAAAAAAATGTGTTTATTTTTAATTTATAAACAAAAAAGTGAAAAGAAACAGTTTTTGAAATTATTTAAATCATTTGTTGCAAATTATATCCAAATGATTCCGGCAAGCAAACTCCTGACAGCTCTTGCAGCATGCTGTAGTTTTGCAGTCCTTGCTGCAGTCGCATAGCTGGCATCTTCCCACTCCTTGTCTCCAAATTGATTGCAGTATTCGTTGAAGCCTCTGGTAGTCGAAGCTGTGATGCTAAGGACCTACGGAGGGGAGTTCTCAAAATTGTAATTATGAAGCGTTCTTGGAGCTGGGGTCTGGTCATAGCTTCTCCCATGTTCATCAAGAAAGAATGCCTAGTCAGCTTAGATTTGCCTTTCATGCCATTATTGTGTGACAAAATAACAAATGCAGCATTTAACAACCCATAAAAGATAGCAAGAGGCCATCTTCTAGTTTTTCTTGAGCATGGGAGAGTTGATCAAACATATCTACAGCCCCTTCGTCAGATTATATTACTCAATAATTCCAGGTTTCTTACTCTCTGGAGACATATTCATTCCTTTGTGCATAGATGATACAAAAAGAAGTTTTATTTTTTTAGGAGAATAAGAAATGAGTAAAATCTCTGTCGAAAGCAAAAATACTTGTTTCAGATGGGCGTCCCTTTAGTGAGATCAAATCTGCAGGAATCTCTCTTTTGTTTCTTCTCAAAGTTCCTACAAATGTAAGTTTACTTTCTTTCAATAATTCCTTCGATTTTATTATCTGGGAAACAAATTTAAACGCCAAATGTTGTGCGGGTTTGCCTATTCAGCCAACCTTTCCGGGGACCGACATATCAAATTGTGATATTGTTTTATGTGAAATTTGTTTATAAACATATTTTACTATCATAAAGACAACATTAATAAGGAATATATCTTAAAAATTAAAAAAATACACTATCCACTCCGAGAGATTAACAGCTATATCGGCATCTGTGGCAAAAGTTTTAAGTTCGATGCAATGTGTAAAAACGTGTCTCAATGTTGAATTTTGTACTAATCTGATCGGTGGAGTTATACTTTTCGTCGGATTTGGAAATTATGGTGAATAATAAAGTTCACTGAAACATACGATTCCGGCACACTGGGGTATTCAGTGCCCCAAAGACGCTACATAAAGCACAAAAATGAGTGATGACAAACGAAAAAATTATCAAAATCATTTTTAAGTGGCCCCAAAGGAACTCTAAAAGTGACAAGTTAATACCTATGTATAGCCATCTCTCACACGCAAAATATAGGAAAACCCGTGCCCCAGTGTACCCTTCCCAGGTTAAATAACCAAAACCTATAATTTCAAAATGTTCCATAGAAAGTGTTTATTCTATAACAAAATCGAAATGATTCTGAAACTTCCGAAAAATCAGCAATTTTCATTTCGTTGATAACATTGGAAAGTGAAATTTGAGCGCCTTCTCGAGCTTAGGAAGCTGCTCTCTAGATGACACTAGCGCAGGAGCAAGCAGACGGCATTGAAGAAGAGGGCGGAAAGGACGGCAGATCAAGCGGCGGATGCAGCGCTTGCTAATGAGCAGACGTACTGCGACAAGTGTTACATTCTGACGGATCGACACCTGCACGAAAAGTTCCACGCTAACCGCGTGTATCTCGTGACGTAATTTTTGTATATCCTCATACATCACTCACTGGCCGTGGAGAAGCGGATTCTGTTGGAGTAGAAATATCTAGCTGTGAGTAGATCCTCCTTTCGAATCAATCCACTAATTATTTGTGACTTCACTTAGGATAGAATGATTCTCGTCTGGAATTAAAATTTTTAATTGTAAGTTCTACGTAAAGACAGAACGACAGGAGTATCCTAAATGGTTTATGCTGAATAAGGCGAGGATGCCTAACGCGATGAGTCAGAATAAATTAGAAATTACTATTATGGTATTGCACATTTTTCTTAAAATTTCTCCCGCGTTAGAAAAATATTCAATCACTGCATAATAAAATACTCCTGATTTTTATAAAATCATTCATATCGACAGCACCTGTTGTCAGTATATTAATATTATTATCCATGATTTGCTCAAGTTATGTTTTGGAATTTCCGAAGAAAAGACTCGCGTAATTAAGAAACTAATAAAAAAGAGCGGTCGTACGAGGGTGGTGGGAAGAGGAGCAAGAAGCCGGGCAGTGACGTTACCTAGCGAAAGATCGTCGAGAGAATAGAGAAACAAACATCTAGGCGCGCGCGGGAAGGAGTGGGCGTCTTAAACAGGACTCCAATCGAAGAACCTTTCGGGGATCGCGCCCTGCAACAGCTAAAGCGCACCTCCGAGGCTTTCCTCATTAAAACGATCATCCGGTGCAACGCGTGACCCCCGGTACTTCGGGCGCCAGAGTGACGTCACGAATTACGCGTGCCTGACGTCATAAACTTAAATCTATAGGTGACGAAGAGCGAAGCCCGAAGGAAGGGGACGGAAGGAGGCGGCGGGAGAGAGAAAGAGAGGAGACGGCGAGATAGAGAGAGGCAGCGCGGGAGGAAAGAGGAACTGCCGCTTCTCTTTTTCGTCGCGAATACAGGTGAGTGGGTCTATCGATTCCTGCCCCCCCCCCTCCCCCTCCCTCTCTATAACTCCCCCTCCCCTTTCCATCCCGCCCCTCTCGCCCGCGTGGAGGAGCAGGCGCGATGCATATGACCCACCGGGAGCGGGTGCCCGCGGCCTCTTTTTGGTTGCGGTCCGTGTCACACGATTAACGCAGCGTGCCAGGTCTCGTTGCTAAGCAGAGTCCGATGGCCCAGTTACGCGCGGATCGTGTTTGTGTGTGTGTGTGTGCGTCTGGCCGGACCGGCGCTTTAAAGAGAAGCAATCCCGCTCTCGGAGGTCACGGTTGCTTATAATCGATCAATTCGGTGCGAGGGCGAACGTCGGTCGCCTTGAGGAGGGAATGGGACGGAGCGCCTTTATCTTAACGCGGAAGGATGCCACATTGGCCCATCGGCTATTTCTCCCCAAATCTAAGAGGACGTCTTTGTCCGATTTCAGGAAATGGAGAAAGGGAAGCTATTGCAATTCCGGTAATAGTTTCTACTGTAGATTGCAATGCGCCATGGAAAATACCCAGAAAATAAGTATAGGAGGATATGTATCAATCATATATTTATTTGTTATTCGATATGAAAAGGTCTCCTCCTCCATTTTCTGTAGCTGGTACCGCATCTTCTATTACATTAAGCACTTTAAATAAATTGTTAATAGAAATATAAATTTTTGCCATTATTCGATTTTTTTAGAGAAATGAGTTTAGCATTCTCTTATTTTTTGCATTTAAACGACTACATTTTTGGGATCGCCTTAAATTCGAGGTCGCCTTCGATTCGGTATTTCCTTGGTTCTCGGTAACATAGCACTTTGGATGAAATGCGCATTGCTCGAACGTTTTGTGGCAACGGTTGGTAATATTTCATCTTATAAATGTCATTAATTACTCAAAATTTGGTTTTCTTTGTACAATTAAATTTAGCCATCACATATTAAAAATTTATGCTTGATTAAAAGGAAAAAGATGAAGTCGACGCCGAAAATATTTCCAAATAAGAAATTGCCTTTTGTGATTTTCTGTAGACTCTGTTTCCGCAGTCTTGGCATTCTAGGTCGAAGGAACCAATACAGAGCGTAAAAATCGCCTCGAGGGAGCGCTGGCCTCAGATCCCATGTTTCGCAAGCTGTAGCTTTTACAACTGTTATGGCGTTGGCGCCAAAACGCGATCTTGCTTTGTTCGCGACGGAATAGCCCTAAATTGACCCGCTTTGTTGAAGGTACTAGTTTCCGTGAAGTGAATTTATTTCATTCGCTGTTTTCGATTAAAAAATCGCATCTTATTTTCTCATAATATAAACATCTTTCAGCAACACCAAGAGCAGTCTCTGTTCTCCTTCAAACGAATATACAATGATGCGGCTATTAATAGGATTTCGAAAAGATCAATTGAAGCTATTTTTATTGATGGATTTTTTAATAGCTATTAACCAGCATTCTCTGAATCGTGAGCAGTAAGAAAGATAAGCAAAGTATTGGGAGAGAGATTCGCAAAGTACACCTCCCCCAGGGTCTGTTAAAATAAGCCACGCGCGGGGGTCGTCTCTGGAAAACATAGTGGTTGATAAAAGAGGTTGTATCAAAGCAAGAACATATGGGAAGAGAATTTCGGTTCCTGGTTCACGGGACTAAATATATTATCAAATGAAAAAATATTTATATTAATACAAAATAACATAGCAGTAGTTTATAAAACACGTTCATCAATAAATAAATATTATTAAAAATGAAAATACTCTCGGGATAATTTGCTAAGTATACGAGACCTTTTAATATTTTTTTTTAAAGTGACCTTCTGGAATCCTGCCTCATTCTACTTGTTTGCCTTATTCTCAAAACTCCTTTGGAATCAACGCCAGTTTATCATCACCACTCGTAAATTTATTCTATATTTTACTCTGTATAATTTTCTTTAAGGCACAATGCATAGTTTCTTTTCGAGAGTAAAATTATCCACATTACACTACTATAGCCGAGTGCCCTGGCGCGCACCTACTGTTTCCGCAACACGAGAAAAAACTTGCGACTCAGAAAAGACTGCCATTGCACATATGGAATTTGATCAGAATTTTGAGGCGAGCGAACTGTTTCAATTATATAAACGGTTATACGCTATTAATTATATATCTATATGCCATGAAATCACCGGATAATGTAAAATATATATATGTATTGAAAAAATGAAAATGAAATCCTGCAAAAATAAGAATCCGGCAGAGAGGCATAACGTACGTGCCGTTCCGGTTGCTAATATTCTATCAAAATTCCCAAGGGATAGCTACACCGTGGATTTAAAGGGAAACCAGTAGTTACTATTCAGCGCTCTATATTCGCATTTCATCATATTTAAAAAATAAAATATCACGTGATTTTTGAATCGTTTATTTGATTGCAAAGGGAAATAACATTTCGTGTCTTATGCTCTACGATAACAATATCTTTATTAAAATCGATGGATGCAGCCTTGATGTGGTGGAACTCCATATTCAGGAAAACGAATAAAATGTTTGGTAAAGAATCCACTTTAATAACTCACACAAAATTATTATTATTAACGAACATCTCTTCCCAATCCACTCCCCGCTCCTTTCCTCGGTCTTTCCCTTGCTAAACAATTACCCCAACCGTCTTCTTCCCCCTCCGTCCACACCATAAAAAATACCGTTTAAGACAGTGTTTCTCAACCGGTGCTCCGCGGAGCACTGGTGCTCCGCAAACATGAGGCAGGTGCTCCGCAAGCCTTTTATAAAATTAAAGTGAAAAGTCCAATTATTGGAAATATAATATTAAACTGTTTATTAGAACGAAGTGTAAAGACTTTTGTCTATCACGTTACGATAATCGCATCACTGCTTTGATTATAAAATGTTTAAGAGACCCTCTTCCTTCCCCCTATCCTGTTTTCTCCACACCTCCCTCCCCGACCTCGCCCATTTCCTATATATACGTTGTAGTGTCCTTATTCTTGACCTGATGATGACTAAGTGTTAGTCGAAACCGGTCGCCTTTTTTGTGTGAGTTATTAAAGTGGATTCTTTACCAAACATTTTATTCATTTTCCTGAATATCTTTATTAAATTGATTTTTAATCTCCACAAAATATGAAAACATCACTTTTACATTTTCAAATGCTTCGAATTGTTTTGGCGAAGTCATTCCAATACTGGTGCGGAGTAATGATTTTTTTGTATTTGAGGTGGATTTTAACATTCGAGCAGGAGATGTTTATGAAACCCCTTCTATTTGAAAACGGACACTATCAATTTTGCCGTGAAACGACTAGGATCGCAGAGTACGTACTTGAATGTGCGTTCTTCGGGTAATCGAAAATTTCGGATAATTTTTAATTTATTTCCTGAACATACGGATCCCGATTTAGAGAAGATTCTCCACAATACGAACCTATGAAAAAGGCAAACTTTTGCGTACAACTATTTATTCATTTACACAACACTACCCTGGTTTCGACTCTTGGCTTCCTCTTATGACGACGCCGTCGAATGAATAAATAGCGCCACGCAAACGTTTGCGTTTTCTAGTAAGTTTTTTATGATAGAATACCACAAAGTCAAGGCTAAGACCGCCGGTTCCATCTTGTGCGATATTTTCTCGCTAATATATAGCGACAATCTATAAATCCAATGCTCGAATTGAGCGGAAACGCATGGGAACGCCGTTCCACTTGATACAAAATTAAGCCCATATATTTCCCTTTGCTAACGGTTACTAACGTTCCCTTTGTTAACAATTTCCAACTTGAGCTCTGCATAAATCGGATAATCAATCGCCGAGAAAACAAAAACTGAACTCTAAAAGGGTTTTGGAGTGCATTTTTCCCCTACCTGCCTCGTAGATGCGTCCTCGAAAACTGCGGCGAACAACGAAACGAGCGCATTAAATGGCATTTTAATGTGTGTTAATTAAGAGTTTTGCTCTGGAGCTATACATTTGATGTAAATTACTTATTAAAGGCTCAAAAATTTTCTTTTACCCAAGAGCCCGTCATTTTTATTCAAACCGAAGAAGAATAACTCCAGCCGTTCCACTGACTTGGATGTGTTCTCATGACCTTTTCTTGCGGTCTAAACCAGTTTCCTGGTTATGCACTCACCAGTTTGTTTTATACTTATCAGATAATAAGTAATTTTTAAAAATTGGCTCACCACCAACTTCCTCACATCCATACATTTCTAATCCATACAATAATGTCACTTCTTACATTAGTAAGTATTTACGCGTGGTAAATATTTTGTCGTAATGCTGCTGCTGGATTGGGAAGAATTAGGCAGTAGCTGGGCTTAGAACTTGATATATTATAATGTTAATGAACGCTATATAATTATTTTTTGACATACCTGACTCAAGTTTTTTGTCGGTGGGAGTAGGGCAGTTTTTTAAAAAAACGTCATTCGCTTGACATCATCCTGTTCAATTTCATCATCTTCATATCATTTTTACATTTATTTCTATTTATATTTATTACACCTAATCATTTTAAATCAATTTTCGTGTTAAACCATAATATGAACTACATGCCGCTAAAGAATCCGTAATTTTAAGTAATCGGCACAGTGCTTGTTACCGAGGTAATCGGATTTTTGAGCTTGGACGGTAAACAAATTTCAACGACGAAATTATATTTTGCGAAAGCGTTTTAAGAGTACTCTTCTGGGCAGCTTCCGATCCTCGAACGACACGCAGATAACATTTGTACATCAACTCATGTCAGTGATATTCTGCCCGCCGTTCCCTCGGACCAGCATCCCTGTCCGGCCGACGGAAGGGGAGCTCGTCGATCCGCACCACGCCCCCCTCGCCCGCACCACGCCCCCCCCCCCCTCGCCCGCGCCACGCCCCCCTCGCCTGCACCACGAATTATTCTCCGAATGAGTCGAAAGTTGCGGAAAAGGCAGCAATTAAGAAACGATTCTGTTTCTAAAAATTCGTAAAAAGCCAAAGTGTAGGTCAGAGGCATCCAAACTGTAGATCGCGAAAATGAAGCTGTTTTCAAATTTCAATTCAGCTACATGCAAACATCATTTACGGATTGACTGAGGGTAATTTGGAGAGTGAGTGCGTAGTGAGCATTGCCACTCCAGAAATTACCATCTCTCAACGCTGTCTGCCGCGTAACTACGAATTTGAGGCCCCTATGCAACTAAAGATTTAGGGTCCTCCCTCTGTAAAGAATTATTATAATATTATTTTGATATGATTTTTAAGTTTTGATTTTTTCGACATTTAATTCTGAAAATTTCTCTATTGACCCATCAGTTTTCATTTAGCATGCTTTTGAATTTTCTACGGAAAGAATTGATAAACACTTTAATCTACTTATGCATAAGTAGCTTTTTATTAACTTTAATTTTGAAAAATATCTTTCATTTTACGACACATTTACTGGCAATGTCAAATATGTCATCAAAGTTGCTCGTAAATTGCTATAGATTGATGCAATGTCATCATTATTAAATTCAAGTTTTGTGTCCATGCAGCTTTAAATCTTATCTTCCAAAATAGTATTTGTTGCCAGCGAAAGAAGTTCAATACAAACGCTTTGGTCAACAAATTTATTATAAATTGTTGTGAATATTCTTTGATTTCTTGTTCATTCGATTGAGTGAGTCTTGTAAGCATTTTATGGGGCTCCCACGCACTGCGCGGGCCGGCGTCCTTCCAAGTTACGCCTCTGCTACAATCCAACTGTTACGAACGATTAATCTATCTTACAATTAGGCATAATGCATCCATTGAAAGAATTAACTCATTTAACAAGGAATCGTAGTTTTTCAGAAACATTTGAAAGTTCTTTTTTGGATAGCCTCTTTTTTAATGATGTTTAATAAATCCCTTATTTCGAAGTAAAACTATTTTCAATGGTCCAAAGAGAATATTATTTCGTTAGCTAAAATTATCTTTCATCGAAATGGCTATCTTTTATGGAATGTCTCGATTTCATCATTAAAATGCGATATAGTTTATCCTATTCTATCGAATTGCGGAGTTTTTCTAATAAGGCAAATAATTTGGTTTTGAAAACTGCTAAACAAAAACACAACAATTAAATCTAATCCCTACTGCAAAGCACTAACGCATCTCCGCGATTAATTTCTGATCGTTACACTATTCCCATGGGAATAGGAAATCGTTCGGTAAACGCGATAGGTCCCCCGATCACCGGGCGGTCGTGCACGATATGGATGGAATCGAATTAAAGGAGGAGGTGAGGGGGTGGGGATGGAGAAAGGGGGGGAGGCTACCTCGTGCCAGGGTGTTCCCCGACTGGGTCGATAGAGTGGGAGAGCGGCCTTTCGTTCGGTCGCTCCCGAAGCGGTTTTCTCTTCTCGTAATAATCGAATTACAAGTTTTCCCCAAAGAGAAGAAGTAACAGGGCACGGAAGGTCCTCGGAGGAGCGATCGCCGCCTCGGTACATTCAATGAGCGCGCTCGTGCCGTTGAGTCATCGCCGGGAAATAGCGATGACTTAAACGAAGGAAGACTTCGGTTGGATTTTAAGTTGAAAGTCGGGATAATGATCAGGTGGGAAAGAACGCAGCTGGAAATTATTTGGACATTCTTCTTACGCTTATTCTCTAAAATTGTCTCATTTATCCGGCTGTGATGACACTCATCCACGAAGTGTGTGTGTGTGCGTGCGTGTGCGTAGGTGTTTTGTTTAGTCTAATTCCAAGTTTATCGCAGGTCTCAATCAATTATAAATAAAATTTTTATAAGTAAAACTTTTGTTTATTACTTAAAGGAAAAAATAAATTGAACTTTAAAATTGTAACTTTTATATAATCGCTGTAAAAATGATTAAATTTTCAATTTTATATATAGTATTTAATTAGGAAACTCCATTTTCTTGAGATGTTCACAAATTCGGCTGCCTTCTTGGGACATTTTTAACTTCCTTGTTTGGCGAATAACGCGATTCGCGGGTTCTTGCGATCTCTCCCTCCCCCTCTTCTCCCTTCCCTTCTTCTCACTTCCCCTCACCATCCCCCTCTTCTCCCTTCCCCTCACCATCCCCCTCCCACCTTTCCCCTCTTTAAAAATCCCACTGCTGCAAAGACCTCAATTCGCAGAGTATGGTAAGAGGGAAGGAGGAAAAGGTGCGATACCACGTGTCCTCGTGGCCTAGGGGCCACGCGCCCCGCTCACCCCCTTCTTCGCTCTTCATCGCGCTAACTAAATCGAGAGCGGGAAAGATTGGAAAATTGCGTTCGGGGTCGGGTCCGCGAGTGAACGAGGGCTGTGGCGCTGGAGTCGAGCGTGGGCGGTACGGGAGTGGGAGGGAAGAGGGGGGAGGGCAGATGGGCGAAGGAGGAGGGCAGAGGGGCGAAGGAGGAGGGCAGAGGGACGAAGGAGGTCAGAAGGGCGAAGAAGGAGGGCAGAGGGGCGGAGGAGTGCCGAAAAGACTATTGTATCATCGGAGGATGTGCAGGGGAAAACTGGACCTTCGGTCCGGAAAGCGCCCTTCGCTGGACAGACTGCCCACTCATCTCTCTGCCTTTATCCTCCACCCACGCCCTCCCACTCGCCACTTCCGCGCATATTTAAGATACGTTGAGGCACGCTCGTGCGTTTATCAGCTCCAAAAACAACCTCGTATAATTCGTTGGAGCGATACGAAATGTCGAGAAATAATTAAGTTAGAATTTAAAAAATAATCATTTATTAGTTTTTCGAGTTTTTTAGCGTTTTTACTTTCTACATATACGAAGTATTGAGAAAGTATTGTTTTCATGTAAAAAATCGAATTCGAGATTTCAACGGAAATACATGTTTTAAGGTCCCCTGAACACGTTTTGACTATTTTCTCGATGATGTCTGTGACCGGAATTTTGTGGATGCTCTAACTCAAAAAGTATTAATCAGGCCAACGCGAAATTTTATATTTCACATTTTTGATAAAGAGACAAGAATCGATTAGTTTTTGGTAAAAATCAGCCAGACGGAAGTGGGTGTTTACACTTTTCACATCCGTTTTTACTTTCTCCGTATACGTAGTATAGGGGAAAGTATTATTCATGAAAAAAATCGACTTCGAGATTTCAACGGAAATACACGTTTTGAGGTCCCCTGAACACGTTTTGAACATTTCCTCGATGATGTGCGTGCGTGCGTGTGTGCGTGATAGCTTTTTGTGGGTGCTCTAACTGAAAAACTATTAATCGCGTCATCGCGAAATTTTATATTTAACATTAATATAAAAGTCTCAAGAAATGATTTGGTAAAAATCGTCAACCGGAGGTAGGTGTTTACTCTTGTCACTTATCCGTTATTTTCAAATATTTGCTTTAATATTTGATAAATGTAAAGATGTACTAGTATAAAAGTTGTAGGAAATTTAATTTCCTACAATCTTTGTTTGAAACATTTTTCCATATAATGCATTGTTTAAGAGATATCTGATATTATTAGCTGCCACCTACCAACGACTATTGTTAGCAATTGACGCTTAGTTACATCTTATTGTTAGTAACGCTCCAATTTTTTTTCTTAATTGTTGGAGCTTTGTGGCTATATCCAATATCAGAGGTTAATTTCTGTTCTTTGTAAAGTCAAAAATTTTCTCGCAGCTTCTTAAAATATTTATTATTATGTAACCTATTTGGAATTTTTAGAAATATTACAGATATGGAGAAAGTCATGTGGTGGCCACATCAGATTTTTTACTTTCTCCTTAGGTAGTATAGGGGAAAGTATTGTTTTCATGAAAAAAAATCGATTTTGATATTTCAACGGAAATACACGTTTTGAGGTCCCCTGAACACGTTTTGACCATTTTCTCTGTCTGTGTGTATGTGACAGATTTTTTGTGGGCGCTCTAACTCAAAAACTATTAATCAGGTCTACGCGAAATTTTATATTTAACATTTATATGACAGTCACAAGGATTGATTGGTTTTTGGTAAAAATCGGTAAACCGGAAGTGGGTGTTTACTCTTGTCACTTATCCGTTTTTTTTATATTTGCTTTAATATTTGATTAACGTAAAATAATTAAGCAATAAATGTTGTAGGAAATTTAATTGTCTACAACGTTTGTTCAAAACATTTTCCCATATAATGTATTTTTTAAGAGATATTTTAAAAACTAATATTTTAGCTGCCACCATCTACCGACGACTATTGTAAACACTTAATGCTTAGTTACGTCTTAGTAACGTTCCTTTTTATTTTCTTAGTTGTTGGAGCTTCGTGGATATATCCAATATCAGAAGGCTACGGTTTGAGTGTATTTCTGTTCTTTGTTGTCTTTAAATTTTTATCGCAATTCCTTAAAATATTTATTATCATTTAACCTATTTGGAATTAATTGGAAATATTACAGGTATGGAGAAAGTTTGCGCTTATGCGTTCAGTTTTCCGTCTGTCTGTCTGCCGCGCTAACTCATACTGAACGAAAGCAGTTTGAGATTTTGTTTTTTCGCCAATCGATTTCGTATTCTATGTCGTTGTGCATGTATTCTATTGGAGGTCTCTCTGTCTGACACACTAACTCCTAAAAGATACTAGCCAATCGATTTAATATGTTGTCTTATAATATTATTTCAGACTGGTGAACAAATGTTAACATTCTGTATTCTCAAAAGATACTTTTAAAAAACGCCGTTTACTCTCTACTTCATCAGCTCTTTCTTTACTTGTTATTTACATAGTTGCTATCTATAATATCATGATCTACAATATCTTTAGGGTGTTTCGCAAACAAAAATCATGAGGTGGTCGTTACGTGATTCGTGATGAGGTTGTAAATCAATGGTGTTTTCTTAAACATAAATTGAAAGTATTTATCCCTGGCAACACGTTTTTTTCATACTCTTATATAAGTAAATAAAAAATAATGCATTTTTGTTTTTACTATATATTTTCATAAAAACGACCTTGCGCGATCTCTTGCTTGAAAAAAGACCGCGTGAACTATCTTTCGGATAACTCTTTGTAAAATAAGATTCTAGATACGTGAATATATTGAAATAATTTTTCTATTCCTTGTCAATAAAGACATGCTAATGACGTTTTAGATATTGAAATAATTTTTATATTCTTTGTCAATAAAGATATGCTAATGACGTTTTCATTCTGGTAACTATGTAATTAATTGTAGCAATTGAAATATCACTCGGGAGATAATAATGACATCCATTGTCCGTATTTACATATAATCTACTCGTATTTATCAAAATTCGCTTAAATATATTCTTTCTTGTATTTCGGCTATCATCAACCATCATTTAATTTCTGCTTCAGCAGTTCTTTCCTTACTTGTTCTAGTATCTCAAAGGTACCAACCAAAAACCTTTATCCGATAGGAGAACAAATCCTCGCGTCTCATACGCGTTTCCCTTTCTGCCGTTACCTCACTAATTATTGTCCCCCCGTCATTCAATGGATTTCCGTGAGAGGGCACTTCGATTTTTCAATCGGGATTTCAAATTCTCGGACGTTGGAATAAAGTATCTCAATCGGCTCAGAGCTTATATCAATATACAGCAGACCCTCGAGATTCGCAGTAGCTACATTCTTGGAAATGAGGTTGAACGTCAAATCCAAGAATACTGAAACTTAAATCTTATGGCTAAAGACGATTAGTATAACAAGTTCTGGTTATGAAAAATAAATTCCATTATAGGATAATTAATTAGGATATTCATAAGGAATGATATTACAAAAAGGAAAGCTATATTTAAACATGTATATACTTATATTTATAATATATGATTACCATAAAAGGAAAAGTATATTGAACCATTTGTGTATAAATGCATTGGCGTTATGCGATAAATTCTTTCATTTAAAAACTCAGGTACACATCCAATATGTACGTCAAAAGATGTGAAAAAAGAAGATAGCTTTACATAGATAAGAAAAATCATCTCCATGGCAGCACAAATAAGCACGCTTACAGGGGATAGATGAACTCACACTTCCAAATCTTTTACTCGAGCACAGAGGCAGAAAAAAGAATTAAATAGAATTCTCCTAAAAACCGAACGCTTTAACGTAAAAAAAACATTCTAGGTGGCAAGGATGCATGCACGCACACTTGAGAATCGCGAGAAAATAAAACAAAATTGCTTAAGTTTCGAAAGCGGGTTAAGCCCCCGAATATCTAATTCTGTATGCCGCGAATGTTAGATAGGTGTGTGCAGAAATCATCCGCGAATAAGGAGGGTTTACTGAACTCACATAATATATAGCGGAATTTTCAGAAAACCACCAAAAAGCTGCAAAAGTTTCCTGAACGCGTTTAAATTAGAAATATATGCTTTAAGTCTTAAGACATTTGGAGGACACGGACCCTAACTTTTTTGAGCCCCCCTACCATTTGCAGAGCATGTCTTATTTATCAAAATTTTGCATTGCTTGTAAAATGTTACGACGGTTACTACCTATCTGATTTCATAGAGAATAATAATATGCAATATTACGCTATTTAGGGGATGGGTGACTGGGAAATATAAAGAAATACTGGAAAATTAAAATAAATAAAGAAAAAGTATAAAGTAGACTCACGATTTCATATGTTAATATATTTATTACAAATTAAATCTAAAAAACCGAATGGGCTAATTTTTCTATTTCATTCCTCATAGTTCATGAGTATTTCTGACTTTTGTGTCTGTTTTATTTCTCCTCTCCAAATTTTGAGGTCCCCTTAAAGTGAGGCCCTGAGCCAAGGCTCATGTAGCATCCCCCTTAAGACGGCTATGCGTCAAGTGTTACTCGTAAAATAATTTTCACTGCATTCCAAGACACGCACCATGCTAACCAGTTGTGTGATTGCATTGAATTTCTCGCACCCGCATGCCATCCACATTTTTGGCTTAAATTTCGACCACGTTATAGCAGTCAATTGTTATAAAAATGTACTTCGTTCGGGATATTTGTCTAACTTGGTGTATTCGTTCACCACCTATATGTTATCTCTACCACAATAGTCGTGTTCGGTGAATCAAAATATTCTATTTTTATCCCTGAGGCATCTTCCACAGTAAAGTAATTACGTAAATTATCAGAAAAAATCATAATGTGCTCCCTAAAACGTTTTCCCCGCTCAAAGCTTTTATGGCGGCCATTATCCTCTCAGGCGAAAATTTTCCCGGCTTTCCAGTCTTTCGTATTTCATCCTCAGCTCGAATTCTCTCCATCCCACACAGACTCCAGAAGACCACTTGCGCACGTATACCCTCTCCCTCTCTCTTTAACTCCCCTTCTACGCCCTCCCCCTCCAATTCTGTCTCCCCCGTGTCTCTCTCGAGGCTCATCCTCCTTCCCGTTCTAGAAGAAGGAGAAACTGCTCTCGCTATCGCCTTTGAGGAGAAAGTAAAGAAGCTCCTTCGGGGAAATATGGTTTCTCCCTCTTTATCCTCTAAAACGCTCATGCCTCGCCAAGAGGTTAACGGGTGGAGCATAATTAAGTATGGAAGTAAGGTTTGGATGGGTTCTCTCTCTTGATAGGATGCGCACTTTAACTTCAACGTGATGTACCTTACGCACGTTTTTATTTACGTATAGAAAAAACGTAAAAAATAGTTTTCCTCTAGCTTCGGCAATCGAGATGAATACAGAGGGTTTATTATTTTAACAACTAGCTGTAACCTAGGCATATCTCTTTCACTTTGCGCCAATTATCACAAGGAAACTAACTGCAACTATTTTTCGTGGTGTATCTTCGACATTTTTATAGCGGAAATATTATATACACTACAAAAACACTAAAATGTCGTTTATATGAAAGACTTTAAATGGAACGAGGTCGAGGTTTCATCCCACGCAGGAGGGAGGGGGGAGAGGGGGATCCAGAAACGTCCCAAAGGAAGAGCGATCGATCTAACAGCACTTCCCCCTCTTGAATCCCCGCTACTGCGACGACTCTTCATTCTGAAAATCCCTACACTTGTCAGAATCTTTCCTTCCACTGCACTATGGACCTAATTTACCGCACTGAATCGAGGAACATTTTGAGGAATGGAGGGCGATTGGGATATCAAAAGAGGGCGATCGCCCTCCCCTTGTATCCGCCAGCAGTAGCGGAACCACAAACTTTCGCCCTCCACCCCCTCACAATTCGTCGCTTAATACAATATACAAATGTAGACGGATCTGCAGGGCCCCCTAAATCTATTATTATTTTATTTCAAAGATATAAAATGTTATTTTTGACAAATTACGATGGAATGCCACGGAGGAAGAAAAAAGCGGGAGGACAGTTGGAGAAGGGAGTCTTTCGAGTGTGGCGCTCTCCTCCTTCCTTCATCAGGGCATTTTCTCCCTATCCGAGGGCCATCCCTCCTAATTCCCATTCATTCCTCGCCTCGTCCCTTCCGCCCATTGTGTCGCAGCTGCCTCCGAGGGGGAGGCCGGGGGCGGAACCGCCGACGGCCGTCCTCTCCTCCGCGAGACGGCTTTCCTCCATCGAAAGGGGCCGAAGAGCGCTATATCATATGGACCAGGGATTTTTATCCGGGAGTACGCGTACCCGCAAGGGGACGTTCGGAGTTTTAAGGGGGCACGCGAAAGTGTTAAAGATTATAATTTTTCTTGTCACTCCATCTCTCATGCATGACTCCGGAGTCAAAAGATGATGATGCGACGACGGAGGATAACGTTATAAAACAAAAATACTCCAAAAATTGTGAATTACGACGTCATAAACATGTTTTATCAATTTTAACGAGTATTAATTCCATTACCACTTCAAAATTTGCTCCGAGGTACGCGACCATTAAAAAATACTCCAAGGGGCACGCCAGCAAAAGAGGAAGAATCCTGGTGCAGACGGAGAGACAAAGCAAATGAAATATGCACTTCTTCGGCCTTGCTCACCGCGAAAGTATCACTTTTTTCGTAATAGACTGGAAACTACCTACGTAGGTAGGAATAGAAAGTAGCTTATTTTTCTTTAAGATACACTTTGTATCGACATAGTCGAATTTTTGTGAAAATATCTTTAGAATAGTAAAAACGCCGATTTGAAAATCCTTCAACGGCGTGAAACTTTATTTGGCATTTCTATTTTCTCCATTGTGGCTCACTTTATTTTTCTGTGAAATTCTGCTAGTAGTTGTTGATATTTACATAAAGGCAAAAAGTGCCGATGAATTTTATTTATGAAGTTGTTATTTTTTAAACGAGATTCAAATTGAAAAAAAATATTTTTTTCAATATTGAAAAATGAGTGAATTCATAACTTTTTAAATAAATTCATTATATTATTTCTTAAAACAGTCCTAAAATAGCTCTATCGTTTCCCTTATTTAATGCTATTTTATTATTTATTTTAGTTGAGATTTATTGTTAATTATTGCCGAAAAATGGTTTAAGTTTTTCCACAGAGAATTTTAACGACAGTGAATCCCAGTTAACTCCCTGATAGGATTTATTTATTTTGTCAAAGCCAGAATAAAGAAATCCGATTTCGTTTTCGCCGCAAACATCGCACATGTGGACGTCTTGCCCCTGAGCGCCTTCACGCAAACACGCGCACGGGAAGCTTTCGATTTACGTCTTGGATGCCTTCTCGGAAAACGTAACGATGTAAATCGAAACCTATATTTCGATCAATGCATTGAGGATATGTTCCTATGGGTTATTTTTAGGTCATAGTAATAATTTGGATGCGTCCATGTGTTGGTAGTACACCATAATCAGTTTATTAGAGCAAAAGTTATTTCTCTAATAATCTCTCAACATTTCCAATTCGTTGATTCATTTCCTCAATAAAGATTACCGTGGCACCCTTAAAAATCTACGGCGACATCTAGTTCGGAAAAACAACGCTCTGGTCTAATCAGCCACTGCTATATCCACCCCTACGCATCCTTGAGAAAGGTGTAATCATTTGCGAAGTATTAATCATAAATTATTTTCCCAATTCCTTCGAAATGGACAATTTCTTCGAAAAAGACGATATATCGAAAGGACGCAATCTTATCATATAATAATGTGGAGTCTCTGCAAGTGTGTCGCGCATTTTTAACGTGTTTTAACAAACTTCCCGACTAGATAGAAGATAGAAATTTGGTAGGAATACTTTATTCAGATATTAAAAGGCAATGGCGAATAAAATGAAATACGACCAGGATTCGACTCCATGGGATAATTTCTATTTCCCATACGGTGATACGGTAGTTTACAGAGAGATTAACAGTCCTGCTGATCAAGCATTACTTTCTAACGACCTACACGCAATTCTCGAGTGGTGTAAAGAGTGGCAATTAGAGCTGAACTTAGGTAAGTGTTCCGTCATGAGATTCTGGAGAAACAAAGAAATTGAGGCGATGAATTACAGTATAGAAGGCGTACATCTAAAATTAGCCGAATCCGTCAAATACTTAGGTGTCATTTTAACAAGTAACCTCTCGTGGGACACACACATACGAAATATATCCGGGAAAGCTAAGCAGAAACTAGGATTCATCAAACGGATAGTAGGTAAAAGCGAAGAAAAAGTCAGAGAGACATGTTACTTTTCTTTAGTTAGACCGCTGCTAGAGTATGCGTCGAGCATATCGGATCCGTACGAGAAAGGATTAATCGCCGAGTTAGAGAAAGTGCAGCGAAAAGCAGCTAGATTCGTCAAAAATTGTTATGATAGAAATAAAAGCGTTACAGGCTTGATACAGGACTTAGGATGGGAATCACTATCTGAGCGCCGATCACGTGCTAGGTTAAAACTTCTTGAAAGATTTAGAACGAGTACTTTCTCCAGCGACGTCGAAGAAATAATAAGAACTCCCACCTATATCGGTAGAATGGACCATCCTCGTAAAATTAGAGAGATAGCGTGTAGAACAGAGAGATACATAGGCTCATTTTTCCCTAGAACGATAGCTGAGCAGAATAAAACTTGCGATCAAAAGTAACCTCGCGTAGGGGCGTAAACCAAGGCCTAATTTTGGAGTTTTCCCCTTGGTGTTAATACACCCCCTGCCACACACCCTTGCGGTGGCTTGCAGGGTAAACTGTAGATGTAGATGTAAGTAAACACATAAAAATCGATCGATGACTGTAGCATATTAAATATCTGCATTTTAAAATTACTTTAAAATAGGGTACTAGCTCGGGATTTGAACAGTTCTATGCTATGCTATATTAGTCATACCGAAAAAATCTTCAAATAAAATTTATAGAACTAGCTAAATAAAATATTTCTTGCAAATAATTTTTTACCGTTGGAGTAGCCGTTTTCAAGAAATCCAATTAAGAGAGTCGTAATTCGCTTTGAAATTTGAAAAAGTCATGCATTTTAATTGTTGTCAACGAAAATAATCTTCGTAGTAACTGAAGTAAATCTGATATATTTACGGAAATACGTTTAATTTCCTTACCTGTGCATTAATCATTTTGTAAGCGTAAAGAAATGGATTATCTAAGACGAAGAAAAGAACGTAAACGTAAATATTGCAACTACTTAACTCAAGTGAGGTATATTTTAAATAATTTTCGATTGTTTCATTTAATACAACCTGATTAGAAAATAAATCGCTAAATCGAACATTCATAATTTACATGGCATCGTTTCGGATATATATATATATTTTTGTAGTACTTAGTCATTATACTAAAATTAACTAAATACGTTTATTAAATCACCAACTTAGGGGAGGGAAGAAATTTTCAGTATACTGAGAGGCATAATCGGTTCATCGAGTTTCGCTGTTTTATATTGTGCGTTCGTTCAAATTATATCGCTTAGTCCCAAATACCCCATCGCACGAAACGCGCCTATTTAAGATACGCTGTACACTTTCCTAACTTGCTTCTAATTAAAAACAAACTTGTACGCTCAATCGATCTGGATTTGAATTCTGTCTTTAAGAAAAATGAACCTTCAGTTAAAATTCTGTTCATGTCTTGAGTTCGTATCTCAACTGTAATAAATTTGAAAATACTATTTTACCAAGTTCTGCATTGATTTCCATGCTTTTCTTATGGGGAATCAAGGTGAACGATGTGGCCAAGAAAACTCCTAAAAATGAAAATTTTTGGAATTTCGGAATTTTCCCATCTACTGTACCCAATAATTATAATAATGCCGAATTTCATATCTGTAGCCTTTCTATGAGTGCCTTAGGTTTTATATCATATTAATGTAAGAAGCAGCAATTTATAATAGTCATATATTCCTGACATAGAGACGCTTAAATAAGTCTAATATTTTCACAAATTTTCTCTCTGTATCTGAAGATCGAAAACAACCATCCCGCATTTTTCTGTGTATTTTAAATTTCCGTTATCTTTATCATTTAGACAAAATCATTCGCAATTTTTCCACCAATTCTGTTAACGACACAATATTAAGGATCGCTATATTTTGTCGAAAGTATCGAAACATTCTTTGCTCTTTCATAGATCGAGTCGGAAGCTAGTCTGAATTGCACATCTCCTTTAGCGTGAAGTTAAAACGCACTTTTCTGATATTAAATTCGTTTTCGTGAAAAACACTATCAACGAAAGAGAAGTGACGGTTAGCTCCCCAACACCTTCCATTACATCACGGGTGACACGAAACGCCTCCGAGGGACATTTTCCTAGCGCCACCGCTACCATTCTAATGCGTGGTCCTGCTGTCCTAACCGTGAGAGTCAGCGAATTTTATTCTTCGGAACCAACAGTCAGCACGAAGAATAGAAAGCGAGAGATTTCCGACAGAGGCGATTCCGATGCGATCGTCTCTTGTCTAAGCGAGGGCGATCGTGCAACCCGCCGTCGGCGATCCACCTCCCTCGTCTCCGCCTTCTCCCCTCCCCCCTTCCCAACGCCTCCCCTACACCATCCAGCCAAGCTTCGCTCCCGACGCCCCAAGACGCGGCTGCCCAACCTCTCGCCGAGGCAGAGCCGCCCCGGGGCGAACATGTTTCCAGAATAAAGAGAGGCGAGGGAGGATGTTGCTCCCCACCTGAGTCGCGATGACGCCTACTCCCTTCTCCCTTCCCTCCCTTCACGGTCACTTCCGTTTCCGGCCAAGGGTGGATTGATTACCGCACGCCAGAAGCCGCCGCCTACGCATCCATCCCCTCTTCCTCCCCTCCCCCTCTTCCCCCACTTTCTCCCTTCCCACCCCTCTGCATACATTCCACTCCGTAAACTTCGAGTACTCGTGCGTCAGGTGCGTGGTCGAAGGATCTGACGGCGTGAGCAGGGTTTTCACGAATCCGTAGAGTTCCCGTCACTTGCCCTCGCCGACAACATAAATCAATTTTCGAAAAGAGAAACGGCGCTGGACTTGGAGTGGTAGGTTTGCCTGGATCTGACAGTTACTCATACGATAATATACCATTACCGAACTATATAAAGGGATGCAACCCGACAAAAATTTCTTGAATTAATCCAAGTACGTACTTCTTTACTTGGACGAGCTACCGGAACCATGCATTAGTTTTAACGATTTTTCATTTTCATTCATATTAACAAATATTTCACAAATATTTCTTAAAGAAAGCGCATACATCTCTTTTATTAAAGGTGAACATTAACTTGTTTTTGTTTATTTACACATTTTGCTATCAACAATATCATGCTCTTGTGTTTTTAGCGTTTTTTTGGGAACAAAAATCATGAGGTCTTCGTTACGTGATTCGTGAGCAAGTTGTAAATGTTTTATTAAACATAAATTGAAAGAAATTATCCCTGGCAACACGTCTTCTTCATTTATTAAAGAACTTCACCACAGACAAGAAAGACAATGGTGATCCTCAACTTTTTTCTCGTGTATCCCTTGGTAAATTCTTAAAAACAATTGGTTAACCTCTAAAATATTTTAATCTTATAAATATTTAGAGTGTGTGTATGTATGTATGTATGTTATTTATACATTTTTACACCGTTCAAGCTATCGAATTCAAAAGTTTCATGAGCCATTCAATGTACCAAAGGAAGAATTTGGTCTAGGTTTGCAGACCGTGGGGCAGGGGCGGCCCGAGAAATTCTGGCGCCACGGGCGAGATAGCACTCCAGCGTCCACCTCCGTTAATATTTGTTGAGATATTTACAAAGTACATGTTAATTTATTCATCGCTCTGTAAAAATAATTGATAATGAAAAATTAAAAGGAATGCCATCAAGGTTCTAGCCTGTTCCTCGATATAAATTGGTATCCAATATTTATTCACTTGCAAGTAATGCATAGATAAATGATCGAGATAGCGCCCCCAAAACTTTGGCGCCCCAGGCAGCCGCCCGGCTCGCCCGTAGCTCGGGCCGGCCCTGCCGTGGGGTCTATTATACCCCATGCGGTCAACACAATACTATTTCCATAAGAATGCATGGGAAATGGTGTGGAGAAACCCCTAAATGCCATGCAGCCTTTCACTGATGTGGATATAAATATACATAAATATTAACTTACGATCACGGGAAAGAGCTTATTTTACGTAGGAAAGACTGAATATTATAATTCTGTTCATGTTTTGTCGTATTACATTCTAAATCGCTCGAAATCTTCCTTTAAGCGCAAAATTTATCGGATTAGATGACCATTTTCCAGGCGGCAACAAAGCTAAATTTCTTAATTGTTGTCTTCTTCAAAGGGAGATAATCACGTAAAGATTTAATGCAAGGAAAATCCACGCCGTAGAGGAAGAATAGCCAACGCCAAGATAAAGGGTGCAAATGGATTCATGCCTAAATATAGTCTATGAATACTTTTAAAGTGAGTCAAATGATTTTTAAGGCATATTAGAACATTGTTATCTTTTACCATTAACATTGAAAGATTTATCGCAACATAAATCGATACATCTACTTACATTTGTTTGGTCACCAAGATGTTGTTTATTGTTTACGTTTTGGCTGATAGTATTTACATAAACCGCATAATTATATTGCTGCTTTAAAGGCTTCGGTGCATCTATCCATGTGAATATTAAGTAAGACGTTAATGCGTAATTATATTAATGATAAAACTTTACAATACAATACATAAAATAGTAAATGTTAATGCAAACATAGCTTGCGTAATTAAGGAATGGGGAACGTTTAGTAAACTTGGGGTACCCAACAGCGAAAGTAAGTAAATTTCAGAATTTATTGTATTATTTCTATTGTGATATGACATCAAAAGTGATATACCATTAAAAATAATAAAAATCTTTTGCTACTTAAAAGAAAACTTTCCCGAGCGAATCCGGGCGTTTCAGTTAGTGTTAATATAACACAGCTTACAATGAAACAAGGACAAAAACCGATTGAAAATTTGTGAAAAGTTTCATGTAAATTTAAAACAAATAAACACGTAGTTAAAAACTTTAAGTCAGAAACGACTCCAATGCATTGTAATGATGGACAACTCAACATTTCAAATAGGAAGGTACTTCACGCATACATTGAAAATATCTTTTCGTTTGCAAATTTTATTGGGCAGTTTAAAGCAAATTACTATATTGACAATGATTGTGATTAATTTCTTTCGATAATTAAGCACGATATTTGACGCATAGCCGGTGCATTTATAATGATTACAAAAAATGTGCTAATTAAAAAAGCTACTTACTAAGTTCTGTCGTCGTCAAGGTAAACAAAACAAAACGCTAATTAAAATATTACCAATCGTATGTTCGTTCGCATTTCTTCCACGCCTTAGAAATGGCACTGCAGTAAACAAACCTATCCTTCAAATTAAGCCATCATTACTTCCCTTTCGATTAAAATGCATTCAAAATATATAAGAAGAGTTCTCACATTTGATTTCAAAACTTTACAATACAATACATAAAATAGTAAATGTTAATGTAAACATCGTTTGCGTAATTAAAGAATGGGGAACGTTTGGTAAACTTTGAACCTTTTTTTGTGGGGGCTCCGCCCCCAAACCCCCAAACCAGCAATTCAAAACTTGGGGTTCCCAACAGCAAAAGTAAGTAAATTTCAAAATGTATTGTATTATTTTAATTTTAATAAGTGATATATCAATATAAATAATAAAAATCGTTTGCTTCTTAAAAGAAAACTTTCCCGCGCGAAACCGGCCGTTTCAACTAGTTGATAATAAAACGAACAATATTTTTATTAAAATACTTCACTCACGCTTATATAGGTAAATAAAAAATAATGCGATTCATTTTTGTTTTTACTATATATTTTCATAAAAAACGACCTCTTGCTTGAAATAAGACAGCGCGAACTCTCTTTCGGATAACTCTGTCATATAGGATTCTACATACGTGAAGATATTGAAATAATTTTTCTATTCCTTGTCAATGAGGATATGTTAATTACGATTTTCATAGTTGTAACTATCTATTCCGTTATCAATGATGAAAGATGAAGCGAAAAGAAAATTATTATCTTTGATAATTTTTAATATTACCCGACACCTCACGTATTGCTCCCGATTGGACGTCATAGAAGTAGAGTAGTGTATGAAATCGTCATTTATGTTGAAATATCACTGGAGAGATAATAATAACATAACTACTATGCTGCCAAGTCCCTCACCGCGTGGGTGCCCGAAAGGTCTGGGGACTCCGAAGAGTCGGTCTCAGCACTGTTTATAAGTCATTACTAAAATTCTTATTTTTCTACCCAGTGTAAACAGAGCCTAGCAGGCCGCTTGGCCGTATGAAGTTAAACATTATTTCTCGAGATCCATCTGGATCCATCAGACCCATATAGAAGACAAAAGGGCCTTTTGTACTGTATTTATTAGGCTGAGCTCAATATCGTAGATGTGAATATGCACACCCGAATCTAGTTGGAGTGTATCGCATGAAGTGTGAACACGTTAATCCGTGAAGCTTACCAAAAACTTCGATTATTTTTCGGTCTTTGAGGAAAGAAACTTTAAAGTAATCTGGTAAGTATAAAAATACAATTTAGTTCTTATTGCATTATAAAGTATTTATTCATGCATATTATTCTATATTATATTTTGCGACATATGCAGGGCCGGATTTATAAATTACGTGCCCCTATTCAAAGCATCCCAACTCGTGTTTTTCGTAAAAAATTAAGTATTAAGCCATACGTACTTAAATACTTAATTCGTATATGCCATTTAGTTGGCAAAAGTTAGGATTTCTCACAGGTGGTTAACAGAAACTTTATATAAATTCTGTTTACCATATGAGCATATCCTGCCATCCACCAATAAGGTGACTTGCAGGGTATCATGTAGATAAACAATAACCATCGCATTACTAGAACGCGAAAGTCCCTAGGCATGTTCCTACTTAATGGTACATTTTAGAATCAATTTTTTTCATAAAAACCGGGAAATTTAGAAGTAAGACAATATTTAGTTTATCAAATATGTATTAAGGCATCCTGCAACCATATTTATTATTTTTCGTATTTATTTAGAATGGAAAAGGATAATTCAAGAACAACTAGCGTAGTAGAAAGTAGAAAGTGAAAATCCCTTAACTGTTTTCTCTTTTTTCGAGTGATTATTGTATTTCGGATATCATCGTCACCAAAAACGCCGTTTCCCCGTCGAGAACAATCCGTTCTTCCCTTGAACTACGCGGTCGCGAGATAACCGTTTTACGATGTCATTTTCTCCATCGCCAAGAGAATACCGATCCCTATGTCCATTTCCGAGAAAGCGAGAGAATCTTCGTCTGCCGGTTCCATTAACACGCGGTTAAAATCGATGAACGCCTTTGAAAATCCACTTCTCTGAACGAAGCAATTAAATACGGACCTAATTTGGAATAAAGTTGCAGTAGTGAGACGGCAAACGCGAAGAAAGACGAGGGCTACCACGGCCCTCGACGGAACCCGCGTTTCACTTCACACGCTCGATGACTTACGTACATCTCGCGTCATTTGCTGATGACACGCAAAATGCTGAACGATATTCGATCGTTCGATCCCACTCATAGTCCAAGATGGAGTCTTTTTTATTTTCATCGTAGAGAAAATGTACTCTTCTTCGCCCGCAAATATTATCCCTTCTACCCGAATGCGGCCCTCCGGGGACACTATTGAAATCGAGCGAGCCATCTGCCTCCCTCTCCCATTTCCACTGCTGACATCAAGAACTCCTTTCCCCCCGCCTCCCCCTCCTCCTGCTCCGTGCACGTGTCATGTGATGCGTGTACTCGAGGGACGCCTACGGAATGTTTTCGCCCTCAGATTATCAAAAGGGCACCGCGTCGTTGGGCCACTCCCACCGCATTCCCTCTCTCGTGTTTATTAAAGCGATTCATCGTAGGAGCGATTCATTACTCCGTCATCGCTGTTAATTTAGGGAAATTCATAGAGGGTGGACGTAAGTTTTCATGGGTCGTTTGCCCAGCGGAAACGGGGTCGCATGTCGTAATGTGTGTCTGTCTCTCTCTCGCTCAGTCGGTCGGTGCTTCACCAGGAAGCGAGCCAGTGGGCAGTCGAAGCAGATGACGGAGTCGATTAACGCAATTAAATGATTGCTGAAATTATCGGGTGGATTTGGGAAACGTGTGCGCGTGGGGTCTCTATTTGTAAGGACGATGACTACATCGAGCGTTTTCCATTGGTCTGAAATTAGTTTTTAGCCAGTCACAATCGTACGCTATACTGACGAAGGCGTTACTTTATTGAGCGCCATTCTTACAAAATGAATTATAAACCTTATAAGATTCACATTCATTTTAAATTAAAGCCTCAAGTAATTTACAAGCTCGGTCGAGGATATATTCGTGGGTTATTTAAAAAAACAATGCACAATTTACTCTTATTCAAATTTTAAAAATTTATTTCACTAAACGACTTCACATTCCTACAAAATAATAACCATCCTGTCTTGTAAACGCTTCTCTAAGTATTGCACAACCTTCGGCAGGCTCTCTGTGTTGATGAGGCGGATAGCGCGGAACACATCAGTGGATACCCCTTCGGTGCTCCGGAAACGTTTTCCACAAAGTGTTTCTTTAACATTGGAAAGATATCAAAGTGTGGCGGACTCGTATCAGGACTGTAGAGGAGTGGAGAATTAGGAATCTCCTCCCACCCATATTTTTCCTCAAGTCCCGCTACAATAGCTGCCCTGTGCGACCTCGCGTTGTCGTGCATGATGAGAACGTCGGCCGCAAGCATGTCAGCTCTGTCGGTGTAAATTTTCGGGCTCAAAGTGTCTTTGAGAAAATTTCTGTAGTTGGCTGCTGTGTCAGTCGTCCCTGGAGGCACACCATAAGTCGCTATCAACTCGCTCATGCCGTATGACATAATCATCGTCACTTTCACTATTGTTTGCTGACAGAGACATTTTTCGAACGAGGGAAGATTGGATGTTATCACTGCATGGATTGTGTTTTAGATTCTGTTTCAAAATCTCGCATCAATGTTTCATCGATAGCGACAATCCTCTTCAGAAAGTTTTCCCCTTCGGCTTCGAAGCGCTGCAGATGCTGTTCCGCGATGATCCTCCGGTTTGCTTTCAGGTCTCCGGTCAGTTGGTGTGGATCCCACTTTGTTGCGGCAACGTTTATCTTCCTAAGGATTACGATCAGAAATCTAAAAACTATGCTCGATGTGATGTTTGCTTCATGAGCTATTACTTAACATGCCATGTAACGGTTTTTTTTCAAAATGGTGTTGACGATAGCCACCGATGTGTCGTCCGCAGTCATCTGCATTGCTTATGCGCCCGCCACGAAAGCTCGATACCAAACAAGAAACCGCGCTTCGATCCACTACATCATTTTCACAGACTTCTTGCAATGCACAATGAGCTTTGGTCGGGTTCCTACCCCATAAAGTTCCAGTTATGATGAAAGAGCGCTATTCATCACGCGATATCTGACCCCAGTGACTTTCGTCCTCAGTAGGGCTTCCAAACCTGTTTTTAGCGTACCCAGATAACCGTTTTTTTCGAATTTTCTTACTATTCGTTAACCGGGTTGCCCGATTAACCGATTTTTTAAGGTAGAGAAAAGGCTTTGCATAATCAGTTTTCAAAAATTCGAATGAAAAGAATGTGTTGGAATGAATAGATATTCTTAGAGGGCCCATCCAGGCCTATGTTATTTAACAAAAAATAATTTAAAACACTAGGATTTGTGAACTGATGGAATGGATTTTTAGGGAAACGACGAAAAACTATTTTTAAGATCATTTGTTTTTTGGTACATCACGAGACTGGTGGGTTAGTGACTGCATCCAAAATCGGCCAGCGGTTATAAGGATGCTTGAAAAAGACATCCAAATTCGGCCAGGTCTAACTACCAGAGTCCCTTCCTCTCCCGCAACTTCCCTTCACACTTAATTCCGACTTAAGGCTGACAGCAGAAATCGTACCGGTGTGTTTAAACGTTGCGGAATATTCTTTTTCTTGTAGGTCACTTATCCTCAAAACTAGCAGAAAACACTATCTACTTTAAGTGGAAGTGTCTAGCGGCTTTCAGTGGAATCAATCAAAATGCCTCTAAAGTACCACGAATTGCCAGTCGGCGAAGAAGCTTGCGTTCAGTTTCTACGATTGATATATTGTAAGATTAACGCTACCCAACCCGAAGGGGGAACACAGTGAACGTGCGAAGGAAACAAAAACACCTCACCTAACTAACTTAAATCATATAAAATAACTTGTTTTTCTTGTAAGTATTCCGTTCAAAATTTTGTTATACCAAACAAAATGAGCTTCAATTTCTTAAAAAAATTTATTTGCAACAAAAACTAAGCAGTTTTTCTTGTATTCCTTCGAAATTTATGTAAATAAACATGTCCAAAAATTAATGGAGGGTTTCTATTTTTTACCGGTTAATGGTTAGCTGATGATCTTTTAACAAAAAAAACCTGTAAGCGAAAATTCCGGTTAATTGGAAGCCCTAGTCACAGACTCATATATGCCCAACATCTAGCATGTAAAATGTCTGATAATGAACTATAAATTGCAAAAACCGGTGGCGTTGTTTAAATTAAAATTGAAAGTTCCTAAATTTATCATTTATTCTGTGAGTCATGTTCACTTTTAGTGCAAAGATGCAAAGAGTTAAGGCTATAATAATCCAAGAGGTTGATTAGCCATACACACAAAACCAACCAAACATAATGGAAACACGGTGTTTTTCTTAGGTTAGGACCGGGCTAGCCAAGCTAATATCAACCAGCCCCAAGTCCTCAAAGACATATATCAAAGAAAACCCCTACCCTCTCAATTGGTGAGTTTGCTTAATTATCAATAGATGGAATTGATAGATCATATGACCACTATGCGTCAGGCATAAGCTGGAATTATGGGAAATTGGGGTTTCTTTATATATCTCTTTGAGGGCATCCGTTGGGGGCTGGTTGATACTAGCTTGGCTAGCTCGGTCCTAACCTAAGAAAAACATTCCCGTTCTGAAACAGAAAAATTACTCTGCTACGATAGTTCAGTGGTAGAATATTCGATTCCCGGTCATAGCAGATTTTATCTCCTGTTTCCAATTTCCCATTATTCCAGCTAATGCCGAAAGCATAATGATCATATGATCTATCAATGCCATCTATTTGCACACCCTCATTTTCGCCAAGAAGTAAAGGTAGTGATTTTCCAGCATCATATTTCATGGAAAAGGGTTTCAGTGTTGTAGTGCAGCTGTTAAGCAGATAAATGCATTTAAAATTAGTAAAAGAAGAGATTTAAGATTAAATTTATCATACATGGAGCCTAACATCTAGAGATCACAATAGCAAAGTCCAACCAGTGAGAGATAACGTTTAGGTAGGTTTTGGTGCATTGCTGCCCCTGCCACCCACCAATTAGGTGAATAGCAGGGTAAGATTTTCTCTCTCTCTTTTCCCGAAAAACTCTGTCTCTCACTAAAGGTAGCCTCGAAGTAACCTCCATACTTTCGCCGCCCGAAACAACATTAAGAGTCACATTAAAATACCATTTTTTTCTACGTTTTCGTTCTTTAGTTTATTTTTCGCATTTCGTTAAAAAATGTTTGTTTTATCGTCCTGCATAAGACTCACAACTTTAAGCTGCAATAAAACCACTCGAAGTTCGTCATGACAATAAAAATCTTTGTTTTCTCGCGCGTCGAAGTATTTTAAATACATTTCGGGGCAGATTTCGTAGTAAAGTGCTGACTTCGTAAAAAAGGAGCTTCGTTAATGTAGGTATGCCTATATATATATATTTATTTATTTATTTATTTATTTCTGTCGATAAAGGGCTTATCTATCCTAATTCTGTGTGCTCGATCGGCTAGAGCAGCCGCTGGTCAGGTAGAAGATGTGGGGGCGATTCCCGAACAAACCCAGAACTCTACTTCTTCTATCCTTCGGTTCGAATAATTTTTATCACGTTATTTTAAAATATTTCTTTCTCTCGCATCACTCCAGAGAATATCCTTTCATTTGCAGGTATAATTCCAGGCGACGAGGTCGGACCCCGTCTTCCAGTGTCCATGTGCCCGCCAAGGGCCTTCCGCCTACTCACATTTACGGGCGTCGTATCGCAGAGGGGTTCTTAAATCGGTTGGACGTCTTCGGGCCTTTTGTAGATGTAACAAAGTCTTAAATCATGAGTTACAGTTCGAAAAATAAGAATTCCGGAAGTTGTCCAGGTCACGCCGAAATGGACGCAGTGCGAGAGAGTGCGTGTGTGTGATGGCATCTCATAACCTCCACTTCCTCCACCAAACTCCCCTGCACCAACCGCTCTCAAAGACCCTTCCTTTACCAAACTCTTTTCGCCTTTCAAAAAGTCCACTGCTACTCTCTTTACGAAGGCAACCACGCTTGTTTACTTTTATTTTCGATGGAGACCCAAAGGTGGCGTTCCAGTCGCCCTCTCAACCCACCCTCGGGGATGAGCGGTCCGAGGAGGGTCCTTTTCGATTCCGTAGCTCTCAAATGCAAAGAGAGAGACTGCTGCCAGGTCAGAGGGAGGGAGGAACACCCCTCTCCCTCTTCCCCACTTACCCGTCCTCCCCCGCCAATCGCGCTTCTCCCTACCCTCCCTCTAACCACACATCCACTTCCTTTGCACCTCCAGCCATCGGAATAGTGCGTGGCTTGCACGATAGTATCACTTTCTATCCTCTTTCGAAATGATCCAGGCATAGCCAATTAGAAGAAGACGGAGAATAGAGTGAGAGAGAAGGTTAGAGAGATGGGGAGAACTTTTTGCCTCTTTCTCCATTCCTTCACCGAAATATAACATAAACAGAGTGCGTCACTTTCGGGGCTGGAATCGATAGAATCCCTCGTATGGGGAATCGCTTCGCTCTCTCGAGGGAATCCCACTCCAGGAGACCGTGGCTCGAGGTAAACAGCCCGCGTAATCCGCGCGTGCTGCCTAACGGCGCGGCGTCCCTCAAGCTCCCCATCCACTCTTCCAATGTTCCCTCTAATGTGGCTGACTATCTGAGCGGAAATGGAGGAGTCTGCGCGCCCTTTGTAAATTCACAGCATGAACTGAGCGGCCTTTTATGCAAGAACTTTTTACATTTTGATACGAAAATAAGGTAGAAATAAGAAATCTAAGATTTAATTTCATTTATAAAATTTACTATAAGATTATTCTAAGATACTTTTTTTACTTTGTATTAGCCATTTTATGAAAATTGTAATAAAATAGTGCAAAGGGGCTGTCGCTTTTAGCGGCCTCACTGTTTATCTTGTGCCAACGGAGACTGTATAAGAGAGTCGTGATAAGGAAATACGTATTAAAAATAGAACAAAATAGGAACTTTAATTTCGGGCGTGACCCCTATGTCACTGTTTTTAGCCTGTGGTGCGCGGAGTATAGTAATATGTGCGCGGGTGCTTAGAAATTTGTGCGCGGACGCGCAGCCGCGCAGCTTAGAGGGAACATTGCACTCTTCCACCCTCTCCCTCTTCCACTCTTCCACCCTCTTCCACCCTCTCCCTCTTCCACTCTTCCACCCTCTCCCTCTTCCACTCTTCCACCCTCTCCCTCTTTCACTCTTCCGCCCTCTCCCTCTTTCACTCTTCCACCCTCTCCCTCTTTCACTCTGCCACCCTCTTCCCCTTTCACTCTCCACCCTCTCCCCCTTCCACTCTCCACCCTCTCCCCCACCTACAAACGGCGGATCTTGTGATTTGGTTTAACAGACTACTTGCGTCGTTCGGACAGAAATGTTTACCTTAGGATTATTTAGAGTGCGTCGAGTCCACTTGGTCGCCGATTCTCGACTTCAGCATTGAACCGTGATTTAGAGGAACCCGTACCGATGCCATACGGCTCAATTAAATTTGCTGGGGCGGGTTTTGAAGGGAAAGTCATTTTAAAAATGGATGCTGAGAATAAGCAAAAGAGGCAAGTACAGGTTTCCCTCTCTTTATGCGGGTTCGCTTTACGTGAATTCGCTATTATGCGACGAACTTATTACTACCGGAAATTCTTTTTATGCGTCTTTGATTCGCTCTTAGGCGTTTATGCGGCCAAGGCAATGCAAATGCAAGAAAGTTCCCCACTGCACCACTAGGCGAGCATTCAGTCTCTCAATGTCTCTTATGCTTTGCGTATTATTACTACAGGTATCCCCCGATTTACGCGAGAGTTGCGTTCCTGGAAATCGTCGCGTAAAGCGAAAACGCGCAAATCGAAAATATTTTTCCCATTGAAAATAATGTAATAGGCGTTGTTTACGTTACTGAGCAGATATCTTCCACTTATAAAAGCCTTTAAATTTGATTTAATGAGTTTTTAACCCCCCAAAGCTTTTTCGACGTGATATGGCGTCCTGTTCAACGTCCACTTTTACAATTTCTAAATTTTTTTATTCGTTAAGTTTCTGCCATGTATCACAGAGTTATCGAAACTCTTTCGATCAGTGAACTTCCTATACAAATATGTTCTCTTCACACAACTATGAATATTTTTGCACAAAAAAAGTGGGTTCAAGTGCGTTATTTGCGCAAAGAGGAGAATAAGAAAAGAGATTCTACTGCCGTAGGAACTACCGGGGAATCCTGCTCTGTCGTACGATGCAATGAATGGGATATCAATGCAGGGACGATAAAAGTAAATAGTAGACGGGTAATAATCTATGAAATATTTAATAAATAATAAGCTATTACGAGTACATACTGTGCGCATAACGAATCGCATAAATGCAAATACGCGACGTGTATATTGATAAATGGTCGTAAGAATAAAATCGCGTTAAACCGTATACGCGACGCGTACCTAAATCGGAAAATGATCGTAAAAATATCGCGTAAGAATAAAATCGCGTTAAACCGAATACGCGACGTGTAAATCGGAAAATGGTCGTAAAAACAATCGCGTATACGCGAAAACGCGTAAATCGGGCACACGTGAATTGTGGGATATCTGTACAGTGAAAGAGATGAGAGTGGAGAGGATATTGTAGATTGAAGATGAGAAGGAAATTTCTTGTGATACCGTCTGAACACACTTGAGAAGTTTTGTCTCCTTGCCCGCGGAACTTGCGTTGGGCCAAGACAACCCTCCAGCACTTTAAACAGTTATGTCACTCACAACAGCCACCACTTGTGCTCGTCTGCTTCCTTTTATTGGCGAGTATAATTTACAGTGTTTTAAGTTTGTATTTAGCGCATAGGAAGTCGTTATGGGGCGAAAGAAGAGCATCTTAGGAGGGAGTTAGGATTGCTCGTGGAACGTATCACTATCTTTTACATGTAAATATGGGTTCTGTTTATGCGAATTCGCGTTATGCGTCACTTTCCAGGAAGAGGGAAAACATGTCCCGCAGTTTGTCTCGTAGCAACAGTGCAGCCTCTATTATAGGCGGGCAGTGAATTAGGCGTTGAGTGGCAGGAGTTGATGTAGGGAGAGCTTGGCGGTAGCTGGATGTGGCTTGCAGGGTCGGCACGAGCTATGAGCTATGGGCAAGCTGGGCAGCTGTCCGGGGCGCCAAAGTATTGGGGGCGCTAACTAGATCATCTGTCTATATATTACTTACGAATGAATAAGTTTGTATACCAATTTATATCGCAGAACAGGCAGGAATCTAGATGAAATTAATTTTCTTTTTCATTATCAATTATTTCACGGAGCAATGAATAAATGAACAAGTTCTTTTAAAATTATCTTAACAGAACTTTACGGAAGAGGCGCTGGAGCGGTTTTTCGCCCGGGGCGCCAAAATACCTTGCGTCGCCCCTGGTGACTCGATACATACATTACAATGATACTGGATGCTATATACTAGTTATTTTCTGAAACATGTGACTCATTTAGTATTTTAGGAGAATGAGCTCGATAACGGGATTCATTTAGATCGAAATCCCTTGAGCTGTGTACTTTTAATAAAATCCACATTTTGTGAAAATCGAAAATAAAGTTTCCTCCATTGTGGTGCGATATAATCAGAGTTACCAGATAACAGAGGTTAAATAGCCGAACAGCGAACGCGAAAAAGACGGACGCGAGGAGAAAAGGTCGGACAAATGCCATATTTATTGGCATAATCCTCTCCTGGACATGATACTAGGACCATGACTTTTAGATTTCAAAATAAGAAAATTTTAACCTAAAGTAACCCTCGCATTTTTTTGCCTTTTAAATGGGGATGTAAAGATATTATTTTACTTAATTTATTGTAACTTTTTATATGTTTGCTAGATATTTCTTAAGTACATTCTCTATTATCTGTGCGGTGATAAAATAGATCGGACATTCCGCAATATCTCAGTTTGGTCCTCAAAATTCACTCTTTTTACACTAATAGTAATCGCAGCCCAAATGAGCAGTACTTTCTATTATACAAAGGTTTCTCATAGCTCATTAATTGCCATTGTTGCTACTTGGAGATATTTAATTTGTCATGATTATTTTCAGCTCAACTAGTTGAAAGTTTTCGAAAAGAAATAAAGCTCTCCTACAGACAGTGTGCTAACTTGTGATTTTACTGTCACATATATGTAGTACAGTGGAAATAGGTAAAAACGAAATGTAGGCAAAAACATTTCGTGTTAACCGAATTACATGTGAAATTATTTTATGCTAAAATTTTTATTTTTAAAATATGGAAATAAGCACATAGGCCAATCAATCAATGATACATGTAAATGATGAGTCTATTTGCTCAATTATTAATGACAGTAATTTATTTCTGTGATTGGTTTATTTGGTATATAATACGGTGATTTTTTTATTCGAGAACCATAAAAAATAACATCTTAAGATATACATCAGATATAAACTTGAATTTTTTTTATGATTAAAGTTTGATGTATCTCAAATAACTTTATTTAAAAATCTCGAGTAAAATGCTTAAAGTGGCCTCCACCATTGTTGATACGTGAACGTGCTCTCAATAGCATGTTTTCTGACAAAGACTGCGGCATTTCTATGATTCTTACGTCATCAAGAGTTAGATGATTTGCAATGTTTACCTTTTTAACTAATCATAAGAGGAATAATCAGGGAATGTCAGATCTGGGGAATGAAGTGACCATAATGGTTTGGAATCGAATGCTGTACCGTGTTGTTTGGCTCGTGTCTCCATCTTGTTGAAAGCAACACGATGAATATCAGTCTCTGTTAGGTACACTATTATTAATTTTCATGATAACATAGTAGTGATTCCACAGATGTTACATTTAAAGCAGATGGGGAAGGGATATGTGGATGAAAGAGCAGTAGGAAGATGGAAAAGGGAGGGCACGGAAGCGAGGGGGAGATAAAGAAAAAGAGGGAGGGAGGAGAAGATAGCAGTGATAAATGCCCATACTCTTGATGAACTAATGGCAAGAATCAGGGATGTCATTGAGAATCTCAATCAGGAAATGCCGCAGTGTGCGTCGGAAAACATGCTATTGAGAGCACGTTCACGTATCAACAATAGCGGTGGTCACCTCTAGCATTTTACCGTCATCAGCTTCATCATTTTTCACTATTGACTACCGTATCCGGTCTAACAGAATCCACAATGCCACACTGTCTGTTAAAATTGATGGGGTGACAATATGTAATGTAGTTGAGAGAAAGGAGTTGGGGCTCTCTCAATTTACATTTCGTGTAATCAGAAGGAATCAACATAGAATCGTATTTTTGGGCCAGAGAATAATTTTTGTGTTAAACAGATTCGTGTTAAGCCTTTCGCGTTAAGCGAATAAGTACACATAAAAATATAGGCGCCGGAAGGGACATGCATTTCGTGAAAACCTATGTCGTGCTATCCAATTTAGTGTTAAAGCAATAAAAATGACTTCGAGATTTTGACAGAAATGCTCGTTCTAGGTGTCCCCGAGCCCAAAATAAGTTGTTTTCGCCATGCCTGTCTGTGCACGGCTCTAGAGCCCAAAATATTCAACTAAATCAAATGAGATTTCGTATTTAGGCATACTATTATCCAGAATAGAACCTATGAAGAGATGAATGATATAGTGTAACAATGAAGGATAGTTTATTCTTGTTAATTTTCACAAAATATCGATTTATTCAAAATGGCTCTAAAGATTTTCATTAAAATTCACTCAAATTTAGAGCTGCATAAGTCATATTTTTCAAAAATAACTATATATGTAGCGTCTAGCGACATTATAATTAGGGTATGAATTTTTCGGGTTTTACCCGATTTTTACCCTCCGATTGCCTTTTTTAAATTTCGGGTGAAACCCGAAAAAAACCCGAAATTATTATTTTTCTTTAAACTCAAATTCTTTTACATTTGGTCACAGAATTTATATTCTGACGCTTGTAGGCACCTCAGCCCTTGAGTGCAGTCCGAGATGTTCCTGATCAGTCTGTTTATTCTCTTTGTAACAGGTGCATATGCAGATGTTCTATGAACATTACACCGCATGACTTGCTTGATACCTGTAATATTTCTAAAAATACCAAATAGGTTAAATGATAATGAATATTTTAAGGAACTGCGAGAAAAATTTTAAGGCTTTACAAAGAACAGAAATAGATATTGGATATAGCCAGGAATCTCCAACAATTAAGAAAATAAAAAGCGTTAATAAGGCGTAACTAAGCGTCAATTGTTAACAATAGTCGACGGTAGATGGTGGCAGCTAAAGAATTAGTTGTTAAAATATCTCTTAAACAATATATGGGGAAATGTTTCAAACAAAGGTTGTAGAAAATTAAATTTCCTACAACATTTATTTCAAATTCTTTTACATTAATCAAATATTAAAGCAAATATTTAAAATAACGTAAGTGACAAGTGTAGACACCCACTTCCGGTTGACCGATCTTTACCAAAAGCTTATCAGCTCTTTTAACTCATAAAAATGTTAAATATAAAATTTCGCGTTGACCTGATTTATAGTTTTTGAGTTAGAGTACCCAAAAAAACTCACATACACACACAGACATCATCGATAAAATGGTCAAAACGTGTTCAGGGGACCTCAAAACCTGTATTTCCGTTGAAATCTCGAAATCGATTTTGTCCATGAAAACAATACTTTCCCCTATACTACGTATGGAGAAAGCAAAAAAATCATTGCGGCTATAAAAGAATTTTCGGAAGTCCTTTCTTCAAAATGGATTGCTACAATAAACAGAAATGTTAATACATCCCTTAAATCTTTCTGGAAAATGGCAACCGTATTTGATCCTTTTAAGAAATCTATGCATGACCCAGATACAAGTGCTATCGTCGAATTTTTGGGTATATATGATGGTGTGTGGATGAGCAGATTAAATCCGAACTTACTGCCTATTTATTAGAGGCAAAACCTCTAAACAAATATTTGGATATTATTAGGTTTTGGGTTAATGCTGGAGTCCGATACTTTAAATTAGGTAAGTTTGCCTTAACACTACTATGCATGCCCACAGGTAGCTGTGATGTTGAGCGTTCATTTTCCCGTTTGCGTCATTTGCAAACTCCGGAAAGGAGTAATACTACTGAAGACACACTAGCTATGTTATTGTATGTGAATCATAAACATAAATGCAAAATATAACTTTTAAATTTTTAAACAAGATTTTTATTTTAAATCATCATATCCGAATTACAAGTGACAAAAATCTATTTCGAAATGGAGGCAGCGATTCAGTTAAAATCTGTCTTCGGACAGAAGCATGATGATGATGATGAATACGTTTTGACCATTTTCTCGATGATGTCTGTGTGTCTGTATGTCCGTGTGATTTCGCGTTGATCTGATTTATAGTTTCTGAGTTAGAGCGCCCGCAAAATTGCTATCATACAGACATCATCGAGAAAATGTTCAAAACGTATTCAGGGAACCTCAAAACATGTATTTGGTAAATCAAGAAACTTTTCTCGGAATAATGTGCTGTATGTCACCAATATACTTCCAGATTTGGACTACCAAAGCCTTCGTTGTAGTGGTCACTCTTAAGTTAACAATTTACTCCCCACTAGAGAAATTAATATATTGTCTCCTTTTGAATACGCTAAGAAATGTTTTTCATAATTTTTAATATCTATTTTATTTGAGTATTTCGTTCGATAAATAATCTCAGTCCAACTCTAATTAACTTACTCTTTTCGACAGTGTACCAAACTGAAGATGGCAATGAATCAGTGTTCCCGATCTTGTTCGTCCGCATTTCTCCTGTATGCAATCATCTTATCTGGATCACTTGTTCCAAAAGGTAAGAACAAAAGAGAGTGTGTTGCAATGTCCCTTATGTAATATTCCTGTAAGTTTATTTTTCCTCAATATTTTCATCAATAATTTCTTATGAATTGATGAAACAGCTAGCCAGCGGACTAGCAGGCTCTGTTATTAATGAATAATACTAAAAGTCATTTTCTTCGACTTCATCCTCGTAAAATTAATTTCTATACAAACTCATGTTGTTTGCACTAATTTATTTCCCTATACGTTATCTTTTCGCCTTTAAAAGCGATCTTTCCTGTCAAACCACATGTAAAGACCTCATTCGCGCTGAATATTTTAAATCGGTATAACTCTTGTTTTAAATTACCCAAATAGAAAAGGTCTCTTCGTACGACAGAAATCGCCAAACTTTTTACTCTAAAAGCAAAATTAGGCTTTATATAACAGTGTGTGGCCATGTAGTAGATTGTAAATTATTGATCGGGCCTTGTGTAATTTAATAGAGTTAGATTTGAGAATTTTTTTGACTGTGTAATGTGTCATACGCCTATAATTAAAAGGATATTGCATTAAATACCGTTTAGACTTCAAAAATTACATCTAATGACAAATATACGAATATGCATGTCTTAAAGAAATTAACAGAGTAAGGGGCAAGATAATATTCGAGTTAAAACGCTCATTTTTAGGAAAATTATATTTTTATACCTTTTTTCGCCCTCTCTCAAGTAAAAAATTCGTATAAGTTCATCTATCGCCTGCAGATGCGCTTATTTGGATTGCTATGGAGAGGATTTCCCTCAGTCGTGTATACTTCTGGCTTAAGGTGTCTCCTTTTTTCACATCATTCCACGTATTGGATGTGTACTTGAGTTTTGAAATGCAAGAATTTATCGCATATCGCCAATGCATCGAGGCATTTTTATTCAAATGGTCCTTTCATTGTAATCATTTCTGGTAAATATCCTAATCAACTATATTATTATAATAGGCATTTTTCATAATTTACCCGATAATTGCACTTGTTATACGTTTGTTCTTATAAGCCATGGACCTTCAACTTGATCTCTTTCCAAAATTCCCCATTTTCCGATTAGCTTTAAGATTAAACATTTCAAAATAAAGGTGATTTTCTGGAACGTAATCCCTGCAAATGTTTAGGGGATAATACTTATTTGTACGTAATCGGTGTTATTCCGCCTCGGCGTTCACGAAAGCTATCGACAAAATCTGGTGTGAAAGGACGCTTTTCAACTTCGTGACAGGGCACGCCGAGATTGAGTGCTACGTGTGCAGTTTCAACCCTTACGAAGTTCTGCACGCGGCGGAGGACGGCGGGGGAGTCGAGAACGGGACCGCCAAGGAGCCGGAGTGGTGGCAGCTGGACAACGACACGTGCTCGTGGGAGAGATTCGACTCCGCGAGGACTCGAACGGCGGCCTGCGAGCGGGGATGCGAGATTGTCAAGATGACAGACGGCAACGGTGAGGGACGACCCCACCGCATGTCCACAAAGCTCTCTGGCTTACTTTTAATTGTCGCTATGTTTCGAACGCGACTCGAAGGACACCGCAGGTAGATGGCGGTGTTCGTAACTCGAGCGTTTCCTATGAAGAATCGATATCTTCTTCGAGATATCTTATCAGTGTTTTTGAAGAATTTGTATATGACCATTGTTTTATTAAGATTCGTTTTAAGTCCAGCTTCTCAGCTTGCCTGCTCCAGCTCCTCAGGTCTTCTACGAAACTCTTCTGAGCATCCTGCGAACAGTATGATGTCATCAGCAAAGCGCAAGTGACTCAGTTATTCTCCATTCACTTTTATACCTTTTTCTTCCCAGTCTAGCGTTTTGAATACTTCCTCTAGAACGGCTGTGAATAAATGAAACGAAAAAGTATAACTTTATATAAAAGTTAGCACTTTAATATTAAAAGACGAACGGTGTAGCCGGTAAGTGAGAGTCAAACAAATTACATTCGATATAGTTCATGAAAACATCAGCGAGGAGATGAGACAAGGGGGAACTCATAGCTAGACCTTCTTTTGTTGATAAAACGTATTGCTGAACACATAATAATTCTGTGAAACACACACCTTCAACAGTTTATAGAGGGAATTTATAACGATAGGCAGGGTGCCGCCTTAATCAAAAAAGTTGGAAAAGTATACTCCATAAATGGAATACACAGAGATTTCAAAGGCGTTCTTAGCGGGAAATACGTATGAAACGGTATCGAAAGATTGGGCGATTCTCGAATTTTTATCTCCAAAACTATAAGTCGCAATTATATTGTCTCGGGGACTACCCTGTAGTAAATGCTGTTCTATATCCAAATAATTTTTTTAATCTATACCTCACAGATCATATAAAAGCACAGGAGAGAAATATATGGATTTTTAATTGTTGTTTGCTGAGAGAGCCGTCTTCGTGATCGATGTAAACAAAATATGCGATGTTTTGCTCAGGATTTTCTCGGATTTTTATCTCCGAAGCCATAACTCGTAATTATGTGGTCTTGGGAACTATCTTGTAGTAAATCTTGTCCTCTATCCGAATAGATTTTCTAAACTATACCTCACAGATCATATAAGAGCTAGGGAGAGAAAAGTTTGGTATTTCTTAGTTTCTTGACGAATGCCATTTAACGAGATACAGGTATAAGTTTATTCAAGTAATTATGTAAAGTGGAAGTTCTAATTGACGGATTCAGTTCAAAATCACAATTGGGCGATAAAGTTTAATAAAGATCACTCGTACTTAATTAAATTAAAATCCCTCCAACGGTTTAGGAGATGAAAGTTACGACGGACGGACGGACCAGACGTGCCCATAAGGCGTTCCGCTATTACCGCTTCACTGGTAAAGAATGCCTAATGCCGGAACCCTTTTCTGGATCGTTCCGTCAGAAATTAAGCCGGGGTTCCGGTTTCTTTTTTATTAAGAAAGAGCGCGAATTTTTGAAGCTTTTTTTGATACAGGAAAAGGTTATTTTAAAAAATCACATATGTGCAACACAACTATTTAAAAATATATGTACAAACCCTATCATATTTTTGTGCGTTCCACTTCTTTTTTTTAATATTAAGCACTGTATACACACAAACATATGTAGCAACCCTTCCTTCTTATCCTCTCGATTTTCTTTATTTGATCATAAGTGTAGTCGAGTATTCTAATATTGTCCTAACTACTGATTCGCAGGATAACTCCCTCGCAATCTTACTACTTCCTTGTATATAACGCATCGCTTAAGTTAAGTTTTGTAAGCTTTTGATACGATATTATCAATGCATATTTTAGGTCTTTCGCTATATGAACGACTGGATATTTGCGATTCTCAACTCTAAATATCGTCTTCTCATCTAGTATTCTGCGAAGATTGCTCACGGCCCTTTTATTTTTTTAAGATGATATGTTTACATTTGTTTGCGTTAATTCTCATTTTTTAACCTAATACTTCCCGCTATCCGTCCTTAATCTTCCATAAAATTTCGTGGGTCCTTCTTAACTTTCACTCGTCCACAGATAATTCAATCATCTGCAAAAAGTAGCACCTCAGTATTGATAAAGATATGGAGATCGTGTGTTTAAATCATAAATAATACATGTTCTATAACGTTCGCTTGCGGAACTCCCTAGGTGCCATCAATTTCATTTGAGAAACTCTATCCTAATTTAACCCATTTAAATCTATCTGCTCTCCTAATTTATTTTATAGAATATACAAAGCTTCAGTAAACTAAATAACGATTTACTGATGCCGAATTAACTGGTTATTTCCACGAAGGTTTTACTTTATCCCTTATAAATGTGTATCACAATCGTCTTTTCGCCTGGCAGCCACGAGATATAAACAATTTCAACAGCTTCGCCCTCAATACAATATGGTCCTTTCGATTTGTAATGCCCTAGTCTGTCTTCTTTTTGAAAATTTCATAACTCCCATTTATCTAATTTCTATATCTGCGCGAAAAACATTCTCTCGTGCCTCTTTTAGCACTCCAGCTCTTTTGTTGTGGTATCCAAGGCCTGGGTTGTTTTTTACAACACTGTTTGGAAACTTCAACAATTGTCTGCACAACTTGGACGCATTTACTCTTAAGTAGCGTTATAATCATATGTTAGTTAACATACCAAATCAGAGGCGATAAATAAATCATTTTGTTTTTATTTCTTTTCTGTATATTGATCGCGTATACAAACTCCTAATCGGCAAAACCCAAATCATCCTCCGGCCAACAGAATTCATTTCATTTCCAGAGTCAACATCTAAAAATCTAAGCGTGTTAAGGCGTTGCCCGAGTAAATCCAATGTACTTCTTATATGACAAACTCTTACATGATCTTTGAAGCACCGATTAGCAAATTTATTCGGAGAAAGTACAACATTTGCCACAATAAAGTCAGCGAGAGCACATAATTACAACTCATGTTTTCGAAGATAGAAATTCAAGAAAGCGCCAAACATGCCATTATGTTTTATTCTGCATTGGTTGACACGAATATTTTTTATTATATGTATAAAATTTATTCAGATAAAAATTCGAGAATTTTCCAAGATTGCTTCACGCGCATATCCCGTAAACGAAGGAAAAATTGCACCTGAATTCGAACCCTGATAGTCCCGAGAAAAAGTAATGCCTCACTGCCCTTCAGCTCGAAAGGAATAACAACATAGTGCCAAATTTTGGCGCATTCGGTGGCCACCGTGAGCGCCAAAGAATATAAGGGGACTGACGTTAATCACACCAACATATAGCGCATAACTCTCTATTAAATGAATAGAGAGGAAATTTTAATATAAATATTTTTTGATGAATCTTGTAAGAATTGTGTCCCCCTCTTGTTACTTCTAGGACCCGTGGACCCTTGCCAAGTTTGGTGGAGATTGGTCGAATAGTGTGGGAGGAGTTAGCGGAGAGACAAACATACGATTTCACTTAATATAGTAGATAGATTTACAGCATTACTAGCTTCAACTTTATGAGCCTGAATATTCCATCTTTTAAAAAATATATACTATTGTGACTTTAGTTAATATGGTAGAATCTAATAAGAATTCCCTCGTCATGCCAAAAATTGGACACGTCATCATAATGGCTAAAGGAATCTGATCGAAGCCCATGTGATAGAAAACGAGCACCCGTTGACAGTTTTCGTTGAAATTTTTTTTACTGTCCCCTAATAATAGAAGTGTTGTATCTCCTTTCGATAGGAGAGCTGGAGATGTTCTACCGAAACTGCCTCACGCGACCGGAAGTGACGTACGAATTCGTGAAGACCCGCAACCGCCTTAACGAAGAGGAAGTCTTCACGTGCGATTCGCCACTTTGCAACGGCTGCCTCTCGTGGAGCGCGAGATCGAAGTTGGCGGTGATCCTATCCGTGGCCTTGCTGCTGCGAAGCAAGACGATACCCTAACCCATGAAAGGAAAAAGGAAAAAGGTGATTGCCATGAAGACAGTTTGTATTTTTCAGGAACCTATGTGGAGCGATGAATGCAGTCCTAATGGGTAGCGTAAAACATTTTTTAATGGTAAAAATAATTTTATGCGGATTAAATCGCTTTTTTGCCACTTTCAGTAACAAATTATAAATATAAAATATTTTAGTTGATAATGAACCATGTGTGATTAAATAATATTTTTTAAATTAGATCCGTACATTTAATGCCGTAATCGAATGCAAGCGTGTAAGGCGTTCGACGCATACAGTAATTATGTTGTTCGCTTATGGTTAAAGTATTATTTCTGTCAAACGTAATGCTAAACGCGAAACTTGTAATTAATGATGCACGCAGCACATTCTAGAGTTACTCTATTCCTTATGGATCACACTGTGTTTGAGATTTTTCACACTAAGTGGGAACATCCGATATCCGTAAAACACTGTTAGGTTTTTTACGAATTGTTTCTTGAATCATTATTTTCTACTACACCATGGTTTATCCGACTGTTTCTTAAATTAAACTTTTAAGAGGACTTATGAGAAATTGACCTTATCTCAATTTTAAGGCGATTTAAAAATATATTACATTAATAATGAATTCTGTAAATTATAAGCATCTTCGAATTTATTTTCAAGAGAAAATTAAAATACAATGTCAAATTCACATCTGTCGTATCGATTTTAAAAATTGACGATGCGTTGAGACTGCATCGTCTTACTTTTTGCCAACCTTCGCCCATGAACTCGAACTTTCAATTCTCTTAGGACCATTAAGATTTCGGCAGCACATATTTTCCGTTTCACAGGGACCACTTCTATCATCATTTAAAATGGCAAATTAACCCCTCAAATAAAAACTTGAAGCTGCTCGATAAACGAAATGTTTAACCTTTCTTCAATAAATAGATATACTTAAAATGTAATGCTTCCCTTAAGATTTGCCCTTAAGGATTATGTATTCCTCTGGTCTTCATAGTGCATTCCTTCCAAAATTCTCCACCTGTAAATTGGTTTGATTGCGTTCCGATGACTTTAAAATTTTGCGAAAACTGCAGCTTCACTAGCTGTATTTATCAGTTGTGATTTCGTTTTAGGTTAACTTTGTTTTACCTCTATTCTAATTCATGATTGCTGAACTCCTCTTTGAGGCTTGAAGCTCGTAGTGGGCACCCAATTTTGTCCATTTTTTCCCTAACGCACCTTTGTTTACAAATCACGGACGCAATATTCTCCCCTGCTATGCTAATATATCGCTTAATTTACCACTACCACAGTATAAGTCTTTCGTCTGTTAATTTACTCTTCAGCTTTGACAGTGGCATGAAGATAATTTTCGCATAATAAATATATAAATTAAGATTGTGCATTCTCTATGAAAAGAGAATGTGATCATTGAATGTGAATCAGATTTTGTATCTATCATTTTATGTGACACGCTAAGCAGCAGTGGCCTAGTGGAAAATATAGGAGGAAGAGGGCGGGGAACATCAAGTTATAACAAATACAATCCAGAGGGTATCCCCTTTCCGCTGCCCCCCCCCCCCCCAATTGCGGGGGCTATGGGGGCCTTGACACAGCATTGAAAAGGACATCATTCTATTGTACCATTAAATAATGTATTGTCCAGATGGTAGTGAACCAGCTAAAGCCGATACCGTCAGTTCAGGGTGCATAAACGGCTTAGACCATGCGTGTATAATCTTCTATCATTGTTGTCCTACTTAGACCTCACGTGGGTAATAGCTCCTTCATATGACGTACCACTCGACGACGGGAAGTCCACGCTGGTTGGCCCCTTCGCGTCCACTATTCCGCTCTTTATCTATGGGGTCCTGTAGAGGGCGTCCATCTATTAGAAGCGAAGGCGCGATTGCGAACTGAGCGTGATCTCCGACCTTATGTTCTCTTTACGCCAGTCGCCGTCGGTGGCATTTAGATTCTTATTCAAATCTATCTGATAAGCACCTTTCCTTCATTATAAATATAAACTTTGCAGTTTAAAAAGACTTAGAGAATTCTTGCTGACGTATCATTTGAGTTGTACTCTATCGTCTTCAAAATAATGAATAGTAGTAGTAATTGATTTTTTAAGTGCGTCGACTGCTATGGTCTAATTGAATTCGTGTTAAAGGAATTATGAATACGGATGGGAAGATAGTCTCAGAAACAAAGGATGTAGCACAGGTATTGGAAGATTACATTAAGGAACTGTACAGCAAGCAGGCAGGAGCAGCAAAAATAGAACTGGAAAATGAGGAAAACATTGAAGAAGATAACTTAAGACCAAGTATTATGGAGAGCGAAGTAGAAAAAGCGATAGTTGAACTAAAGTAAGGGAAAGCAACATGTAGCGATGGAATACCGGCTGAGGTACTTAAAGTCATGGGATCAGAAGGACTAAAAGCAATCACGAAATTAATTAATAAGATTTACGACGTGGGAGAGTGGCATCGGGATTTTCTAGAAGTAACAATGATTCCTCTAAAGAAGAAGGCAATGCAGAGTAAACACTACAGAACGATAAGCCTTCTGTCACACACTTCGAAGCTCATCACGAGGATTCTTAATAAAAAGCTGGAGAAAAAGGCAAAAGAAATTCTAGGGGAAGATCAATTCTGTTTCAGAAAAGAAAGAGGAACTAGAGATGCAATAGGGGTAGTTAGAATCATATCAGAAAGGGCAATAGAATACAGTCAAGATATCTACGTATGTTTCGTAGACTGGCACAAGGCATTTGATCGAGTATTTTGGGTAATGATAATGAAGATATTAAAGGATATAGGTGTAGACTGGAAAGACAGGTGACTGATCAGGAATCTATATTTGAATCAAGTTGTAAAGGTCAGTTTGGAGAGTGCGGACACCTGTGGAGTAAATATCGGTAGAGGAGTAAGACAGGCTGCTGACTATCGCCGACCCTATTCAATATATATGGAGAAAGTGTAATGCAAGAATCGTTAAAGGCACAGGAGATTTCAAAATTGGAGGAAGGATTATAAGAACAGTAAAATACGCGGATGATCAAGTAGTTCTAGCAAGAAAGGAAGAGGAACTCCATAAAATGATAAATGGACTAGTAATAACAGGTAGAAAATATGATATGGAAATAAATACAGAAAAATCCAAGGTCATTCAAATATCGGGTAAAGAAGAGAATCTGAACATAACTATTGGGGGAAAGCCATTAGAACAAGTTTCAGAATATAAATACCTTGGAAGTATCATAACACGAGAGGCAAAATGTATGGATGTAATAAGGAATAGAATAGGAAAAGCAAAAGTGGCTTTCAGAAGAAAGAAACACCTACTTATGGTGAATATAAGAGAAATTCATAAAATGCTATGTATGGAGTATAGCTATTTACGGGGCAGAAACATGGACGCTAAGGAAAAATGACATCAAATACTTGGAAAGCTTTGAAATGTGGACTTGGAGGAGAATGCTGAAGATAAAATGGACAGATAGGATGAAAAATGATGAAGTTCTACGAAGAGTAGGAGAGAAGCGAATGATTATACAGACTATTAGAATGAGGAAGGCAAAGTGGGTTGGACATTACCTGAGGAGAACGAGTATGATTAAAGACGTGTTAGAAGGAAAACTAGATGGAAAAAGGGCAAGAGGTAGGAAAAGGTTCCAGCTGATAGACGACTTGAAAGGGAAAGAGAGTTATGAATATATGAAGAGGACAGTGGAAAATAGGAGTATATGGAGAGTCAGGTTTAACCATGAATAAATAATCACAGACCTGTCTACGGACAGACTACCTATGATGATGGTGAGTAGTATACTAGCATGCACGTTTCAGCTACGCTCGCAATTATTTTGTAGTTAGAATTTGCCAAGTAGTAGTAGTGGAAGAAAAATGAGTTAGTAACGAAGAAGAATTTTGTCATGCTGGAGGAATTTATAGTATGATAAGAGGAAAGAAGAGACATGGTCTGCGAGAAAAATTGCTTTCAGTTCGATAAGTTAGCCAATCACAAAGCTATAAAAACATTAACAATAAGTAGCGTAATTTGACCATTAAACGTTACGTAACGTAACACGTGCACATTTTTTCAACAGAAGTGACCGTGTCTCACTCTCCCTCCCCCTCCTTCCCTCCCTTCTCTCTCCCTCCATTCCTCTCTCACTCCCCTCTCTCACCCCCCTCTCACCCTCTCTCTCTCCCACCCCCCTCTCTCTCCCTCCTCCCTCTCTTCCTCCCTCTCTTCCTCCCTCTGCCTCTCTTCATTCCCACCTGCTTTCTCCTTTTCTCCTCCGCTTCCAGTCCATCGCTCTCCCTCTTTTTCCCAGTCTCTCTTTCCTTCCGCCTTTTTCTACATGTACCTATCCTTCCCTTCCTCTCTATTTACCTTCCACCCTATCTCCCTCTCTCTCTCTCTCTATCTATCTCTCCCCACATCCTCTTTCTTTCACTAGATCTATATAGTCGTTTAGATTAGCAAAAGTATCCACATTAAATGCCAGTCCCATAATAATTACGTAATCTCGCAAAAAATCCAACAATGAGGATTGCCATGACGGCGAATGATTTTTCCTTTAAAAAACGTGAAATTTTGTCGTTAAAAACAAATCTGTGGGCTGATTCGACGCGCATTCAATAATCGGCGGTAGGAAAATAAATTTTCACTCTTTTAGGCATTCCTTGGTTCAATTTCCGAGATTTTAGCATGATTATAAGTAATTTTAAATTGTAACGAAAAAAGGCTTGCACGCTACGTTTCAGCTCTTCCTATATTATTATGCGTTCTTTGCACGAAGTGAACGCATATAGGGGGAGGTCGTTTCCGTCCGTCCGTCCGCATGTTAAAACTCGGAAATCGCTGGAGGTATTTTGATGAAATTTGGTATTGGGGAGTTTTTCTAAAATTGATCGAGCGATTCCAATATTGGTTAAAATCGGACAGCAATTACGACTCTTTTACATGAAGACCTACAAAGCTCCCTTGTTTCAATTCAGGAACCGCTGGACGTATTTTGATGAAATTCGGTATTGGGGAGTTTTGCTAAAATTAATTGACCGATTCCAGTTTTGGTTAAAATCAGACAACAATTACGACCACTTTACATGACCTACATGTAGTTAACAATATTCCTTTGTTTCAACTCGGACACCGCTTCACGTATTTTAATAAAATTTCGTATTGGGAGGTTTTACTAAAATTGGTCTTACGATTCCAATTCGAGTTAAAATCGGGCAACAATTACGACCACTTTACATGAAGACCTAAAAGTAGTTGACAATGTTTCTTTGTTTCAACTCGGAAACCGTTTAATGTATTTTGATGAAATTTGGTATTGGTGAGTTTTGCTAAAATCAGTCGACCGATTCCAATTTTGGTTAAAATGAAACAACAATGACGACCACTTTACATGAAGGTCTACATGTAGTTTACAATGTTCCTTGGTTACAACTTGGGACCGCTTGACATATTGTGATGAAATTTGGTATTGGGTAGTTTTGTTAAAATTAATTGATCGATTCCAATTTTGGTTAAAATCGGGCAATAATTACGACTACTTTACATGAAGATCTACATGTATTTTACACGGTACCTCGCTCGCTTCTCGTTAAATTCTCATCTGAGCGAAAAATATTAAGAACGTTGTGAAATCTCAAAGAACGCATTTGGAAACTCTGTGTACTCCGACATGGAGTACACCTTTCCAATTTTGTTTAAATGGAGAGAATACGCTCTCTTGGAATCGAACTCATGACGTTACTGTAGACTTTGAAGACTAAAATTTAAAAGAAGTAAGACCAAGTAAATCCTGAAAGTATGAAAATTGTAAACAATGTTCTCGATTCATAAGCATTTTGATAGACGAAAAAAATAAAGTTTTCCTAAAAATAAGTAACGAGCTGCTTTTGGTATAAAGTTAAATGAAAATTTATCACCTAATAAACCAACATAAAAAAATAAATAAATCTGTACTGGCGATATACACATAGAAACACCCGGTTTGTAGAAAACCAATTCACTGCAGGAACCGAAGTAAAATGCGTGCAAGTTTGCTGAAAGTGACTCCGCGCCAGGAACTCACGCGCTTACACATACAATTAGATACAACACCAGCTATACCAGTACAGTATTATCCTAAATGCACATTTCGACATCAACGATGTCATCCTCAGTAGGATAAATTAGGTATCTGATTATCTGTGTGTTTTATTATTATTATAAGGGATCAGTGAGGGGGCAGTCTTTCTCCGTCACCTTATTTATTCATCAATTTAGGTATCTGATATTATTTGATGTCCTTTTTTTATGCTTTTCAGCCATAGTTTCATCTTTATTTTCATTTAGGATTAAATAGGACTTATTCTTAGTTCATCGCCTTCCACTGAACATATTGCTTTCTCGGTTCACCAAAAATCTTTAAAAGCTTTTTCTCTCCCAAGAGTCGGATGATACGCTCACTCTCTTATCAGGCGCTTCGTAAGTTTCTTTTTAAAATCTCTCCAGTGATTCGGTTCATTACTTTAACTTTGTTAAACCTTATAAACCGTGATATATGATGCTTTTTGCTAAGGGTATGATAAAGTTTGCAATTTGCATACCTTTTCTATTTGTTCTTGTTTGGATTTTGTACCCACTGTATAAATTCCTTAATAAAATTCGATTGCATTTCGTGAGTTTTTTTTAGCTTTAGCTGCTTCCATAAATCCATTGCTTTTGGGCATTGGAAAACTGTGACAAGCGTTATCCTCTTTATCTGAGCACCATGGGCAATTTCTGTCCTGTCTTATTTTAGCTTTGTCTAGAAAAATACTGTCTGCCCATCTGTTTAGGGCCAGCCTCCAGGCAACTTCACCGTCTGCACCAAAAGTCGGTTCTGCATGAAAACTCCTCCAAATGACGGGATCGTTGGAGTGTGCCCCTTCCAACGGCCATCGTGTGTTATTCATAATGTACATACAATATTTTCTTGTACATTTGTCGCTTTTCTAAGGGTAGGCATGTGAGCAGTGGCGGCTCGTGTATAGGCACTGCGGAACTGCAGCACCCCCTATTTCCACTTGATATTATCGAAAACATTTAATATAACGAGTCCTTTTTTCTTTAATACTTTCTTTATTTTTGTAGTACAATATATATTCCTTAAGCTTAATGTCAGTACTTCAGTAGCCATCCCCCAGTTTATGAAAAAGATGCGCAGCACCCCCACTAATTTTAGCTACGAGCCGCCACTGCATGTGAGCATGTTCTTCCTCTTACTTTGGAAAGTTATTCTTGGTGGGTCACGAGGTGGAGGCCAGCCGACTGGAGTTGGTCTGCAATCTTCCTCAGGACGGATGTTCATTGATGCCCAAGATTCAATAACGGAGTTATAGAAACTCTCAGTGTTTTTGCACTTTCTATAGTTAAGTTGATTGAAAACAGTCCTGTAATCATTCCCTTTCCTTTATATTTCGAAAAATTATATGCAGCAATCATTTTCCATTGAGGGTCTGAAGATCCATACAATAACCTCTGGGCAAAGATGGTCCTAAAGGCTGCTACTCTGGCTGCTATCTTTATGAGTCCCAGTCCTCCCTCATTGAAAGGTATTGTGTGTCTGCACTTATCCAGTGTCGTCCCACGGCCCAAATGAAGTCCACTAGCATTCCTTGCAGTAACCTTATAAAGGAAGGAGGCGGATTAAAACACTGTAGAGTGTGTCAGGAATGTGGGGCTAGGAACTGATTTGCCACCCGTACCCTCCCTTTAAGAGACATTGGTCCTACGCGCGAAGTCCATCGATCGATTTCTGCTTTTAGCTTTTCTAGAAGAATCTTCAAATTTGTATTCAATTCTTTTTCTTTATTGTTCCCAAGCCATACCTCAAGAAAATAAGCTCTCTCGTTTCTCCAGCGAAAGCCCAATGGTTTCTCATTCCTATTCTTCCACCTGCCACTCCACAGACCATCGGATTTCTCTACGTTTAGTCGCGCACCGGAAACAGCTGAATTGTCGTTGAAGACGTCCATAATTTCGTTGAAATCTTCATCCTTTCTCACGAATAGGCTTATGTCGTCTGCATAAGCAGATACTGCCAATCTTCTTTCCTGATTTCCCCATAAAGGTATACCTCTTAGTCTTTTTCGGATCATGACTAAAAAAGGCTCAATTGATAAGGAATACAGCTGGCCTGATAAAGAGCAACCCTGACGTATTCCTGTTCGAAAATTAATCGGAGCCGAAAGGGAGGAAGAGATGCTGGCGATACAGGTGGCTCCTTTATACATTGTTTTTAGGATATTTACTGTGGTCGCACCGAAGCCCATCTTCTCCAAGGTTTTAAATAGGTGTTCGTGTTTGACTCTATCAAACGCCCCTTGCTGGACTAAGGATACTACCGCTAATTCCTCGTCGTTTTTATTTTTTGCATTTATTACATCCCTTAGAAGGGAAATGTTGTCTAATATGGGGCGGCCTGGGATACAGTAACCTTGCTCAGGTGATACTACTCTTGGGATGACTGTCGTTATTCTCCTAGAAATGGCTTTCTTGTAGTCAGTGGTAGTGATGGATATTGGTCTCCAGTTTTTTATATCCATTCTGTCTCCTTTTTTATGTATCGGAGAAATTATCGCACGTCTCATAGAGTGTGGCAATTTTCCTTGTGAGAAACTCTCATCCATTACCCTTTTAAATGGTTTTGCAAGGATGTTCCAAAATTTCAGGTAAAATTCTGTGGTTAGTCCATCTATACTTGGAGCTTTTCCTTTATTTAACGATTTCAGACTGTTTGTTAACTCATCTATGTCGATGGAGGAATCACATACTTGACTCTCCGCCATGTCCATAGTTTTCAATCCTTTGTATACCTGTTCGTTAATTGTGACCACTTCTGCTGAATCGTATAATGCCGAGAGATGGTTGTGCACTTACGCACATATTTCCGGTACGTTGTTTGTGATTCTCACTTCTATCGCTATCTTAGAAAGAGGCACAGAGTGCCAACGACGACCCAGCGGGCTTGTCGTTAGCCAGCAGATTCTCCCATCTCACTCTACCAAGCATCCTCTCGCTGCCTCTTTCGTACCACTCTCTGATTTCTTTTGCTTATGACTTGTGCTCTTCTCCTCCAAAAGCTTCCTGGTGGAGCATTTTATCTTCCATCCTCTTGATTATCCTATCTTTCTCTTTCCTCTCCCATCGAGTAAAGCTATACGTTGCCTATTTAATTTCAATTTTTAAAGGATCCCACCATCGTGGGAGGTCCTGATGTTTTTTATCGCCGTCATCGAGTGCCATAACGAGATTTTTTTATCAATTTAACGTACTCTTCATTCTCCAGCAAGGTATTGTCAAATCGCCACTACGGAATGCCTTTTTTATCCTTTCCGTGATAGAGAGAGGACAGCCATGTGGTCGGAAAATGAAGGAATCACCATGACAGATTGCAAATTGCTAGAATTATTTTGTGAGAGGTATATTCTGTCAAGTCTAGCGCGCGAGTAATGCGGCTGACTGCCGATGAATGTGTAGCCAGGTCTTTCTATGGAGTTCGGTCCAAGCATCATCCAGTCCAAGTCTGTTGATAGCGCTTCTTAATGCCGCAGCTACGCGAGGGTGACGCTCTACTCCTCCAGTTCTGTCGGTGGCAGGTGATAATGTCGCGTTGAAGTCTCCGGCTAGTATAATGCAGTTGCTGCCACCACCAGGTGAATTTAAGAAGGTTGATACATGATTTTCGATGGATTCGAGGAGAGCTATTGCAGTGAGGGTCGTGAAGGACATAGGTGCATAAAATGCCTTATGTGACGAGAGGGGACCCAACCTATATTGTCACCATTTGAGTGTGTCCTGCAAATATAATCTTCTCTTCCAGCAGAAAACCGTGTATATTGTTTTTGATGGCTATTGCCGTACCTGAATGATAGTTCATTGGAGGGTTGAAATAAAAAGTATAATATTGATGCAGTCGTGGGTATTCAACAGCATTCTTCCATATTTCAATGGGATCCTTTTTACTGTCGAATAGAGGCTTTAGAATGTTATCTTCTGAGAGCTCAGTCAACTCCATCTGCAAATCCTCAGGTGCATTCGAGACATCAACCAGATGTGGCTGAAAAGCTAACCTCAGTGTGGCATCATGTTTCTCAAAATCTTTAAATCTGTTATTGTATACTTTAATCAAGGAGTCTAAAACACCTATATATTCATTCATATTCCAATTTTGCAAGTTTTTATTCATATATTGTTTATCAATTACCTTTGCCAGTTCAGGAAAATGCTCGGCTGAAACAACTGATCTGGTAAGGCCGATTTTGAAAAAAATCAACTTCTTCCGAAATGACTGAATTTGCTGCAACATTTCATATATGGATTTAGTTTTACCTTGTAGAGAAGTATTCAAATGATTTTGTTTTGACATTAAATCACACAAAAATGCAACATTTATGCAGAAATCATTTTTCAAAATTTCACAAGGTTCATTCTGTTCTTTGAAAAAGCTCGTGACTTGTTTTCGCAAAGCTAAAAGATTTTCTAGTGCTTGACCTTGTGACAACCAGTTCACTTAATGGTTTGGAAGATCTACACTAAATGTTTCATCGTCATATTTAAGCATGGTGCGAAACTGGCGACACCGTGAAGCATTTGCTCGAATGTAGTTCATAATACCAATAACAATAAGTAATGTGTCATTTAAAACAAGATTTGGCGCAAAGATTCTGTTGATGCAAAATACATCTTTTGCTTGTTCTTTCTGTAACTTTCATGCTAAAATCATATATGAGTTTAAGTATGTTTAGACAAGTATGCAAAACACCGCAATGAGTATCACAAAAGGCCGCCGGTTCCCCACCCCTGATCTAGGCGGTATGCCCGAATGGCTCGGGCAATCGCCGGCGAGGCGTAACGCAGTCTTCGGCAAAAAGATATTGCCTAAAATGGCTATCCGTTGATACAATTTAAATTCAAAAATTACTTACGGTGACGTAGGATAACACTATGCAGATGAATGTACTGTTGGAATGATGAAAAACGAAGTTTCCAAGGTACAATTGTGAAATAACCGGAGTACATCAAAAGTACGTCCGCCCGGTACGATCACTACTATGTGTGAATGTGTAAGCACGAGTCCCTGCCGCGGAGTCAACTCTCGCAAATTCGCACGCATAATACTTAGGTCCCTGCAGTGAATTAGCTTTCCGTAAACCGGGTGTGTCTGTGTGTGTACTATAACAGCTTTTTATTTATTTTTTGGTTTATAAGGTGTTAAATTTACATTTATAATTTTCGTGACATGCAGTTTCTAAGCAAATAATATAATAGAGGATGATATAAGATATAGATATGCCCCGCACTTTCATGTCACTTGAATATGATGTTATGCGGCGAGAAAACTCGCGAGAAGCTATTTAACCGTACTTATTTCATTAAATTCAGCATTTTTTGCCTTAATATAGTCCAATATAAACTTAAAAACTTAGTAAAATAGATATAATAGGGATAATATAACATGGTTCATTGTCTCCTAGCCGTAACTATCGTTCGCAGATTTATTTCTACAAAAAAGTGTCGATTTCGACAAAATTTAATCGTTTATTACAGCTACCTATGAGATATCTTCGCCGGCCGCTTACGAAACACCAGCAACGCAGTTGTCATCTCAATCGCCGCATCGTGACTCATCATTGGCCCCTCGTCGTCTCCCCGGGCGCCCCACACCAATGGCGCCCTCCGTATGTGTGGTTGCGTGTGCTCGCGAGGTTGCCTTGAAGGGGTGTGATCAGCTCTCGGCGGACACGTGTGTTCTTCTCGAGAACATTAGCTGCTTTCGAGAAAAGGTTACTGGGGGAGGGTGCGATCAGAAGACCCTTGCCCACCAATTACTAAATACAAGTTAAGAGGGAGCGCGAGGATAAGAAGATGCCGCGCACGCCACTTGGAGCTCATCATTTTAAGTTCGGCGCAAATATTTGCACTTAAAAGGTTGGACTCCTATATAACTATGGAAGTTGACCGCACAAGTATTTTAAAAACCACTCTTGAATATGCACAAATAATTTCCTAAATGACTTTGGTTTTTACAGATCTACAAATTCAAGTTACATACTCATCTTGTTCACCCCATTACTGAGATGAATAGGTTTCATTTCTTAATTTATGATTACCATTTTTTATTTATAATTTACTTTGCATCCATTTTTTTCTAAGTGGGTTTATTTTTTGCTACAATGCTTATTTAATTATATCTTAATAATTAATAAACCATCTGTCAATTCAGATACACACAATGCTGCTGTGCCTATTTTTATAAAAAAAATCAAAAGCAAAAAAATCCTGGCAATTATTGAATGGCTAAGATAATATGATCAGAATTAAAAGATTATGTCATAATATTTTTAAGACATTTATCTCATATTATACAGAAAAAACTTTTTCACTAAGTATTGTTGCATTCCACAAAGAATTTCTGCAAATCTACAATACAAGATAGTTGATATTGCCTTCTTCAAATAAAGCTGTACCTAATGTTTTTGTAACATAGAAATATCTTTTTGCTACATGAAAATTAAATCCATCATTTATGAATGATTATATAAATATACATATATACATAAATAAAGCTTTCAATAAATGTTTTAAATAACTTTCTACAATGAATATCAAATGTATCTGTGATTATGAAGTTACAATAACCTCATTTATTTATATGTACAAATAAAAGTGTAATTCCACCATCATTATAAGGCAATGTTTGTTTTGCTGAAAAAACAGCTGCTTCACCTGTCATTTGGCCAACCTCCATCCCCTCTCCAACATAGATTAATCCCTTATGAAAAATTTATCAAGCAAAATGGAACAAAATGCTTTTATAGTTCAATTTAGCAATATTTTTATACAATAACCTAATTATTGTAGTTTATTGAAATATGTAATTTGTTATTCAAAGATCACTTCTCCATCAATATGTGTTGCCATTGAAAATTTTAAAAATGTGGAATGACATAGAGACCTTTTTAACAGTGAGGGCACCGTTGTTTAGACTATCATGTTGCCCTTAAAGAATAAGGTAAAGTATAAATCTCAAAAGAGGAGATTTTTAAAGAGAAAAAAATTATCACAAAGTTTCTTTATTATTTATTTATATTTATCACTAATATGAACTTTTTTAGAAAATCAGTATTTGTTTCTATTGACTCATAAAAATCACAGCATTTTTATATGAATTTACTTCTATCACAGTCTAGGCAGTAACACATTCCAAAGATATCCCGGTTTTTTTACTGGTCCAAATATTGTTGATGATCAAAAAAACTTTCCATGGCTGTATTTGTTCTAAAAACCAAATTTTTCCATCAACAACAGATTTGGATATGGTATGAGCTCAAAATCGAAATGAGCCAAGATTTCCAATCAGTGTTTATTGGCACTAATATTAATTTGGTTCCACTCATTCAATTTTTCTACATTACAGTATAAATTTAAGTGTTATTTCATTAAATAATTCACTTTCATTTATACCAAAATATTTTACTTATGAATTCTTATGTTCAGATAACATCTTCCCAGTTGACTGCTTTTTTAACCTTGTCCATACAAAATATTTAAAATATTCCATAGGTGCTGTCAATTCTTCCAACTACAGCTTCAATCATATTTTAACCAGACTGACAGTAGTACCTTATTGTTTTATTTTTTTAATACTTAAATACTTTAAATATTTAATTGGTCAGAATTACAAAATGTGTGAAAATAGGACATTATTTTTAAAGTGGACAAAACCTTCAAAAAGAATTGTCCTCTTGAAAATAGGACATCTGGTCACCTTATTCTAGGAGCATACAAGACACCTTCAGATTGATATTTTCCTTGAGGCCCGTGAACAAAATCAGGGAAATGAAAATGATAAAGGAGGTGAACCTATTGGAGTGTTTTCCATGTGTAGTAATTGCAGTGGCGGATTTACTTCTCCTGGAGCCCCTGGCGCTAAACATTTGGGGGCTCCTCACGCTAAGCATTCAGGAGCCCTGCCATCTAAATATATAGTGAAACTGCTCCTAATGGCTCTACCATCTTAACAATCGTTTTCCTATGGAGAGGTTCCACTGGTTTTTAAAATGAGACATTTAATATTTCTGAGATTATATACACGAACATATTTTTGGACCCCCTGTCACGTGCCAAGTGCAACCCTTCATAAATCCACCACTGAGCGTGAGGGAGAAATTCAAGTTTTAGGGTAACTGAGCGGTACAGAAATCTTGCCTTTTTCCTCCATTTTCGTGGATCCACACACAGAAACCCAGTCTTTCGCAGAACCCTAGGGTTCCACATAACCCAGGTTGAGAAGCACTGCCATACATCATGTGGCCCCATACTTCACAGGGCCCCTGGCACATGCCATGTGCAACCTCCCCTAAATCCACCGAGTAATTGTAGTGTGCCCCTCATGAAGAAGTTAGATTCATTTATTGTCCAACTTTCTTCAAATAGAAAAAATATTTTCATAATATCTCTTTAACATTTAGGGAGCCTAGTTGTATACTAATGAAAGTGAAAATGATAAAAGGAGAAAAAGGGCAGCAAGAGAAAATGAATCAGCTGAAGAAAGAGTTCAACATCTAGAAGCAGATCGAATACAGCACCAAGAACAAAGAGCCAACGAATCAAATGAGCAATGATGTAAACGTTTAGAAGCTGAAAGAAACCGATATAGACTACAAATGGAGAGGCAGAGAAATGGGCAAAATCACTTAATAGCATTGATAAAAGAAAATATACAAGTAGACGAGTTCAAATGTGGTAAATTAACAGAAAAATGCAACTATTGTGCAGCCAAATATTTTCAAAAAGAATTAAACAAATCAAAACATTATACTAATTGTTGTCATAATGGAAAAGTAAAGTTGCCAGCATTAAAGGACTCTCCTCATTTGATCAAAACATTGTTAACTAGACTCCCCAAAAGGCAGAAATTTTATGGACCACATAAGGCAGTATAACAGCATTGCCTCAATGGGAGCAAAAGTAGACCTACCTCCCGGGAAAGGACCATTTTTCTACAGAATTCATTGACAGGTAGATCACACTGTTTTTTCATTGCATGCAATGAAAAAACTGGAAAACTGGGAGATTCGATTGAAATCCCTGAAAATTGTTTCTCCGAAGAGTCAAATTGTGTTGATTTCTTATTTGGCGAAAGAATTGATTCACAAGATACAACTTATTATTTGAAAGCTATTCTTTGTGCTAAAAACGAAATTTCACCAGAACTGAACATAAAAGTTTTAGAAAAACTGCCAGGCGAATTAAAAGAGTACCTCAGTATTGACTCTATAGATGAAGAAGATTGCAACAATCTATACCCCCTAATATTCTACATAGTCTAAATCCAATAGGTATGCCACCACATAAACTTAGACTCAAAGAAGGAGCAATTATAATATTGTTATGGAACTTGAGTTCCAAACAAGGTCTTTTTAATGAAACAATATTGGTAGTTAGAAAGCTGTTTTCTTGATTGAAAGACGCTGAAATTATAACAGAAAGATTCTGAGGAAATAGAGTGTTTATTCCTCAAATAGCATTGACCCCATCAGACCTAAACCTGCCTTTTCAACTCAGAAGAAAACAGTTCCCAATTAGGCTTTCATACTCGGAGTATAAACAAGTCACAAGGCCAGACATTTGATGAAATTTGTATATATATTCCTAAGCCTCTTTTTACACATGGACAGCTCTATGTGGCTTTTTTCAAAGTAAGAAGTTTTAATTCTGTTAAAGTCTTTGGTGAAAGATTAACTAAAAACTCTGTATTTAAAGAAGTATTGTTGGAATAAAGTTTTAATTTAATCGCAAATGTTTTGCGGGTTTGTTTGTTTGTATGGAATTTCTGGCTAAACAACCTCTTGGATAAAGCCATTACTCCTTCCACACCAACACACTCACAAAAGAGGAGGGAAACCAGGTGCTTGCATTAGCCTACTCATTACGAAGAGTACCAATAGAGCCAACTGCTTAACGTCCCTTCCAAAGGACAGAGCGCTTACTTGCGTGATCTCCTCAAAGATCATAAGTAGGGGCAGGATGATCCCAGGTTGAAATATTCTACCTCTGCCAGATTTGAACCTGGAAACGCTGCGTGGAAGGCCAACGCTCTAACCACTCCACCACTGCCACCCCTGTTTAACACAGAGAAGGGTTTTTGTGAGAGTAAAGAAATATTGTCAATTTCTTCTACAAAAATGCATATTAAAAGATTTTGGTTCATGTTTAATTTCATTAGGAAGAAATATCTATATATATAAAATGCTATGGCAATGCGTGGCACGCTGGAGGTGCCGAGCTATGAGAAGAACTTTGTATTGCTAAACACAGCTGATACAGCTGGCATTGAAACATATTAGATGTTTGTATCATAATGATAGTATTGTATTGTAAAATCTGAAGATAAATCTGAGATAAAGAATTAGAAAAGGACAGGAGGAAAGAGATACAGAAGAAGATGGAGAAAAAGAGGGAGAGCTATGGTTTGTGACAGGAGGGAATGAGAGAGGTGGAAGAAAAGAGAGGCAGAGAGAGAGGGAGGGAGAGATTGATTGATTGATTTGGTCTTTATTTGGGGCAAGATTGAGACTATGGAGTCCCATCTTCCTCCTAACCCCTCGTCATGAAACATATAGTAATACATAAAACATTAGCAATGTAAATACAGGTAACAATAAAAATGCAAGTATTTGAAAAGAAAATATGTGATTTTGTGGGAAAAAATATGGACTGCTGAATAATGGAATCCATGTAAAAAAAACCCACTGCAGGAAAACACCCACACAAGAAGGGGGGGTGTGAAAAACCTGTGAAACCTACTGAGATTCACTAAAGACATCACATAAATGAGGAGAGGAAGGGATGGAGAGAGGAAGGGAGGGAGACAGGGAGGGAGGCAGAGGGATGGCGAGATCATTTGACTCTGTAACTATTGTATCAGCAAATCAAGAGATCGAAAATTGTGTGCATAAAGAAATTTATGATACTAAGCAATAAAGTACTAGCGCGCAGATACTCTGCGCGGGTAAAGCTAGTTGAAAAATAAAAGTCCCTGAAGTATTTCTGTAATTGAGGATCGTTTTGTTATTAATTAAATTTAATTACATCTGAATTATTCTTGATTCCAATTAAATCCTACAACTTCAGTATATAAATAGATATTATACATGCAAGTATTGGAAATTACGCGTATAAGAGAAAATCACGATAAAAACGAAGACAATCTAAACTGAAATCTATAGAAAAATGAATGTCAGCATTACAGAAATCTGCACTCCAAGTTTCAGCTCTCCATCATTAACAGTTTCGTCACAATTTCAATATTAGCAAGTGCATAGACAGAGGCCCAAGTGGAACTATAAGCGCTAAAAATAAACAGGACCCGGGAAAGGAGGGTGCACCCGGTGCAAATAACCTGGGCCCGAGCTTCAGCTAATACAATATTTTCTACACATATGAATCATCCTCTTTCTCTCTACACACTAACCTGCTAAGTACTAAACCTTCCTATGGAGACATTTTTAAGATGTACTTAGTGGTCCTAGTAAATCCATGTTTTACGCGTTTTTGGAAGAGGGACAGAGGAACCTACCCCTCGGAGAGTGCAGATATGAATGTTGAAGGAAAATCAAACCAACCCAACCCGGTTAGGAAGCGTAATATTTCATAAGTTTCAAATTTCCGCAATATGTAGACATGAGTACGTAGTGAGGGCAAATGTGAAAGGAAAACCAAGGCAACCCCTAACCAACCAAACCCTGTGGGGAAGCGTAATATTTCGTAAGTTTCAAATATTCGTAATTTGTAGGTATGAGTGCGCAGTACAACATCTCGGTGAGGGCAAACGTGAACGTGGAAGGAAAGGGTGCAAAAGGTAAACAAAGCGACGCTAAAGAATATTACATGTCTCCCCTTACCTATGTTGTTTCATTAACCTCGCAATCTTATATTTACGTTTTTTCAGCCTTTACTCCTGTTAGTTTCATTTCTCATCGCTTTATAGGCGTCGCCAGCGCTAGCGTCACCTTGTTTACCTTCACCCCGGTTATGCGCAAAACAGTGGCGTACCGAGGGAGGGGGGCATCGGACCCGTGCCCCCCCAAAAAATAAATTTGGGCAATTCATGTTTTGAAAGAGGATTTAGGCAACCAGTTTAAACAACATTCGTTGCGTTATATGCGAAAAGGAATACATTTGAATGTAGAACAATGATTCGCATATTAAAATCACAGAATCATCGTAGGAGTTCGAGGCATGAAACAACGTACGCCTAAATAACGGAAGTTTGTTTTCCTGCCATCGATTTTTGAATACGCGTCGAATCGATCAACAGATTGTCTTTTAACGCGAGAATTTGACGTATTTTTAGTGATTTGCATTGTTGCTGGTTTTGTGTAATTGTGTACCGTTGATTTTGATAATAGCTTCGCGTCACATCTATTCACGAAATTTAATAAAAAAAACTTTCCCGTTGAATTTCAACGGGCATCTCCCTAGTTTATTATATACATAATATCCTTATTCTGTACGTTGGTCCGTCCATCCATCTGTCCGTCCGTTGGTCCGCCGGAACGCTCTATGGAAATCCCCATAAGAGAACACTTAAAAATACCTTTTTTCTCTTGCAGGCTTTTTCGAAACAAACTTATTACTATAATATAATTATATATATATATATATAATAATATATATATACTATAAAGTGGTCGTAATTGTTGCCCGATTTTGACCATAATTGGAATCGGTCGACCAATTTTAGTAAAACTTCCCAATACCAAATTTTATTAAAATATGTCAAGCGGTTCCCGAGTTGAAACAAAGGAACATTGTTAACTACATGTAGGTCATGTAAAGTGGTCGTAATTATTGTCAGATTTTAACCAAAATTGGAATCGGTCAATTAATTTTAGCAAAACTCCCCAATACCGAATTTCATCCAAATACGTCCAGCGGTTCCTGAGTTGAAACAAGGGAGCTCTGTAGGTCTTCATGTAAAAGAGTCGTAATTGCTGTCCGATTTTAACCAATATTGGAATCGCAAGATCAATTTTATAAAAACTCCCCAATACCAAATTTCATCAAAATACGTCCAGCGGTTCCCGAGTTTTAACATGCGGACGGACGGAAACGACCTCCCCTATATGCGTTCACTTCGTGCAAAGAACGCATAATAATTGATCGAAATTTAACGTAAAAGCTTAACCTTTTGAGGTTTAGCTTAGACTTCGAGACGATGTGATATAAGTATGTAACTGTTAAATGTTTGTCATATAATTTGTGATTGTGATTTTGAATTGCAACCGTCAATTAGAACTTCCACTTTACATAGTTACTTTAATAAACTTATACTCGTATCTCGTTAAATGGAATCCGCCATCAACAATTAAAAATCCATATTTTCTCTCTTAAAAACTTCATTCGGATAGAAGACTTCATTTACCACAAAGAAGTCCGCGAGACCATATTACTACGAATTATAGTTTCGGAGATTAAAAAATCGATAAAATCCCTAGCAAAACATCGCATATTTTGTTTCATCGATCGCTAAGACGGTTCTCTCAGCAAACAACAATTAAAAATCCTTAAATTTCTCTTCCTAGCTCTTATATGATCTGTAAGGTATAGATTTAAAAAAATTATTCGGATAGAGCACTTCATGTACCACAAAGAAGTCCGCGAGACCACATGATTACGGGTTATAGTTTCGGAGATATAAATTGGAAAAAATCCCGAGCCAAATATCGCGTATTTTGTTTACGTCGATCGTTAAGACGGTTATCTCGGCAAGCAATAATTAAATGCCATATTTTTCTCCCCCAAGCTCTTATATGATCTGTGAGTTATATATTAAAAAATTATTCGGATATAGGACAACATTGGCCGCAAAACCACATAATTACGACTTTAATTTCGGGTATAAAAATTCAAGAATATTTCGATGCCGCTTTATACGTATTTCCTATAAAGAACGCTTTCGAAATCTCAGTGTATTCCATTTATGGCGTACACTTTTCCATCTTGTTATATAATCGCTTGTTCATAAATTTACGGAAAAAACTCCGCGAAATAATTGCGCGGTCTCAGCTAGTTTGGTTCATATATTTGGAGGTCCTGATAACTAATATGATACTCCTAACTGTGAGAAATTAATATTTACAGATATATTGGGCATTAAACCATTTAATTTAAATAATTTAAATGTACTCATCATCCAGTAATAATTTGGATCGTTAACAGTGAAAACAACCATACAACAAACAAGACTGACTTTCAACTACAAACGACACTGTGTAATATGTAAGCAAGATTATATTGACCTACTTCACTCTGCAAATGGTACTAGCTGCGTGTTTCCCATAAGGTTAGTGCCGGACATGGGCACGAGCGAACCGGACGGCCGCCCGGGGCCCGGGTCAGAGAGAGAAATACCGGGCCCCAGTACTTCTAATGCTCCCGGGCCCCAGTACTTCTAATGCTCCCGGGCCCCTTACATTTTAGTGACCAACTTTTCATGAAGCTAAGGAGGGACATTTTCAAATGTTAGGAGTGACATTTTCAAATGTTAGGAGGGACATTTTCAAATGTTAGGAGGGACTGCATAACTGTAAGGGGGACAATTTATAGAGGCGTTTTTGGTTGAGATATTATTTTAGCTCAATTCTTCTGTTGTCAGCTAAATTCTGAAGAAGCTAAAAGGAGATATTTTCAAAAGAAAAAATATTTAGTTTTATAAAATGAAATTTATTTATTTTTTAAAGTCGTACTTTTCTACAGAATGTATTTTCTTTATTACATCAGGACTTTTTAACAGATATTCATAAAACTCTTCACAGCTATATTCAAAATTAAATTTCACTGCCAGCATAGCTCGCAAAGTTTCCACTTTAAATTGTGTTTTCTCTGTTGTCCACAACCGATTCATTAATGAAAATAAATGTTCCACACAAGCATTCGTCCCTGGAAGACTCAAGCAGAATTCCACGATTTTTTTTACATTACTAACATCAATATGTTGATCCAGAAAATGCTTAAATATTTCAACCCACTTTTTATCTATTCTAATTTTGTTTTCCCTCCATTTCTGCAATTTTTCCTCGGTAAGAAACATGTTAATTCTCCTTATTTCATCAATGAGAAGGTTATCGTCAATTGTAATAAATGGATAGTTTTTTTGAAGCATGAGAATAGTATCTTGAACACCATTCCAATCTATTTTCCTCACTAATGAAGCCCAAGCAAATGATCTGACCATAGACAAATGACCAGTCCATGATTTTAAATAATTTACACAAACATTGTAAAAAATTTTCACATGGTTCCTATATAACAACTGTTCGTTAACACTTAACTTCTTGAGATGGGATTGAATATTTAATTGGTATGAAAGACTTATCCAACCGATACTTAAGGCTTTCACTTAAATCATGGATTATTTTATATGTTTCCATAACGGTTATATCTGTTCTCTCTATTAACAGTATTGCTTTATGAAAAACAGCAGATTCTCTGTAGATAAAATGCAACCATATTTCTGCCATAGGATTTTTTTTTTATTTAAAATAAATACTGGACAACAATCTATTTCTTCCAAAAATAACATTTTAAAGCACTAAATAATGATAAGACTCTTTGGAGGGCAGGCATTAGTGTCAACCAGCGTGTTTTTGCATGTCCTAATATTTCCTTGTATTCGATTTCTGCATTGTCACATATTTCCTTAAGTTTAGCGGATCTAACTGCAAAAATATGAAAATGGCTATAAATTTTTATCAACATAAGTTCGACAGAAATGGGTAAAGTATCTGCTCCAATTTGAATTGTATTATTTAATATATGTCAACAGCAACCAGCTCCATAAATGTTCTTTACAAAGCTCCCTTGTTTCAACTCAGGAACCGCTGGACGTATTTTGATGAAATTCGGTATTGGGGAGTTTTGCTAAAATTAATTGACCGATTCCAATTTTGGTTAAAATCGGGCAACAATTACGACCACTTTACACGAAGACCTAAAAGTAGTTGACAGTGTACCTTTGTTTCAGCTCGGGAGCCGCTTGATGTATTTTGATGAAATTTGGTATTGGGGAGTTTTGCTAAAATGTGTATAAGTGTGATCCCCCCTAACAGCTTTTGCATTGCACCGATTTTCGTTTTCATGATTTTAGAGCCCACCTCCGAGCTATATTTTATTTCGCCAAGATTGATGTCCCGGGTTCGATTCCAGGAACTTTTCCCTATTTGTTTTACATAGGAAGTCTCAAATCCATCGTGCAGGGATGTTTTCTATAATACTTGAAAATATCTTAAAATTGTGATATCGGAGCGAGGTTTGTGCTGTTTTAAGGGGAAAAGAATTTCAATTGTAATTTTTAACACAGAATTTTGACAATTGATCATATATTATTGAGTTTCTACAAAAAATGGCGTTTTAGCGTTTTAAATATCATTTTATCGGACTGTTGCGATGGAGATGATTATTACCGAACTCGGCTTGAGCATAGACGAGTGAACAAATGGGTTATTTTATTTTCCGCTCGACTACCCTCCAGCAATGGACAGTTGATCCATACATATTAGCGTATAAACAGTAACGTTTATTAAATGCGTTATTTAAAAAAGTATATGCAAAATATAATGTCAGAAAGAGATTTTGACATGACTTTTAGTATTTTTAACCTGATAATGCTCTACTAATTTGTTTTCCTATTTTTCTCTATCACTGATAAACTATGAATTACAAATGGTATGAGAATTCCTTGGAATGACTAACACATACTGAAACATTTTCTGTTAGCCTGGTTTGGACTTCTTGTTGAGTTTTAGCTATGTGAAATGCACTGAAAACACCGATGACAACAATGACAGTAACATTGGTAACCTCCTTTTGAAATGTGGACAAATCTGGAAAATTTCTACTACAATCTTACAATTCGAGCAAATTCGAATTAGATAACCTCATAGACGATAAGAATAAGAATCTACATCTGCGTAATATAATTCAAATTCTGCGATCATATCTCAATTCTGTGACATTTAAAAATGTTTATGACTGTAGGTTTACATGTTACATGTTAATCAAATGGAAAAATGGAACGAGTCTGGAATCGAAACAACGAACTTGAGAACAAAATCGTTGTACTAAAGTATACAATGTAACGGCTCTTTTATGTTATGCAGTGGTGCTGTGGGAGACATCGGACTGTTTTGCTGCTACTTTGACACAATGTAGTTATATCGGACTAAAGGGAACTTAACGTGGAACTTAATGGATCAACATGTACTGAATACAAAAAATTTCGTTCTACTATACCTGGAAATCTGGAGTCGACTTATACACGAAAAAAGAAATATTTTTATGAAAAAGTGGAGGTCAACTTATACATGAGTATATATGGCGCAAGTCGCGACAGCTCATCCACAGCAAGCTTCCACCTGCTCGTTAGCTGCGTTTCATCCAACATTAGAATTCTTTTCACTGTATTTAACTTATTTTTATGTAAACAGAACTTTACCTTGTTTAATCTGATAAGATTTTTTCTCATTGCGCATTAAAGATCATTAAAATGTATTGCAATGCTATATGAAGGCATTAGAAAGTATTGTCATGCATAAATATATATTTTCTAATTTTTATTAAAAAGGGGGGGTACAACAAAGGGGGAGAGGGTCACACAAATTCTAAGGGTTGCTAGTTAAACATTTGCTGTCGTAATAGATGAACCCCTAGTGAATAAATATGATCTGTAAAATCCCATGTGCCATCAGGTGTGGCTCTTGGTGTCGAAAAGAAGTGGGGCTTCACATCAACCAAAATCTACCTATGTACTTCTATATGTAAACAAAAACTTATTTCATGATGATATTGCACGCCCAAAGTAATGACTACTGAACCGACCGGTAATTGAAGTCAAGTCGTCATCCTTTTGTGCCTGAACAGTGGCCACAGACCTCATGCTACACTTAACAAGTAAATACACACAACATACACAAATAAGCACAATAATCTTCCCTAGCTATACAGGGTGATTCAAAAATGTCGTCAAATTTCAGGGACATGTTCTACTAAATATAGGGATAAAAAAAGTTTAAATGAACATAGTATGTCCAAAAATGCTGCAGCATATTTTTAATCACCCTGTATATAACATTTTAAAAATGTTGACAAATGAGAAAATATATTGGCCTAAGAGCAAAAGACATCAGAAGGTATATAATCAGAGCCTATATTTTGCACTGGTTTTCATGCTGAGAAATGCCTCCTCAGCATTATAAAGCTGTACTGTAGAAGACGCAATTACATTTTTTGGGTTCCTAAAGTGGGCATCAGACACCATAGTCAGTATGGTTTGAATGGTTGAGAGTTCCCTGAGTCTCAGGGCTCCACCACATTGCAGGGCCTATCAATATACCCCTGCCCCAGGTTGAAGACAATTGCTCTAGTGCAGGGGTCACCAACCTGCATTTCATGGGCTGCGTACACCCCCAGGGTGATTTTGTGCAGCCCTCAGCCTTTCAGGCAGAACTAGGTCATTGAGTGATTATCTGTATTAGCACCTTTAATCAAAATTTAAAAAATGGCATCTTACATCTGTAACATTTTATTTAAAAATTAATCATATCTTCACTTATAATAGGAATCTGAATTAGTCAATCTTTTGTATAGGTTCCATTTACTCAACAGCAGATGGGCAACATACCACCTTTACATATGGGACTCGTACTAACTAGTTTCACAATTTCCACTTTTTAATTTTGATTCTCCACCTTAACAACGAGAAGGGCCAAACTCATTCAGTAATGATTCTTTAGCAGGATTCTGTAGTATAGTTTGATTCACTCTTCAACTATTTTACTTTGTGAAGAAATTACAGATTAAGATTCACAAAATTTACTGTCATATATTCATGTTGATTATTTTTATTTTTCTCATTAATTTGATGTTCACAAGTTCATCGATATTTCATTTTGTTACATCAAACCTAAGTTTTCTCACTTTATGACCCTAAAATGAGGGACAAGTTGTAATAATATTCTTCTCGCTTTAAATGTGAGACCCTCCCAACACATTGTGTTATCATATGTGCAGTCCTCAGCGAACGTTTGAAGAGTCAGTGCGGTTCACTTATTCTTAAAGGTTGAGGACCACTACTCTAGCATATACATGGTGAACAGTAATGGTTCTTTGCAAATTTCCACATCATTAACTAGTCCATTACTCTGCAGGATACTTTCATGGATTTACTAGTGATTATTAAGCAATTATTCCCTGCAGTTAAAAAAAAGTCATTTAATAACCCCTTAATATGAATAAATGCATAGAGAAACGCAAATCATTGATTGTAAGCGAGAAGATTGATATTTTGGCTGAGGTTGATGTGAATATGAGAACACCTGTTCAATTAGCATCATGCTTGGGACTTCCTGTGTCGATGATAAACATGATTTGGAAGAACTGCAAGACTATTGAAAAGGCATTACATCTTGCCGCAAGGCTTGGCATCAACAATTTCACCACAAGCAATGGTTGGATAGACAGGTTTAAGAGACACTATAATGTTGTTCATAAAACTATATTTGGTGAGAGTAAAAGTGTTAATCATGGAGAGTAAGCAATTTAACCCTTAAGCACCCAGAGGGATATAATTTAGCCTAGATCACAGATGGCAACATATTTTTGCCTTTGTATCGTGTTTACCGGATGCTGTAGCATTTCCTTTATACCAGCATAGATGATATTTCTCAATTCTTCTAACAAATTAATTCACTTATCCTCGTTCCACACCAACAATCTATGGGTGCAGTATGTATGATGGAAACCGAACACCTAAAAATTTTCCAAATTATCTGACTGTTCGATCAAGCATTGGTACCAAAACTGAACAGTTTGTCTGATTACCGAACAGTTCAGGTGAAAACTGAACAGGTGGCAACCCTATATACTATCATATATACTTGTGTATATGGCCCAGTTTGAAGACCAAATTTTTAGGTCATAAAGTAGTGAACCATGTTATACTCAGGTAGCACTTCTGTGCAGATAAATAAAAAATTAAAGTGTACTTACCTCATGCCAGTTTCTCCCTTTTTTGGGGGGAAAATATGCTAATTATCGATAATTCAGCTTATAAATATATTAATTAAACATATCAAACACCTAATTACTTCCTTACAATTGTATTTCCATCCTCTCCAAATATTTCACATTTCACTAGCTCAGCTGATTGCTGAAATCTCCCGCGAAATCCCCAGGTAGACTTCCCGCAAAAAACATATCGAAAACCAAAAACGATAAATAAAAATTAAAGTAATTCTATTTAGTTAATGAATATATTATATTTAATTAATAATGTAAGTAATTTAATCCCTAAAGCATGCTGGATGACATAAGTTGTCCAAGTAGGCAGTCTGACGCAGCATCTTCTTTATTGGCTTCTATCTCCCTTGGTGTATAAGCCATCTGTATCATCACAAACCTAATGAGTCATGGAACTGTAATCACTTTCTTATCTGTCTCTCTTGCTATTTGTAAATATTTTTCTCCAAGTGTTTTCCCCTTCAGTCTGTGACCATGGCATCAACAAGTAGGTCCTTAGTGGATGATGAAGTGCTAAAGCTCATCCTTGATGAGTCTGACAATGAAAGTATTGCTTCTTTTGGGAGTGAGATTTCAGAAGGGTATTTGATAACTTCAGAAAGTGAAACTGAAGATGAGGATGAGATTTGTGAGAGGTTAGAAAATCGAAATAAACCGATTAGCTGTGTTTTTCAGTAGAATGATGACTCTATTGAATGCATACATTCTTTACTATAAAAAAGGCAATCCAAAAAACCACCTTCTTTTCCAAACAAGACTAATCGAGGACATATTCACAAAGTATTCAAAGGGCGGAGCAGGAAAGAAAAGGGGAAAGCCAGTAAGGCCTATTGAATCATTGGCAACACGGCTAGCAGGGCGTCCCTTCCCAGAAGAGAATCCCCCTCAGGCAAGAGAAGAGTCGCTCAGAGGAAGTGCGTTGTTTGCAAAAAAGAGGAATAAGGAAGGAGACAGCCAACCGATGCAAAAACTACCCTGGAAATTCTTCTGTGTGTGTTGTGCCATGTTTTGAGATGTACCACACCCTATCCAAAATATCAGAATAAGATTGTAAGTACTGTAGAAATTTAAAATTACAAGATAGACCTCTAAAAACATTACAGAACAGCAAGGCATTTATAGTTAATATTCCTGATTTTTTTCAGATTTTTAATTGCATTATTTTACAAGATATAAATTAAAATAAGAAATGTCATAATGGAGCATTTAAATACCTTGGTTTTTAAATTTTTAAATCATGCTTGAGGGGTTAAAATCAATAGAATTCTTCAGCATCATATAACTATGTGAGGAAGGTGATCACGATGCACAACGAAATTTAAGATTTCCTATTAAATATGGTCATTAAATTTCTCTATCCATTTCATATTCTGTAAAATAAGTGTTACGTATAGTTTGATAAACTAAATATAAATTGGCGTGTTTAAACTTCATTAGAAACTTGACCTTTAGGTCTGAAATGTTATTTTGCCTTATAAGCAACTCAGATTCGGATTTTAAAAATTTATTTCTGGAGGTTTTTACGTAAAGTTGGATTTGTGTAAGTCGAGTCTTGCATAACTCATGGAGAGTATGTATTTATTTATGGTACTCTATTTTATACCTAACATGACAATATAATTCTAAAAATTTGTTCTTATATCACTAAAAATCCAGTGCGCATTATACGAGGTGGTTCGAATGAAAACAGCAAAAGTGAAAAGAAAAATGTTTTATTGAAAACTTTGACAAAATACTCATTTAATTTTCAACATAGTCCCCTCCTCTTGCAATGCATGTTTGCCATTGCGAAACCAATGCATGGATTCCATCGGAGAAGAACTTTTTGGTTTGCTTGCTCAGCCAATCATGCACTGCATTTTTAAGATCACAGTCGGAACGAAAGTGTTTTCCTCGTAATGCCTCTTTGAGTGGGCCAAAGAGATGAAAATCACTTGGAGCCAAGTCTGGGGAATAAGGGGGATGGGATATCACTTCAAAATGCAGATCCTGAATGGTTTCAAGAGTCACACGGGCATTTTCTTGTTGCAAACAAACTCCTTTTCAGATGAGTCCCCGACGTTTGGACAGGATTAAGAAGATCGCGGTAGGAATCACTATTGACAGTTGTCCCTTTTTCCATATAACTCTCCAAAATTACTCCATTTTTGTCCCAAAATGCAAGTCAACATCACTTTCCCTGCGGATAGTCGCTTTGAATTTTTCTGGCTTTGGCGAGCTTGGATGCCGCCATTCTTTACATGCTCACTTACTGTCAGGCTGAAAGTGATTGATCCATGTCTCAATCCTGGTCACAATGCGGTTCAAGAAATCTTCCTCTTCAGCTTCATACTGAGAGAGTAGCACAGAGAAGACATCAACACATTGCTTCAGGTCTTCAGTGAGTTGCCGGGGCACCCACCTTGCACAAACTTTATTGAATCCAAGCTCTTTGGGGGCAATATTGTGAACAGATCCGACACTGATGTTCAATTTCTTTCACTTTAATGCGATGGTTTTTGCGAATCAACGGCAGGAATGTTCGCCGGTGTGACTACGCGATCATCCTGGCCTGGCCGAGCAGCGTCTTCCACATCTTGTACACCATTTTTAAACTTTTCAACCCATTTATACACTCTACTCAGTGATAAACAGTTATCTCCATACACATTAACCATCTTCCTGCGTATTTCAGTTGGTTTCACTCCTGCGTTCAAAAATCGTATCACTGATCTCAACTCCAACTTGTGCAATGTTCTATACGAGATGCAATATTTATATGACAAGGGGTACCAAATACCACAAAATAATAATAACAATAACAACAAAAATAAATAACAACAATAGCAATAACAATAATTACAGGATTTCATACTTCTTCCCACTTTCTTTTCACTTTTGCTGTTTTCATTTGAACCACCCTTGTACAAAGGATATACAAAAAAGTCGGGATTTTTTGGGCAAAAAGTATGAGTGCGTGTTATACATGAGTATACACGGTAATTTAAAGTCAAGAAAATGAAGTATGTGATGATTATTTTTAAATAATTATTTATTAGAAACATACTGGTATACAACAGCTTCATAAAACTAATTCTTTATGATGGAAAATCACAATTTCTAATAACGTTTGCTAAGAGATTTTTCTTCATCTAACCCAAACCCTAGCAAAAACCCATCCAAAGTGAACCCAACCCTGCACATCTCAACAGTAACGTTAACAAGTTTAGAACTCCCAATGTTAGCATCACTGCAAAAGACTGGAATTGCGGCAAACCAATGTAAAAAACAGTAAAAGTGAACGAGTGAAATAGAAATAAAGTTAATAAATGTATAAACAACCACAAATTTCTTTAATTATAGTGGAATGACTATCACTGAATGGAGATTGAAATACAAATGAACGTGAAAAAAATGTTGGGATGGTAATAATTTTATTTTATAAATTTTCAAAAATTAAAATTTTTGTATCGAGATGCCAACCGCGCTATATCGAAAATGCACTAAAAGAACATGAGCTAAATGAGGCATACCTGTATATGAGTAATTAAAATGAGAAGTTGTTTGCCAATGCAGTTTGCATCACAATGAGGAGGCATTGTCCATTAAATTATTGCAGTTTGAAGCATTTTATATTTCAGAGTATCGATATTTCTACCACCAGTATCAATACTAATTTCTGATGTTTAAAATTATACAAATATCAGTATTTTCCTTTGATATTGCATCTCCACTTGCATGAATGCATGTGCATCTATCTGTTCCATTCCTATTTAAATTCATCAGACTTGTTGCCATGGCAGTTAATATTTTCCACTGTTAACAATAGGAATATTCCCCTATTATCTGATTAATAAAAAAAGGTTTTTACTCCAATTCAGCACAGATTTGAATTTTGTTTTCAGATAATAATAAACTTCAATATTTCAGCTATGTAACTGTTCATGTCTGCAATTCATATCTTGTTTTAAATTAATGTAATAATGCAAGTTTATTTAGATCGGCATTGGCTTCCGCTCTTTTCTTTTCACGAGAGAGTAGAAATGAAATAAAAAGAGTTGGAAAAAACTTACCTAAAATTAAAATTTCAGGGATATTGAATTCATGAAAATAATAGATAATTGAAGGGATAGCCCAATGGAGCTTTTGTTTTAAATATAATATTTTAAATGTGGAGTGATGATTTGTTATTGATTGTACCTCAAGTCCATGGGAAGAGATTGGTAGATCCGGAACAGTGGATTCATCACATTCTTCTAATGATTGGGTTATGTGAACTCAAAGGGTATTCAGTCATGTAACAGATGTCGCCAAATTACTCGGGACTAAGAGAGAGAGAGAAAAAGCTTTTAAAATGGTATCAGCAAGGACCAGCTGTGATAAATAATATTGAAACTTATGTCAATCAAGTAATACAGAAAATGAATAAGGTCCCAAGTAATAATTTTAATCGCCTAGTAGGAACCACATAAAATGCAATTACTTGGAGCAATAAATTGAATTGGTCTCAGCATAGAGATGAGTAGTGCTGAGCTGGCAAATTTTCAACTACTGGTTCTCCAATAAATAAACTTTTATCTAGTAAAAATGAATAAAAGCAAAAAATTCAGTGAAAGCACACTAATTTTACAGACAACTTACAACATTCTCTTTGGTAAATAAACCTTTTATTATTTTAGTGCTGCTAGAGTACAAAACAATTATTTCAGTTAAAATATTTACATATTGTTTAATGATAGATATGTTACAAATAATCAAGTCACCATTGTCCAAGTGACTTTTTAGTTTTCATTGTACATTTTGACTCTGAAGGAAAGTTTAATTTTTCAACAGCAGTTCACAAGCATTTGCAACACAGTTAACAAATGATTCTACAACTTTCTCAAAATTCAACTACCATTTCCTTCAAACCGGACCAAGCTTGGCACTGATAATAACCTATTCTACAAAATCAATTATGGTGTCTATCTATTGAAAAAAATTAGAGAGAAAGTGTGAATTAGCATATTTAAAAACTTTGTACTTTGGTAAGACATATATTCTCACCTGAAAAGAAACATCCTTTTTATGTTATAACTAGGCTTGGTAGGATTCCATTTAAATTGAAAAACGTCAATTTTTTTATTTTCAAAATCGATGAAAATGAATAGTTGTCAATAAGCCTCAATTTTCCAGCAAGATGGAAAAATATACTTCTAAAAACATATTTTATTCTGAATTATAATATTAAAGTCGTTTCTGTTAACTTTTTTTGCAATATTATTTCCTACCTACAATTTCGTTCCTTTTCTAGGCTTGCATTATCAGTGGGACTGAAAGAAGGGTATTTCCTTACACTCAAATATGCATCTTTTTTAAAAGCTCACGCTTCTACTCTGAACAATCAGGTAACTGCAAGGCCCTAGGGTAGTTTTGAGAACGTGTTTCTAAGCCCGTTTGAGGTTTTTGAGATATTATGTGTGTGTGTGTCTGTGTGTGCATGTGTGCGAGTGTGCATGTATGTGTGTGCACACTCGCGTGTGTGTACATTATTATATATACATTATATTATATTGGGACATTCCATGAGCCTCTCTATGCAGATAAGGTCATGGATATGTCCTTCTGAGAGTACCTCAAGGTTCGGAAGAAAGGGATTTTGGTGCTCGTTCTGCTACTCATTCCATGCATCTACCCCGTGGAGTTGGTTCCTGGAACAAATGTTTCTCGATTGCTTGCTAGGGTTTTTCCTATAGATGGACGTTGTTGTATGCACTTTCGCCCCTTCTCCTTAGGCACTGAATCCAAACTCTTGACAGTCTTTCTCTAAAAGTTATCCAGGAAGGATTGTTCCACTTTCTTGATTTTGGCTTCTTCATACTTTGCTATAGTTTAGTAAATTTCAATTTATATATAATGGTTTTAAAAAGGTGCACATAAATTAGCAGTCGTTAGTTAAAATTGAAGAGGAATTAAGGATTAATATTTATTTGCTATTTGTTTTAAAATATTTTGCCGATTAGAAAAACATTTTAATCAGGATTTGAGGTAAGACTGTTGATCAAGCACTGAATAATTAAGTCTAATTTTTCCTTCTATATATTTTATGTGAAATAAAGAGAATATTTAGTATATATGAAATGACACAAAATAAACTATTGGATAGCTCTTTTTTGATGGCTAAAATATTATTGCGATAATTATACCACTGATGTTTTTTTTCTTTAATTAGTCCTTAATTGGAATAAAAAATTTGAAACTCCTTAATTGGCATCAACAAATGTCTAAAAGCCTTTAAGCTGAACTCGCAAATTCTTTTTTTTAATGTTTCTCAGCAAAAACAACAGCATATTGTTCGGATTTCAAGAGGTAAAGAACAATTTACTATCTACATTTGGGAAATAATATATTTATCAATGATGCAATTGAAAGAATTATACAAAATCAAAAATATCCAAATTTGGAAATACCAGCTTACGTTATTGGAGATTAAAAATATAATAAGTTTCAGTGTGGTAGGACAACAATAATATTCTCATGAGCGATATGCAAGGTGCTAATTCGGTTTAATCATCAAGAGCCAGTTAGTAAAATGCCTGAATTAACTATTAATATAGGTTTTCTCATATAGGTTGGTTGTCGAAATCATCACATTTGGCAAAATTTGCAAAGAAAGGAGTGAAAAAACAAGAACAAGAAATATTGTTTCATGTTTACACAATGAACTTTATTCTCCATTTACTATTTTTTGTTACTTAACCCTATAATGGTAATGCGAGTCACTCTATCTCACACATAACCGAAAGATGAGTCTAACACTGTTTGTGTTCAAACACGCTCCCTCCTCTCTTAGCACTGCTTCCTATAGTTAGTTATCTATGTGTTGTCAAAGAAAAAATCCAAACATCAATCTAAAACCATTCTTAAGGCTACAATTTATGCAAGTGCTGCACAAGGGGCTGAAATGCCAATGGCAAAAAGCAGAATCAGTTTGACAAACTTAAGTAATTATCTGAAAGCTATGATTTGCAAAGCTTGAGGAGAGAAGAAAAAGGTTCTTAAAAAACACATCAAGCGACAGAGTGACAAATATCAAGAAATTATTGTCATTTGTGGCATTATGCCATGAGAAGGAAAACCTCCACCCTCTGCATATTTTGCAAGAAGCCTGTCTGTGGCGAGCACCAAAAAAATGTCCTAATTGTTTATATACATATTGTTGGAGCTTCGTGGCATTATCCAATATTAGAAGGTTATGGTTTGAGTTTATTTCTGTTCTTTGTAAAGTCTAAAATTTTCTCGGTTTCTTAAAATATTTATTATTATGTAACCTATTTGGAATTTTTAGAAATATTACAGATATGGAAAAAGTCATATGGTGGCCACATCAGATTTTTTACTGTAAGTAAAAGATAAAATAATATTTTAATAAATTCATTATTGTGTTTTTTCTTTAATATTAGTCAACATTTAAAAATGTAAGAATTTTGAAATAAAAAGTAAATTTAAATCATCGAATTGAAAGACTGAAAACTGCCAGCCATATAAGTAAGTAGTAATTTTAAGCGTCAATATATGTCAAAAATATCTCGGGAAAATAAACGTCTGTTTTAAAAAATTAAAATTCAGATTCTACCAAGTAGTAATTTTATGCGTTGATATTCGTCGAAAATCTCTTGGGAAAATAAATGTCGATTTTAATCATCGATTTTCAAAAAAATAAACGTCGAATTCTACCAAGCCTAGTTATAACTATCCATCTAAAAGTCTATTTGCTTTTTAAAAATGTTCATTAAGATCAATGTGTAAATTTTAATAAAGTAATGAGTTCCAAAAAATTGTATAGGATGCATTAAATACATATTCCTAAATTGTCTTCATTGGAGTGTCTAATGTTTGCAGACAAATATCCTGAAATATATCCAAAAATATAGATAAACACAAATACTCAACTCTCTAGTGACTTGATGCATATAGAAATATTTTTCAAAAATAGCCTACATTGCCTTAAAACATACAGGTTAACTAAAAAATGAGTGGATATTTAAAAATACAGAAAAACCATTAACATTCTAAACCAGCTCTGGCAAAGATTCTGATTGACAAATACTCCTATTCTCTATATGGATTACTGAATTGTGATTTTGCTTGGGAGTATTGATGTTATATGTTTATATATTGTTATTTTTTTGCCATTATGATTAGCACTATTGATCTTTGTATGATATTGCACCACTATATGTATTGACTTGTCCTATGCATGTTCTCGGATGAATATAATATAATAATAATAATAATTATTATTATTATACTTTAAATCAAATATGTATTCCTCAGACTATTTGCAAAAGTTTTCTGCATATCTTGGTATAAATTAACTCAATATTCTAAGAGAGTTCACTTGCTTTTCCATATACGCTAAGAACTCATGCCCCTTTCTCTTCCTTATTTATTTTCCTGCCTTGTTTACTTGATTAAAAAACCTGATGTGGCCACCACATGACTTTATCCATACCTGTAATATTTCTAAAAATTCCAAATAGGTTAAATGAAAATAAATATTTTAAGGAACAAGGAGAAAAATTTAAAGACTTTACAAAGAACAAAAATACACTCAAACCGTACCCTTCTGATATTGGATATAGCCACAAAGCTCCAACAAATAAGAAAATAAAAAGGAGCATTAATAAGACATAACTAAGCGTCAATTGTTAACAATAGTCACCGGTAGATGGTGGCAGCTAAAGAATTAGTTATTAAAATATCTCTTAAACAATGGAAAAATGCTCCAAACAAAGGTTGTAGAAAATTAAATTTCCTACAACATTTATTTCAAATTATTTTACATTAATAAAAATCGGTATCATTTTGGAAAGTAATTTTCTGTTGTTCTTTTTTACATATTAGTAATATAGGCATTTGTCCGATGACAATGGTACCTCTAACTTTGAAAACAATCCAGGAATGATGAAGATAGCCGAATTTTGGTAATGTAACAAAATCGGGTATTAATGTTGCAGTTATAAAATAATGCTTCAAGATCCCCATTCATAATAGTTGTAGTGTAGGTAAGTGTTATTAAAATTGCAAGTTGATATATTGTAGGGTTTCTGAGTTGTAAACATTCAAATTGGTCTAATCAGATTTCCAGGGCTAAAAACCGTTTTTCTGCTTTCTCCATATACGCAGGGCCGGACATAGAGACCCAGGGCCCCTAGGCAGTTAACTTTTTGGTAATTTAGCAAAAAACAAACTTTACTTTTATTTTTTATTTGTTTAATGTACTTTGACTTTAGAAAATAGACAAGCAGACTTAGAAATGAAATAGACAAGTACCAACTATACTTTTTTACACATCATAATTTTTACATTTACATTTAATTACAAGATTACATTGCCACACGACTAACTTTATTCTCTGCAAAGGAACGGATGACCTCACTATAGCCCACAGACTGCGTTATTTCTGACTCTATGTACAGCACAGAGAGTGAATTAAGCCTGTTCTCTTCTGTGGTAGATCTTAAATAATTCTTTACTCTCTTTAGCGCTGAAAACGACCATTCTGCCGAACAGTTTGACCCTCAATTATTTTCTATTTCGTTCGGAAAAATTGACATATTATTGTCCTCAATGTGTACCATTTCGGCCCCTGGTCGGGGCCCCCGCCAAGGTTGGGGCCCTAGGCAGCTGCCTAGTTTGCCTAGGCAGAAGTTCGCCGCTGCATATACGTAGTATAGGGGAAAGTACTGTATTCATGAAAAAAATCGACTTCGAGATTTCAACGGAAATAGACGTTTTGAGGTCCCCTGAACACGTTTTGACCATTTTCTCGATGATGTCTGTGTGTGTGTGATAGCTTTTTGTGGGCGCTCTAACTCAAAAACTATTCATCAGGTCAATGCGAAATTTTATATTTAACATTTTTATAAAAGTCAAAAGAACTTCTTATTTTTTGGAAAAAATCGGTTTATCAGAAGTGGGTGTTTACTCTTGTCACTTATCCGTTATTTTGAAATATTTGCTTTAATATGTGATAAACGTAAACATGTACTGGAATAAAAGTTGTAGGAAATGTTATTTTCTACAACCTTTGTTTGAAACATTTTTCCATATAATGCATTGTATAAGAGATATCTTATATTTTTAGCTGCCACCTCCATGCAACCTACCAACGACTATTGTTAACAATTGACGCTTAGTTACGTCTTAGTAACGCTCCTTTTTCTTTTCTTAATTATTGGAGCTTTGTGGCTATATTCAATATTAGAAGGTTATGGTTGGAGTTTATTTCTGTTCTTTGTAAAGTCTAAAATTTTCTCGCAGTTTCTTAAAATATTTATTATGTAGCCTATTTGGAATTTTTAGAAATATTACAGATATGGAGAAAGTCATGTGGTGGCCACATCAGATTTTTTTAAATACAGCCCAATATAAAATATATAAAATATTTAGACAAACTAAAAATTTAAGATGTACATCAGTTAACATAAAAATAAATTCTCTATCTGCTACTTTTCACCCCATTAAAATCGTTGTGGTTATTTTCGAGATATACGGCCTCAAACTCGGGTGTCTAGACTTTTTACAAGAACAATAGACCAGTGGTTCTCAGGAATATTCATCAGGCGACTCCTCTGTCTGAATGTTTGGTCACCCAAACATCCTGAGAATTTTCAAAAGCAAAAAAAACTTGTTTTCACCATACAGGAGAGGGGGAAGGGATGACAATGTTAAGGAAATTAATAATATGAGAGTTTTTATTTCATACTCTTTATAAATGCAATGTTAGCACTATAAATTATTTGATTTGCAACATGTGTATTAAAATCATTCAGACAAAATGTAATGTAAAGTTTAATTTTCATTACTGAAAATTAGATATAATTTCTTGTTTGTTTTTATTACATAAAAATAATTCATTTGTTAAAAAAAGTTTTACTCTGTTGATAAGCCACAGAATTTTCTTTATTTTTTAACAAAACATGCTGATAAATTAATACCTGCAGGGCTCTTAAAACTAGAATAAAATCACTTGCCTTAGCGAAGAGTGCTTGCGGTCCCCATGAAATCCTCTCCCTTAGGGGGTTATGACCCTCCATTTGAGAAACACTGCTCTAGACCAACTCTATGAGAAAAGTGGTGTATACAAAAATTGGTTTATGTAACTGAAGGGGAAATTGAAAATACCTGTGAAGCATCTTACAAAGTGACTTATCACATTGCTCATTGTGTGGACACCTATACAATTGGTAAAACTTTGATTAAGCCATGCATAGAAGATATTATTTCATGCATGCTTGGTGATACACAACTGAAGATTGTTAAAGCTGTGCCACTTTCAAATTCTACAATTTACAGGAGAATCATGGATATGAGTTGTGACCTAGTAAATGAGTTAACATCAAAATTAGTGATTTTTCTACTTGATTGGATGAGTCGACTGATATCACTGGTCTATATATTTTGATTTGTATTTGTGAGGTGCATATATAACAATGCAGTTGAGGAAGAAATCCTTACATGCAAACCTCTTAGACTAAAGGGAAAGAAATGTTAAATCTTGTTAATTCGTATATAATTGAAAAAGGGTTAACTTGGGAAGGTGTTGATGTTTGCATGGATGGTGCACGTGCAATGGTGGGAAGATGCACAACTTTATTATACTAGTGAAAGCTGTTGCACCAAAATGTACAATCCATCGCTGGTTTATTCCCCATTAAGCTCTTGCTGTATAAAAAATTCCCAATACACTGAAAACAGTGTTAGATGAAGTCAAAAAGATTGTCAACTATATCAAATCAAGACCATTAATCAAGAACTGTCAGTGCTCTCTGTGATGAAATAGGAAGCAACTAAAATACTCGACTGTTGCACACAGATCATCCGTTATAATCGTCTTCACGTTTTTCTGAAAGCTTGTCTTTTCAGTGCAGTTGTGCAGCCAGGGAGGTGACACCCAGGCATTTGCTCCCACCAAGATTGCAGATAATCTTAACAAAACCATAGAGTATGCAAGCGTCAGATAGAAATAATGGGGATTGAAGGTGTCCTAATTAGAATCAATAATTATTAGATCCTCAACAAAATTTATCTGAAATCATATAATTTTATTTTAAATTGACTTTATGTTGCTGTTACCAGCTAGAATTTGGCATTTATTTTCTTAATGTTAGAAAGGATTTGACTTCTGGGTTCTGCAGAATTTTTGTTTAAAGTAGTAGCCTCCCACCACTACAAAAAGTTTGAGAACCACTGCCTTAGGTATAAAATCTTTTGTTTTGAAAAATATAATTATTTTTTCAATTTATGTACCTCACACCCAAACTTTGAAAGAATTCTGCTCTTTTGTTGAACAAGATTACAATCAAATGTTATACTGCTAAAAAACAATATGGCTGTCACTTTTTCTGGCATTTAACAGATTGCTAAGTTACCATATTTTCTTTCATAATCAAAAGTTCCAGTGGTGCTTAAACTTTTTTAATCTAAATGGAATAGCTATATTTATGGCTTTTGTACTCATTAATTTACATATTTCATACAAAAATTCGTAGCATTGAAAATGGAAACATTCCATTTTGGAAATAATGAGAATTTCAAAAGCAATGGAAACATTCTGAAAGAAAAAAGGAACTATTTCTTTGAAGGTCAATGAATTTTTTTATGATAAAAATGAAATTTCTGCTTTAAAAGAAAACCTATGAAAATTGTTTAAATAATTAGAATATATGGATACAAACTTTTGGCGAATTTCATCTATTTTAATGGATGGAATTAAGTAGTGTTCTCTTATAGGGAGAAATTGAAAAATGCTATGAATATTTGATACAGAAAGGAGTTGATATGATTCAAAATTATTTTGGGATCTTGTCTGTTATCTGCCACCCACCCAAGTTAATATACACAGTGCCCTTCTGGTGGCAGGATATAGAACTAGCGCAGGATATAGAACTAGCGCAGGACATAGAACTAGCGCAGGATATAGAACTAGTGCAGGATATAGAACTAGCGCAGGATATGACTGCTCAGGCTACAACACACTCCAACCCCCCCCCCCCCTGGGTTGGGTAAGTTAGTTCAAGTGTATTGGTTTCTTCCCACATCCACTGTCCCCCTCCCCCAAGGGAGTTGGCACAGTGAACATGGGAAGAAACCAAAAACACTTTAACTAACTTACCCAACCCAGTTGCAATCGTATCCCGCATGCTTATTCTTTTTTCCTGCAGCTAACCTCCATGTAGTTCCATATTTCACCACTTCATTCCATTAGGGCACTGCATATATTAACCTGGGTGGGTGGCAGATGACAGACAAGACCCTTATTTTGCTGTGCAATTTAAAATCATCTTTAAAGAATGAATTTAAAACATTTTTCCAAAATGTTGTCTCATGAAAAATGGATGAAGTGTTTTTCTGCAATTCCAGGATGCCATTCTGAGTATATGAAATTTTTTCTATTTAATACATAGTCTCAATGAATATTTAATTCTTCAACAACATTTTATAGCTCTCAGTTTGTTCCAGTTCACAACTCCAAAGCTACCCTCTTTATCATCTAATAACAATCTCTCCCTAACTATACAAATCCCTTATATTTTATTACCTATGTACTAGCAACCACTTTTCCAGGACCGACTTCAACAGCATACCACCTCTTCAAACCTGGTTTGCCTATTTTTTGTCTCTGCCGAAAATGCTCATGTTTTAACTACATTTACTTTCTATTCATTCAAACTAATAATTTTCGTCTCTACCATACCCACATCTCAAATTCTTCCGATCTGTTCAATTCTTTCGTACTTAGAATTCATGTACCACATTCATATACTACACCTCATTTCAAACTTTTCTCAAGTACCTTGATATTATTATAGTTCATGATTATTAGAAAGAATAATGTTTTATGTTATTAGCTTATCATTATTAGAAATAACGAGGTTTTCTAATGCTGTACCTATTGTTATTCATTGTGTTAGCCTCTATTGTTGCATCTTCCTTGTATCACCAAGTATTTTTTACTGTTCACATTATTATTTACTTAAATTCTTTTTGAACTATGTACTTTGTACATCAGGCATGTCAAATTCTTGGAGGCATCAGGGCCACATTAGGATTCTAGTTGTTTAATGAGGCCCAGAGTAGGGAAAAATAAACTTTTTCTGCAAGATTGGATGTCTTATTTGCTATTAAAAACAACAATTTAGAAAATGTGTTCCATTGTACCTCAGTAACAATGACAAAATTTTCTCTTTTTTCACATAAATTGTATTTATATAAAATTTCCAGTGATTTGGTTAAAACTAAAATTATAAATCGGGCTGCAGTTAAGCACATAAAGGGCTGCATGCTTGTTTAACATGCCTGGTGTGCATGAATAATCTATTTTCCTATTGCATTTTTGTTTGGTTATTTTGTATTGTATTCACTTCCATAATCAGCAGGGCCATTAATTTTTACAATGTACTCAATCCTGCAATCTCTTTAAATAATGAGTTAAGAAATACAGTCACGCTCGACTAATATAAACTATGTATGACTGACTGTAATGCTATTTTTAACAAACTTTCCAATTAGGTAGAAGATTGAAATTTGTTTGATTCTTATAGTAAAAGTCATTTACGAAAAAAAATCTCCAAAAAAGATCCGGGTTCGACTCAATTAGATAATTTTTGTTTCCCATAAGATAACGTAAAAATCGATTTTTTGACTTAAAGGCTTTCACTATTTTGCAAATTAAAATTAGAAAGAAATGACCTATGATCTTCGGACGTAAACCATTTTAAAGAAAAATAAAGTTTCTTATTCGTATAGTCACATTTTGTCTACTATTTGAAATAGCAAGTTATAAGTTTAAATCGCATTTATTGGAAAAATTTAAGCTTTTTAATGATATGTTGCCTTGCCGACTGTGTCATTGTTAAACCGCAAGATTGTATTATCGTCTCAATCCTTTTACTATATATGTAAGAAAACATGCTTTAACCACTCATCTGGGTATGCCGTATATATATACGCAGAGCCGGTCTTAAGTGCGGGCGAGCCGGGCAGTCGCCCGGGGCCGCTGAATTGTACATAGTGTACTGCATGAAAACTGGGAAAAAAATTGCATGATTATTGGCCAGATACGTTTCATAATTTTTACTGGATGTGATTAGAAGATTAAATAGAAATACAATTATATCGTGTAGTGATAGTGTAGTACTGGAAAATGTATAGGCCCTCCACCAAAACAAATCTTAAGTCTCGAAAAACGATTTTAAGCCCTCACAAAAATATTGGGGCTCCCTTTGGCCATGAGCCTCTCGTCGTGTGGGAGTGTCCGGTACGCCACTAGTGATATTTAACCGTATATCTGGTGGTAGAAAAAATAGTGATGGTAGTGATCCGTGTCTTCCCATAAATGTTGCTGGATCTGGCTAGATGACGGTATGGAGATGGGAGAGACTCAAAATGCACTTCGTTTTTCGAAAAAAAATATGTGGCCACTGCATGACTTTCTCCATACCTGTAATATTTAAAAAAATTCCAAATAGGTTACATGATAATAAATATTTTAAGGAACTGTGAGAAAAATTTAGACTACAAAGAACAGAAATACATTCAAACCATAGCCGTCTGATATTGGATATAGCCCCGAAACCCCAACAATTAAGAAAATAAAAAGAACATTACTAAGACATTACTAAGAGTAAATCGTTTACAATAGTCGCCGGTAGGTGGTGGTAGCTAAATAATTAGTTTTTAAAATATCTCTTAAACAATGCATTATATTGGAAAATGTTTTGAACAAACATTGTAGAAAATGAAATTTCTTACAACTTGTATTCTAGTAATTTTTTACATTTATCAAATATTAAAGCAAATATTTCAAAAAAATGGATAAGGGACAAGAGTAAACACCCACTTTTGGTTGACCGATATTTACCAAAAAATAATTAGTTGTTTTCCATTTAAATAAAATGTCAAATATAAAATTTCGTGTTGATCTGATAAATATTTTTGAGTTAGAGCTCCCACAAAATCCCTGTCACAGACATCATCAGGAAAATAGTCAAAACGTGTTCAGGGGACCTTAAAACATGTATTTCTGTTGAAAGCTCGAATTCTATTTTTTTCATGAAAACAATACTTTCTCTATACTTAGTATATGGAGAAAGTAGAAAAGGATGGGGAGTCAAAGAAGTGGAAATGGCATCCAGGGGTGGTCTACGGAGCAAGCCCCCATTTCAAAGAAAAGGTCCCCAAGTGTGGTGGAGGAAGGGTTAAACATAAAAAGGCACTGGGTGAATGGTTTGAAATGAAACTTTTCATTTAATTATTGCCTTTTTATTTGAATCAATTAACAGTTACGACTCACAATACTTCATATTTAATAATGTTCAAGGGGGGTACCAAAAATGCATTTACCTGAGGCCGCCAATTGCCTAGGACCGGCACTGTATACACGGCACGGTTTTCTTGGCTGTTTGCTATGGGTATGACGCAATATTCCGTCATGCAGCTTCTCCGGCGACTAGCTGCATCCTTTTAGTTTACTGTCTCAGCAGTAAATGGGCTTCACTTGTTTATTTGGAAAAGAAATGCTTCTCACATCTAGATCCTGACTATGCTTTGCAGGTTGCATTTCTGTTATCCTAATTTTAAAATTAACAACATTTATGTCATTTATATTATATTTTATTTTTTAATCACTGAGTAATTGTGTAAATTTTTAAGGTCTTTATACCATATTTTAGGATTTTGTGATCATTTATATTATTATTAACAAATTAATATTTTATTGTAATAATAAATATATATTAACATTTGAATTCATGTCTTGTGGTAAAAATAGTTTAAGACAAATTTTAAGATGCACCTAAGAGCAAGAATATTTTTTCAGCAATTAATGTAAGTCATAAGATGCGAAATCATATGTAGGTGAGTCTACTATGATTGAGTTATACTTAATTTACATGGACACAAATTGGTGAGGAATGTATGTGATGTTTTGAATCAAAGTTTAGCAACACTCGAGTGTTTGCCACTGGCTCATTTAATTTGGTGAAATTTTCGTTATCGGGAAGGTCAGATGGATCCTGCTAAACCTGATTTTTATTGTATGATCATGTATTGGAATTTATTCTGTGATACGTATAACGTAACTGAAAAAGTCGTTCTGGGAAAAAGCATATAAGATAAAACTTGTTTATCAACTCAAATGCTGAATAATTAATGTATTAATTGATTTGCAAAAGAAAAATTAAATTCACCTCAATTTCAATTTAAATGCCCACCACCGGTTTCGAAAAATTAAATACCCAAATGAGTGGTTAATAGGAGAGAGAGGAAGAAAAAAGGAGATATAGGAGGAGAGAGGGAGTGAGAGAAAAGACAGAGCGGGCCCCGCGGGCCACGTGCTGCCCTCGAGAGCGCTTTATGAGGCCTGCAAAGCTGTAATGAAAAAGTGATCAGGAAAATTTCTCATGGGCAATTTTATATTTTTTGAGTAAAATTATGGTCTCAAAGCCTTTCCTGGTGAAGTTTTAACGCTAGTAAATTACGTAGACTTGGTTTCGTTCATATGAAATCACAGAATCTCTAGAAAACTTCTGATTTATTCGCTTATCTGGCCCGCTGAGCCTTTCTTGACTCCCAATGCGGCCCTCCGAAACATTCACAACTCCAAATGTGGCCCGCCATGCAGAAAAGGTTGCCAACCCCTGATATAGATAATTTTCCTTATTAGGGAGAGACTGAGACTGGAAAGTCTATTTTTCCAGAGAAAGACAGAGGGAGGGGGAGATAGTGTGGAAGAGAGAGGGGAGGGAGAGAGATAGTGTGTGTATTTTTGGCTAATCAACCTCTTGGATAGCTATAGCTCCTCCCATACTGAACACATAAGGGAGGGAAACCAGGTGCCAGCATTAGCCTACTTTTAATGAAGAGCACCAAGGGGGCCAACGGCTTAACGTCCCTTCCGAAGGACGGAACGCTGACTTTGCGTGGTCTCCTGAAACCACACAAACAGAGGGCCGGGCGACCTTGAAAAAAATCCTACTTTCGCAGGATTCGTGCCCGCTGCCCTTACGAGCAGCAGCCAGCGTCCTAACCACTACACAACCGGCACCCCCCTCGGGGAGGGGGGGAGAGATAGATAGATTAATGGACTTTATTGGGGCTAGGAAACCTATTTTTCCAGAGGAGATTGGGAGGGAGGAGGATGGAAGAGAGGAAAGGAGGAAGAATGGGAAGTACCTTAAATTTAATACTTAATCCACAAAAAACCCGTCATATTTGACGGGCAATTACGCTAGTACTATTATTATAATGCTGTTCAAAATTACGAAGCTACATATGCAATGAAATTGCCAACTGCGAATACAAATAATTGTAACTTAAATCCATCTTCATCCCTCGTGTTCTCGTAAATACCTGCTATTCTCATCCTTGTCACTTTGGTAATCTTACTGATGTCAAAATAACTAAAATAATCTTAAATATATTCCTTAGAGCAATCTATTTTATCCAGTTTTATAGTTAACGAGTAATGGTGAAATTGCTGCAATACCGTCCTAAGTTGTAGCAGTCGCCAAAAATTGATCAATGAAAAGTAACTGATGCACTGAATGTTACTTTTAAGTTACAGTGGGATATGTATTATTATTAGAGATTACTTCGTCATGGTTTTACGAAACTTTAAGTATCACACAGGCAAATTTCACAACTAGTAATGCTTTGCCATTCGTGAATCTTGCTGATTGGACTACACTATCCCTTAAGAAAAGAAACAAAAAATTAATTAATATCAGTAGAAACGCCAACATCCAGTAAAAAAGAATCCCTAGTGTACAAAGAAAATTAAAATGCAACTTATAACATAAATAAATTACGGAAACAACATTCAAACGAAAATCTTTTATTAACTTCAGTGCCGCTAGAGAGCGCTGCTATAGAGAGAAAGTCGGTCTTCTCTGTCCTTCTGTAGTCTACAATTCACCCGTGACGTAGTTTTTGATATAATTAACAGATGCGTGATAGTATTTAGGCATTATTTGATATTGTGAAAAATAGTTAAAATCAAGCTTGGGAGGAATTTATACTTCCCAATTTTGGAATAAACGCTAATTATGTCAACGCCAGCAAGACGACGTCTCATGCGAGATTTTAAAAGGTGAGATCTCATCGACTCAATGAGCCATCTATGTTGATATCATCGTATTGCAACATATGATAGATACATTTTGAAACAGTGAACATTTTTATGAGTATCTGTTATATCGTTGATTAGAAGTAATAATCTAACATTCTTTGTGAGATAAGTAAGGATATGTTCTTATCCATATTTGGGTGTTTACATTAGTTCCGTTAATGACCATCAATCCGAGCAAGATGGTTCTATAACATCTGCAAAGTATACTATAGCCAAATTTTATGATTTGGAGCACCTAGGTGTTACACAAAACAATTTCGTATTTGTTTTTCATGTCGGGTGAAAATAATTGACATTGAAAGGAAGTTTTTAAATTTTGATTTTTTATTTTTAAATCGTCTGTATTACAAGTTTTGACGTTAAAACATTTTCTTCATTTTTTGACCGAGCTATTGCGCTTGATGACCTATTCTCACTTTTTGTCAGCGAGGTGCTTTTGAAGCAACGATTATACCAGGTTCGATTAAAGCACGTTACTTATTGGTAATATCCGAAAATAGTGTGAAGTTGTGAATACATAGTGTTTTTGTTCTGCGGTGACAGCTGCGCTATATTAAGGTATTTCAGTATCGTGATAGTGCCCTAATAATTTAGTAAGAAAGACTGATAAATATCGCAAGAGCACCGCCCATTTGATGTTCTTATGTTTTTGTAAGTCAAGAATGATGGTTACTCAGCGATGTCGAGTTTGTTGACGAAATATTTGGAAATCTAATGCCGAAACGTACTTGTGCATCTTGGTGAAGATTGTTAAATCCATTAAAAGTTAACATATCATTTGACAACTAACCTGAAGTCCTACAACCTTAGATCAACTTCTCAGGAGTGCCAGTAACATGTCTACTCCTTCAAGACGTCGCTTAATGAGAGACTTTAAAAGGTTCTTACTATTGAAATATTTAAATCGGTTAAATGTTAAAATTAGCTTTTCTTGTGCAATATGATGGAGTGTTTATAATTTTTTGTTAGAATTAAGTTTTCCGATGATTATTTGAACGGAGCTAATAGCAAGTGATTATATTAATTAAAACTTAAGAAAGGAGAATTTATAATGGAATGATATGGTCAATTATAGTTACCTTTCCCCTGTTGTTTTTTAGAATTAATATTGTTCGGATTTTGAGTTTCATTGTCAAAATGTGCTCTTTTAATTTAGGTGATTATATATTTTGTGGTTTGTAATTTCTGAAGGTTTTCTTCAATTTTGAGGTTGTAAGGTTATCTTTAAATTTAATAATTGTTATTTGTGCAGGCTTCAGGAAGATCCACCAACTGGTGTGAGTGGTGCTCCAACGGATAACAACATAATGATATGGAATGCTGTGATATTTGGGTGAGCCTTTATTTTTTATGATTGATAAACTTTTAACTGATACGGTTTACTATCCATTTACACAGTAATTATGTCCTAGTGTTGATGTAATCTATAACCATGTAGAAAACTATAATGTGTGTTGGGTATGATTCATTGTAAAAGTTATTAACTTATAATTTGAACTCATTTGTTTCTTATTCTTTTAATGCGAATTTACTTCAAAACTGAGCTGAATGTTATTCCCTGGATTTCTAAGTATGTAATTAAGGAACCAAAATATAACTTCAAGTTTCTGGCATATTTAGGGTCTACGTTCTTTGCAGACATCATAATATGTTATATGATTTTGTTGTTTTTAATGTAATCAAAGTTGATGTAACTTATACTCATTTTAGGCCTCATGATACACCATTTGAGGATGGAACCTTCAAACTCACAATAGAATTTACAGAAGAATATCCTAATAAACCACCTACAGTGCGTTTTGTTTCAAAGATGTTTCATCCTAATGTGTATGCAGATGGTGGTATTTGCTTGGATATATTGCAGAACCGGTGGAGCCCTACCTATGACGTCTCTGCAATTCTCACCTCAATTCAGGTTAGCATCATTAGTCTTCATTTTAAACTTGACCATGTATTAAAGTTATTTAAATTGAAGTTTATAGTGTGTTTGAGTATTATTGAGAATTAATTGTAGATTCTCTTTAAAATTCCTCAGTGACTTAAACCTTGAAAGTGTCTGTTAACAGAAAATTTGCAATTAATTTTAATATTTTATGTAAATGCCTTGCGTAGTTATTTTTTATTTCAGGCTGTTAATTTTGTTTCTTACAAAAGATTTCATAAACACTCATAAATGTTCGTATTTGAGTTATAATTATTTTAGAATCGATTATTGAACACTTAACAGACTTAATTTTATTTTTTGCTGGTGTGTCACTTCAAGATAGTGTTTCTGAGATAATAGTGATGGTTATATTCATTTTAATCAGTAGTATTTATGATTTTAAATTGATAAATGTATTAAGTGCTAACCTCCTAAAGTAGTACCAAATCGTTCTTCAGGTTTTGAATCCGTCCTTGGCAAGTTCATTGTGCTTGCGAAATATGCCATCAGTATCAATTTTAACTAGGCGTGTGCCATAAAAATAGCAGCATCAAGCAAGATGGAAAGTGTTTTATAGTAAAAAACATTTTGCTGTAGTTAAATATTAAAGTTCCCAAAAAGTTAGACTACTATATTGAGGATATTTGAGCCAAACTCTAGAATTAAAAGCTATGAGTAATTTTTATGAAAATGGTTTTGTTGACCAAAATAATTATAACTTTTTAAAAATTTATTTTAGTTAGCATCTCCAAAATTATCTAAATTTCATTAGCATTATTACAGCTTTTTCTTTAACTTTATATTATTATGTAGGTTTCTGGAAACTCTTTGTACAAGGTCTTTGTTTAATTGCATTGTGTGAGACCATGTCATATTTTTGCATGTCTTTTCCAATTTCTACCAAGTGGAATTTTAAGTCTTGAACTAATCTAATTTAGCAGGAGTAGATGATGATAAAGAGGAAGTTATGGTTGTGAAAGTTTGCATTAGGTAGTTTTTGTTGCAGAAATGTGGTTTTGCCAACCTTATATGGCTATAGCATATTCCTATAACATTGGACTTGTGTCACAAGTTGAGCTTTGTTATTCAACTCTGATTTTGGTACTATCCATATATCACCCCACAAATGTTATTTTATGATTTTGACCACAAAAATTCAACAAATGAAGCGAATACAATTAACTTATTATTATAGCTTATTCTTTCGGGTGGGGTTTGGTTGCAGGAGGGGTTAGGTTTGGTTGCAGGAGGGAGGGCATTGGGTTTGTTTGCAGGAGGGGGTTGGGGGTGTAATTAATCTCTTTTTGTGGTGGTAGTATGAGCAACCTTCTAAAAATGCATAGTCACTTTTATTTGTAAATCCGCCTCTAGTGATATTCTTCATATTTTTAGAAAGTCGCTCACACAACCCCCAGAAAAGCAGACTAATTACACTCCTGATCCTCCAACCCAACCCCCCTCTAACCCAATCTCCCTCTAACCCAATCCCCCTATAACCCATACCAAACCCCAACCAAATACAACTTTTTCTGTTAATAAATCGGCATACTAATGTATCCTTTTTTGTTCGTCGTATTTCAATGTTTGTATAACAATGGTACAAGAATAAAAGCATCTAGTGGTAAAAGCAGGTACTATCAAAACAAAATTGTTAAGTAAAATTTGTGGGGTGATAACAAGATAGTACCCTGATTTTGCCTTAAAACATATGTTTTTAAGTTGGCGATTCTGATAAAGATATTCAAGCTTTGAAATTTGCACCTTTTCAGTTAATATTATAGAAAGATTACTGGCATGTACATCTGGGTACACAAAATTAATTACACTAAAATAGTGCTATTGTATGATTTAATGGAAAACATCCGCTTGTCTACTCATGAAAGGATAGCTTTTGGAAGTTGGTAAGAAAAAAAGGTAAAATAAAAATCTCAGTTAAGGTCAGGATTCCCTTTTCACATCAGAGAGAGGTTAAATGAAAATCGGGTAGAGTCAAGGAAGAAACTGAACTTTGATATTAACTATAGGATCGCATTAATATTGCATTTAAATATGGCTTTTGCTAATCTTTGCATCCAAAATTCTTGGTTGGATGAATGGGATCGCTGCTAATTTTTTATTTTGGTTTCATTCCTACAATATCTGTCATTGTTACAGTATCATCTTTGACTTAACCCCTTACACAAAGCGGTCATGTCATTTCAGTCGCTGTTGAGTGACCCGAATCCCAACTCTCCGGCCAACTCAATGGCCGCACAGCTGTACAAGGAGAACCGGCGGGAGTACGAGAAGCGGGTCAAGGCATGCGTGGAGCAGAGCTTCGTGGACTAGCCCTGGGTGGTGTGGGATCTGAGGTGGTTGGGAGTGGAAGGGAAAAGAAAGGGAGGATACCAGAAAGGGATTGGCTTAGCCCTAAGACATACCATGGACTCAGCTTGGTGTTTGCTGTCAAAACACATTGGAAGTGATTATGTGCCGAGTGAAGTGAAGGAGTTTGTGAGATAATCATTTATTTAGTGATTAATATGATCACATTTGATAGCAAACAGGCCTTATAACAGCGAGGTTGGGATAAACTTGAAGTTGGGTAGGTTTATTCGTGAACTTGTTTAATTTAGAGAAAGAAATTATTAGGTAAGAGTACAGCAGCAGAGTTGATTTGTTGTTAATATAAAAAATGAGTTTTGTATCTGCTAAAAATTGTGCAGATGTAGAGGAAGATAACAACTGGGCACATAAAAAGGAGAATTAAAACTAAGTCATTGTTGGAAGTGGAAATTGTATGTGATACAGGTTATTGCAGAGTCAGTATGACTGAGGAGATTAAATTAATCTAATAAACCCAGTAGAATATGGAAAGTATTGGAGTGGCAGGGTATATGTGATACAGCACAGAGTCGGAGAATTTTAAAGGAAAAGAAGGGCAATTGGAGTATATTATCTAAAATATATGCTGTTAGTTTTGAAGAAAGAAACTGATAAGATTTGAATGCAAAGATTGTGTGGTTGGCCAAGAAAAAGATGGCACTGTGGTGACTTAATAAAATTGGGCAAGGTGAGGCCAGACATTTGAGAAATGAGGCTTACAAAGGGATGCCCTTAGGTCATATAGTAAGACACAGACTTAATGCAGTGCATATTGAAAGTTGTAAGAGTGTTGAGTGGAATTCAGTTTGATATATTGATATGGATGCAGGTGTGAAGAGGTATTATAAATTGCGGTCTAATTTTTCCGTATTTTGTGGGTTCTGCTATGCTTTTTATCTCTGAAATGGGGAAACACCGAGCATTGGGAAGAAACAGTGGCATTAGCTGAAAAACTTCAATTTTCGTAACCTATAAAATATTAGTAAATTTCATTAGGAAGCAAGAGAGAAGAAATTTGGTGTGGTGGACACACCTCAGGAAATGTTTCCTTGAATTGATCTGTAGATCCTAGGAAGTGGCTACATTAATAATGCAATGAGCAAATCAAGATTCCAAGAAGTACAGAAGAAATTCAAGATGGAGAAAGGGCTAAAATTTAATTATTGGTGTGAAATATAAACTCATATGACAAGAGGAAAGTGTTCTCATTTTGGGTGATAAAGTTTTGAAATTCAGATTTGTCATAGATGTGAAGAAGGCTGAGATTGCTTTCATATAGATACCACTATAAGCAGCTGTGCATTGTTTTGTGTCGCTTGGAAAAAGCAAATCAAAAATACATAAATTAATTATTTGTTTCTTTTTTCATTCATGAAAGTGTCCCCTCTCCAGTTATGAGAAATCTTATTTTTATTTTTTTCACAGTTACGTCATTGAATGAATGTTGATTTTTATCTCAGAATGTGTTTAATTTGTCTATAATGATGGAAAGTTAAATGAGAGATTTGAACCACTGATTGTCTGAATCACTGTGCACCAATTACAAGAATGCAAGTAGCTGAAATATTGTTCGTCTCAAAGCTTAGTAGACTTAACATTGATTTCTGAAAGACTTCTGTATTTGCAAAACAAAGTTTAGTAAAACTCGATACATTGTTTGAAATAATATTAAGATTACTCATTCGCATTTTTCTTGTAACTCTTATTTGGTCTTAGATTTTTTAGTTCTCATTGAATTTGTATCATATGAGCATTTTTCAGGTTTGAGTATTTAGAATTATTTAATATTACATATGACATTTTTCAAACCATATTATGTAAAAAGTTTTGTGGTCATCATATCCATTGTCTGTTCTGCAAAGAATATGCTTCATTTTTGTGTGTAGGCATAATTTAAATGTGGATATTTGTTTTTGAATAATTTAACACGAAGTGGAATCAAATTTTTAGCAATATATAAACAAGAACTAGGAAAACAACACAAATAATTAAGAGTTGGTCTTTTGAATGAGTTACAGGATTTTGTAAGATATTAATGTCACGCTGGAGGCAATGCATTATTATCTTGACCTTCCCAAATTTAGTCCAGTGTCAGTAGATCAGCACTTAGCATAGTTGCACTTGCTTTGATTTAAGGTGGCACAAAGAAAATGCATGCCATCAATTTTTTTGTATTAAATTCATAGTTCTGTAGGCACCTGCTTTTCCAGCTGATTTTTTATCCCATTGATGAGTTGCAACCATTTTCACCTTTTAAGAATGTCTGATAGTATCTATACATATATACTGTGAAACAGGAAAGAGTCACTGGTAGCAATAGCTGGAATGTAAGCTTTTCAGACCCTGTTCCCTTCATTTTGAGACAGAATGCAGTTCAGAATTTTCCAATCTGAGACTTCTGCAATACTCTCTTTCATACAATTATTTCATTCTAATAAGAAATTAATCATGATTAATGGAATGAATGAACTTAGTAGTACTATTTTTCAACCATGAAAGTATGATTGATGGTTCAGATAATTCCATTTGCTAGAAAAGTGGAAAATACCAGATTTCAGCTACAAAGCAGCCATCGTCAGTCTGACCTTTTGAGCTATCTTCATCAGCATTTTAATTCCATCTCTAAAGCAAGATCAAGATTTCATTTTTGTAACACAAGCAGTCCTGAAGAGAGGTTTGGGATCATCTGCTATTTATCATTTCATAAAATGAAAAACATTCTGTATCAGGAGTCGCAAACTTGCAGCCCCCATTGTACATTTCTGCTACACTAGACGGCCAAAACTCAAATGTATTTTTTATAAAATATTTCAGATAAATTTAAGAAATGTTAAATCGACACTTTTAAAGTATATGCAATTTATTGCTCATTTATAAAAATTCTGCACAGGTGGGGGACTAAATATGCCCTTCCTGAGGCCAGTGTGTATTTTGCGTGTCAAAAGAACCTAATCCTAGATGCTGAAATTAGATTTTTGTAATGAATGGCTTTTAGGCTGCATAATAGGGCTGGGACAATTTCTTTCTTGGGGAAGGGGAGAATGAATGCCCAAAGAATATGAAACAGCATAACGGCTGGGGAAGTTTGCAGCCTGCGGGTTTGGTGGAAGGCCATCATGCGGCCCACACACTGATGTGAGTTTGAGACCCCTGTTCTATATTGTGAAAGAATTTTATGGGAAAGGTTCAGGCAGTGTTTCATTATGACTTCAAATTAATTTCTTCATCTCTTATTTGAATTTACTTAAAAGTTTGTAAAAAGTATGACTTCTTGTCTATAAAGCACATTTCTTTAGTTTGCGATATTGATAATTTTTGGTTTACTGTTCAAATTAGTTAGAGAAATTATTCAGACATGTTGAGCTAAGCATAACAAAGGCACTCCTTTAAAAATTTGTACTTTAGCCACATATTTGTGAAATATTTTTAAATGGATATGTAGTAGTTTATTTCCCATTTTGTTTTACCTAGTATTCTTTCTTTGCATTAATAAATTTGATCAAATTGAGTCTTTCCCAGTGGCCAAGGACAAAGGTTATTTGACAAAGAACATTTTATACTTTGTCCATATCTTTAAGATTTACAAAATATCTATGAAGTTATTTTACCACTAAATAGGAGTAATATCCATTTGGTTTTTTTTTATGGTTCAAAAACTAAGTCAATGCGTTACTAAAGTGACTTTAGTCAACACTTCATTTACCTAAATGAGGAAATTAAATATGATTTTTATATACTACAAAGGTTTTACTTTTTGAAATGCATGTTGCAGTTTAAATATTTCCTGTGGACAATTAGAAAATATGAACTTGGGACAACAATAAATGTTGCCATAATAACTAAAACAGCATTTTTAGAAAGAGAATCCTCTCTGGCAAATATGAACAGATAAATTGTAGAAAATTGGATTGCTAGTTTTATTGCTCTTGACTGAGGATTACAATCATTGAAAATATTTGGAGAATGTCTTTACAAGTCATCCTCAAGTAATTTGATACTTCTAATTTTATGGGAACTATTTAAATTACTATGTTGGAATTTATTTACTCTCCCAATCCAATGTACACCTTTAATACACTTGATCTTAATCATCATTATGCATGATGCTGCTGTTTTTAGTGAAACCTGAAAAATTGCTATGCAGAAAATTTAATTTGTTGCTAAGTTTTTCTTAACACTTTAACTTTATATGATGGACGTATCACTTGGTAAGTAATTAGTTATTACTAAGAGGCAGTGAAATTTCAGTAGTAGATATTTCACTCTTCCCTGGTTTATTTGTATTTATTCCAGGAAGATAAAAAAATACTTTCTAATATTAAACATTGGCCAAGTAAATGAACATGTGAATTACATTCTGCTTGCTGTCTAAAAAAATTATTTACTTAGATATAAACCTTTGCTGATTTGAAAATTTAAGAAATACAAAAATGTTATATAGGTATAAATTGCTCTTTTCGTATCATTTACAATAAAAATTTCATAGAAATCATTTATTTATACTCTGGGGCTGATTTGTCATATTAACAACTACATACAATTCATGTTTTTACTTCAAGTTTCATGGAAATAATAATTAATGAAATGTGGTACACTCCTGATTTACTGTTCTAATAGTTGTGAAGTAGGGATGGCTGGAAAACACTGATAAATGAACTAAATTGTGCCAAAAACTGCTGATAATAACCTTTTTTGCTAAACTCTTCATAAGATTATCTTTTCATCCAGTAGTCTAGATAAAGACATCATGTTGATATTGTGATAATTTTTGTATTAAATAATAAATATTTTCTTAAGTCTAAAACTTCAAATGAAGGGTTTGTCCATCTTACTCCCATCTTTTCTTGTTTTCTCCATCATTAATAGGCTTGAAAATAACATGTATGTATGTATGGATATATATACGAGTAATCAGTGCTTGCATACTGCAAGCATTGGTGCCCTATAACCACCACACCAAATTTCATTCCTCCTACTTGATGAGAATTACCGTAAATTAATTGCCAAATATTCCGCAATGCTATTTACACAGGAAAAACTCAAATATTGGCATGCCTGGAGTCGAACCGAGGAATCCTACAGGAGTGGTCTCATATTATCCGAAGGCCTACTCATGACATCTACAAATCCTGAAAATTTCAGCGCAATATTCCTCTTAGTATTGTCTGCGCACCATATATGTTTTCCCTTTGCTTTTAAATGTCACGGTCTGAGAGTGACGTCATGACACTAAGCTACTTTTCAGTTCGTAGCACTAAGCTCTCGTTCAGTTTTATTAACACGTAAAATAAATTTCCAAAGAAAAGCAATGTTTCGTAGTCATGACAGAAATATTGGGCCATTGTTATAACTTGTATAAAATCCCGTTTTTATGCAGTAAAAATCGAATAATTGGACTAATTCAGCATGGATTCGTGTTCTACTTTCAGGAAAAATAATCTTCGTTCTTTTTCCTGTCTTCTAATTTAGGTCCGGAGTTTTTACCTTAATTAAAAGTAATTTAAAAATGCAATTATAAAAAGGCTTGTACGGATTTAAATGGTTTTCTAATGGAACTTGAAAATGAACGTTTTGGGGTGTAAAAAGGTGTAAGGGGAAATTTTGGAATTTTCGATTTTTCCTGATGGTTTTGGACCTACACCAAGGTTCCCTCCAAATTTCAGCTCTGTGGAATATATAGAAGTACCTTAGGTTTTATATCATTTATATATCCTCCGTAAGAAGCAGCTATTTATAATAGATATGCACAGTGGAACTTCCCTAACTCAAAGTGAATTAATTTTACCGGGCAAAATCTCTACGGAAAAACATATTTCCATAAGTTGAATTTTCTATAACTCGAATATTTTTTTGTTTCCCTTGAAGTTTGACTTATGGAAGTTCCACTGTATATACAAATGGGGTAAAAACAAGCATTGTGCCATTTTTGTAAATTAATTTTGGGCACTTGCCGATAAGCTGGAGAAATTTTGAGTTTTGCTAGAGGGCTGCAATACCCATTAAGAATTGTTATCGTTTTTGCTTACATTGTCATGGGTTTGACTTCAGATGCCCTGGAACATATCCCATAAGTTAGCATGGGAAAAAGGGATTCCAGTGTGTAGACCAGAGGTGCCCTTTATGTTGTCCGTGGGTGACCGGTCGCCCACAGGAGTGATCAGAGTCGCCCACAGAATCAGTGAAGTGTTTAAGTTTCTCTCTAGGAAATTTAATTTCAGTTAGAAAATCCTTCACATGATACACTCACTCAGATATCTGATACATTATATGGGGAACGAAGCAAAATGAATGAGAAGGGATATTAAGAGAGACAAAGTATACTTCTCGTCCCACGGACAGCTCTTCAAATGAAGATACTCTTAAAATTTCAAATGGACTTGGCTAGACTAGGTTGGGTGGAGCCAGTTTTGAACAACGTAATAAATCGCTGGCCCTCATTTGAGAGACACCAGATAGAGTCGTCTCACTAGATTCAAATAAACCACTCTATGTACGTGATCATTTGGACAGCGGACTTATTCACTCTGAGTTCATTATAGTGTTTATTATTTTGTGGTGTTTAATAGAAAATATAAGAAAGCGGATAAGTGAAGTAGCAGAGTAACCTCACAAGTACATATCACGAGATTTAAGGCGTACTGAGAGGGATTGACTGAAGAAGTTCAACTTTTATACTGTAAGTATTAATCAACTTGATTTATTAAAAAATGCAAAGCAAGAATTGTTTTGAGTGTAGTCAGATATGCATGATAAGGTTAGGCATTAGTAAATATGTTACTATTTATATACCAAACATGTTATTTCCAATTTTGATAACTAAGCCACAAAATTGAATAATACCTTCTCTTTATAACATACATTCAATGTAGTAATTATATTTTTTATTGAGTATTTATATCTATCTTTGAGAAATTCGTTAATATTTAATAAAGGTAAAAAAGATAGTTCAGATTACTCTAAAAAGGGATATAACTACATGAGATTTGTTATTTATTTTTAATTAATTTCATAAGTGTTAATAAGCTACAGAAGAAAGACTTGCAATTATTATACTTCATTTTTCATTTCAGTTTAACCCTGTATAAAAATGAATGATGAACCACCAAAAAAGAAAAAGTATTACTACAATACTGAGTGGAAAGAAGATTTTTGCTTGTAATGGTGAAAGAGAAGTGCATGTGCTTAATTCGCCACGTAAATGTTTCAGACCGAAAAGAGATAAAGTTGAAAGACATTTTAAAACTTTACATAAAACTTTTTCTGAGAGATTTCCTACTAACTCGGAAATTAGGAAAATTAAAGTACAGGAACTTGTTTCTAATTTACTTAAACAGCAGTCATTGTTCAAAGCACTGACAACTAAATCTGTAGCAGCTACTGTTGCATCTTTCCATGTGTCTCATATTATTGCTAAACATAAAAAATCTTTTGAAGATGGTGAATTGATTTAAGAGGCTTTCTTTGAAGCTCATCATCATCATCATGCTTCTGTCCGAAGACAGGTTTTAACTGAATCGCTGCCTCCATTTCTCTCTCTCTCCCTAGAAGCCTCATATATCTCTATAAGTATTATATCCCTGCTTTATATTCTCTAATATTCTTTTTCTCCCTCTTTCTCTTCTTCCACTAATTTTTCCTTCTAAGATCGTCCTTAGTAAACACTGTCTTCTCAATATGTGCCCTATCAATTTGCTTTTCTTTTCCTGATTGTTTTTATTAGCATCCTTTCTTCTCCCACCATTTCTAATACTTCTTCATTTCTCTTCCTCTGTCCATTTCACTTTCATCATTCTCCTCCATACCCACATCTCAAAACTTTCTAAATATTTTTCCTCCTTACTCCTTACCAAAGACTAGTATCCCTACGGAAAGACCGGAAACTTAATGCTATAAAACGATTCCCAGGTTTTCCATGGTAGGCGACAATCGATGGGTCAATGGGAAAATTGAGAACTATGTGTTAACGAATGCTAGGGTGACGTCATCACAGGATGTCCCTCGCCCCCTTCCCCTCCCGTTTTAATACGATAATCGTAGCAAATATAAATTGCACGGACAGATGAAATGGACTTAAATGAAAGAATTGCATATAAGAAATCAAATTTATTACCGTATATCACACATTGCGAGAGTACAAAGTCATTATCAAATTACATAACAGTGAGGTATTTTTACATAAATATTATACAATAAAGATATAGAAATGAATTATTGTAACAGAATTTTATAACGTTAATACCTTTTCTGCATGAAACATATTTAAAGGAAATTCACGTGGACGACGAAAAACGTCAAACTTTCACGTCTAGAATGAATTTGTGGATCAAGCAAAAATCTATTTGTAAAGTGATTTCTTCGGCCCTGGAACACATTCTCTTTCTGTTGCACCTGTAAAAAGAACGAAAATGAATTTCTAAGAATGTCAATCATTAAACCTGCTAAACCTAATGAAATTGATGCAGGAGGCAATGATGCGCTTACGGCCCATTGCGGTCCATAAACAATGTTTCTATGAAGATCACATTACCATTTGTAAAATTAAACACATCACATTGCACTAGAAAATGTCCACTTTATCTATAATTTATTCTAAGCACAGTTGTATTTGCTGACGTTTACGTGTTCACAGCAGTTACAGTTAACCCATTTAAGATCTATATGTATTCATCATATAACAAGGAAAACTTTTGATATAGAAATTTCAATTTCTCGATCGAAAAAAAATATACATATTTCTAAATATGTTTTGAAACAAAAAAGAGTTATCTTAAAGTCTAGGATTATAAACAAATGCATAATAAGAAACAAGAAATAATCAAGTTAACAATTTCTGTAAATTCAAAATATTGCAAATTAAAACAATGAGACATCGCTATGGTACACTTTTTTCATTCTATTACAAGCACAATTCTATCCTCTGGAATCTATGTTGCAGTTTAACTTCTAAACTCACTATAATGTACTGATAACCGCGAGAAGTTTAAAACAGAAATTTCAGTTAATCTAAAATTACGGCTTATTTTGTGAACTGACACGTACCATATTCACGGCCAGGGCAATAGATGACACAGCAGGTGAAGTAAGCGAGGCTTAACACCTAAAAATGAGAAACATTTCCTCTCAAAATGCTTCTCGCACACAAACAAACGAGAGAAATTTCTTTCCTTCCTTCCTAGAAGATCTATCCATTGCAGGTCATCATCATGAGGTGTTCTGCCTCTAGGCAGGTCCCTGGCACCAGCGTTGTCTCCACTCATTTCTGTTCCTTGCCATTTCTTTCATTTCCTGATACCCTCCCCTTTCTTTCAGATCGTCAAACATTTTTATTCTTCTACGTCCCCTTTTCCTTTCCCCTTCTACTGATCCTTCCAACACCATCAATAGTAAACCTTCTCCTCTCAAGATATGCCCTAACCAGTTACTTTTCCTCCTCTGAATTGTTTCAAGTAATCTTCTCTTCTCATTCACCCTTGTTAGTATTGCTTCATTCCTTATCCTATCCGTCCACTTAACCTTCTCCATCCGCCTCCACACCCACATTTCAAATGCCTCTAGTCTTTCTTTCTCTCTTTTCTTTAGCGTCCATGTTTCACACCCATAAAGCAATACACTCCAAACATAGCACTTCACAAGACGTTTCTTCAGATTTAAATCCATTTTACCACATAGTACCCGTTTTTTCTTATTAAATGTTTCTTTTGCCATTGCTATTCTTGTTCTTATTTCTTTTTCACTTCTCCAGTCTTCAGTTAGCATGCTTCCCAAATATCTATACTGTTTTACTTGCTCTACTCTTCCATCCTTTATTGACACATTCATAATCTCTCTATCCCCTATTCTCATCACCTTTGTTTTCTTTATGTTCATTTTCATTCCATATTCCATCATCCTGTCTTCTAGCTTTGTAACCATTTCCTGAATATGCCTCGTTTCATCTGCCAAAATTACCATGTCATCAGCAAACCTTATACAATTTATTATTCTACCCCCAATACTAATTCCTTTATCATTCCCTATTCCCTTGTCAATCATTTCTTCAGCATATATATTGAACAGGGTTGGCGATAAGCAGCAACCTTGCCTTACTCCTCTTCCTAAATCATACCATTCGGTCTGTGCATCTTTTATCCTCATAGCTGCTTTCTGTTTCATATACAGCTCTTTAATTAACCTTCTATCTTTCCAGTCTACTTTTTTTGCTTTTAGTATTTCTATCAGTTTTTCCCAGTTCACTCGGTCGAATGCCTTCTCCATATCTATGAAGCACAGACTAATTCCTTTACCCCTTTCTATATATCTCTCTCCACTCATTCTTATCAATCCTATTGCATCTCTTGTACCTCTACTCTTTCTAAATCCAAACTGTTCCTCTGCAACATTTTCTTCCATTTTGCTAATTAGTCTCCTGTTCATAACCCTAAGTAGAACCTTTGCTGCATGTGTAATTAAACTGATTGTTCTGTGTTCACTGCATTTTCTTGTTCCTTGCTTTTTCGGAATTGGAATCATAATTGTTTTGACGAAATCCTCTGGCCACATCCCCTTGTCATAGATTGCATTACACAACTTCACTATTTCTTCCAGTCCTTCCTCATTAAGACACTTAAATAATTCTATCGGTATCTCATCTACCCCCATTGCCTTCCCATTCTTCATATCCTTTATTGCTTGTAGCACCTCTATTTTCAATATCGAAACCCCTGTTTCGTCATTATTTATTTCATCCTGCTCTTCAATACGGAGATCCTTTGGTTTTTCATTTGATTTGTACAACTCTTCCATGTATTCTCTCCATCTATTAAGGACCTCCTCTTCCTTATATAGAACTTTATCTTCTTTACTTGCAATCTCTTTCACACATGCACTTGTTCTCCATCTATCCCACGTTACATTTTTTACTTTCTTATACATCAAGTCATACATTCCTTTTCTCTCTAGATCTTCTATATCTGAGCATTCCTCCTCTAGCCATTTCTCCCTTGCTTTTTGGGTTTCTCTTCTTAGTTCATTATTCAGTTTCCTGTATTTCCTTTTTCCATCTTCATCAGTCCTGCTTTTGTATTGCCTTCTTTCTTCCATCTTTTCTATCATTTCCTTTGTCACCCATGGCTTTTTTATTCTTTTTCCTTTGAAAAACCCAATAGCCTGTTCTGCTGTTTTCCTTATAGCCTTCTTTATCCTATTCCATGCTTCATCCACATTTTCCTCCGACACGTTTTCTCTTTTGATTGCCTGAGCTAATTTTTCTCCTATTCTTTCTTTTCCTACTGTGGCTATATTCTCTAAATCCCATTTCCTAACTATCTTAGCCTTCTTAACCTTCTTCAAGGCTAGTTTTATTTCGGCCATGAGGAGCACATGATCACTGTCAATGTCTGCTCCTGGAAGTCCATATGCCTTTTTTACTCCATTTCTATATCTTTCTTCCACTAGAATATAATCTATTTGATATCTGGCTCCATCTCCTGGTGATTTCCACGTGTATAGCCTTCTCTTATGATTTTCAAACCAAGTATTTGATATAAACATCCTCTTCTCTTTACAGAACTCAACAAGTCTTTCACCTCTTTCATTTCTTTTCCCTAGTCCAAATTTTCCTACTACTTGGTCTTCTCTTCCCTCTCCTACCACAGCGTTCCAATCGCCCATCACTATCTTGCAACAGTTTTTACCTTCCTCCTCCATAATATTTTCTATCTTCTCGTATATTTCTTCAACAGCCTCATCTTCATGTTGGCTGGTCGGCATATAAACTTGTATCAACAGTAGATCTTTCGGGTGCATTCCTATTCTAAGACCAATTGCTCTATCATTTACAAATATCACCCTCTGTACACAATTTGCTATTTCCTTATTCAAAATTACCCCTACTCCATTCGTTCCTCTAGTACCTCCTGAATAGTACACTGTGATGTCACCACTTTTTATTTCCCCTCTTCCTTCCCATCTCATTTCACTTAAGCCAATCATATCCATTCTATTTATTTTCATCTCTTTCTTTAAATTTTCCAACTTCCCTGCTCGTAGGAGTGTTCTAACATTCCACGTGCCAATTCTCAACTTCTTTCCAGCATCCTTCCTTCCTTGTGTTAAACGGAACCTCTCGTGTTGTCCCCCCCGGAGATCCGAGCGGGGGACCATTTTGCCTCCGGAATATTTAACAAGAGAAGACTCCGTCATGATGCCTCTACATGGGATATATTGTGGCGGTGGTTTCCCATTGCCTTCCGCCTATATATTCAGCCGCCCCTAACATGGGGAACAGACGCTGTTTGCAGCCGCCCCATTGCAGGTATCTGTTAAGAAAATATAAAAGCATTCTCACAAAACGCATTCACATAACACTTTGTCGAACTAGTTCGTTAGAATTGTTTTCAAAAATATATGATATTTTTAAGACTTACCTGTTGATTGGAGATCAGAACAAATTCATTCCGTCACATTTTCTTAAACAGTGATGAATGCATATCTACTTGGCAAAATCAGAGTAACTGACAACCGCTCAATAAGCAATGTCAAACTTTTATCAAGCAAAATGGCCGCTGTTCCGTTACGATACACAGAGAACGTGTGGCGCTGTGGTGATGCGGTAGAGAGAATGAAATAGAGGGAGAAAAAGAGAGAGAGAGAGAGCTGACTGCGACTGCAGCGCCTATCGCGGACCCCTTAGCATAGTGAACTACGTGTAAAAGCTGGGAATCTATTCTCCCATAAGAGTTTCTTACCCCTGCTTCTTACCGTCCACATCTCTGCACCATAAAGAGCTATGCTCCATATGTAGCATTTTGCTGATTTCTTCCTTGTTTCTAAATTTATTTTCTTGCTTGCGAGAAGCTCCTTCTCGTTAAATGCTGCTTTTGCGATTGCAATCCTACTTATGATGTCCTGTGTATTACTTCCATCCTGCGCTAAAATACTGCCAGGATATTTGAAACTACTTACTTGTTCCAATTTTTGGCCATTTACCATTATATTTAATTCTTTATGTTCCTTTGAAACCACCATGACTTTCGTTTTTTCTGCATTGATCTTCATTCCATATTGTTGGCCAACCTCCACTAGTCTGTCTGTCATCCTCTGAAGCTCTTTCTCGTCTTCTGCTATTAAGCCCTGATCATCTGCATATTTAATGGTGGTAATACTTTCACCTCCTATCTTAAATCCTTTCTCTTCCATCAACGCTTCTTCTGTTATTGTTTCTGCATAAATATTAAATATCGCTGGTGAAATAGGACATCCCTGCCTCACTTCCCTCCCTATTGAAGTACTTTTTGTTTCTTCTCCTTCAACCCTGACTCTAATCTTTTGATCAAAGTAAAGGTTTTTAAGCAGTCTTTTATCTTTCCAATCTATTCCTATTTTGTTTAAAATACCCAGCATTTTATCCCATTTCACTCGGTCAAATGCTTTCTCCCAATCTACAAAACAAAAATACATACCTTGATTGACTTCTAGCGCTCTTTCTATCATCATCCTCATACATCCTATAGCATCTCTAGTCCCTCTACCTCTTCTGAAACCAAACTGATTATCTTGCAGCTCCTTTTCTATTTTACATTCAATTCTTTTGGTTATTATTCTAGTTAGAACTTTAGCTGTATGAGAAATTAAACTAATAGTTCTGTAATCCTTACAACATTTTGCATTGTTCTTTTTCTCCAGTGTTACCATAACAACATCTAAAAAATCTTCAGGCCATATGCCAGTATCATATACTTGGTTAAAGAATTTTGTGAGTTGCTTAACTGCTTTTGACCCCAAAACCTTAAGAATGTAATGTAATGTCCATCTCTCTTCTTAAAAATGTTATAAATTTTAATTATACACTAAATGTTGTTCCATTGGTTAGAGTGTCCAAACAGAAAGACCTTGGCGTAGTCTTTGATACTAAACTTGGCTTCTCTGATCATATTTTGAAAATAAAAAATAAAGCAATGTCTCTCCTGGGAATTTTATATCGTTTTACAGACATTACTGATCCACTGACTCTTAGATTGTATTTTTCTTCTTTTATTTTACCTGTGGTTAACTACTGTTCTCCTATTTGGTCAATGTCTTCTGTTTCCAACTTTGCCTCTTTGGATTGTGTCATTAATTTTTTTCTGAGAATTGTTAAATCCCGTGTGCCCTCCTTTCGCCAACTCTCTAATAGTAAGATCTTATCTTCCCTTTCTTTGGATTATCCCTCTGTTCATCGAACTAAGTCTGATCTTTCTTTTATATACAATATACTAAACTCTATTACTGACTGTCCTGAGTTACTTGCTCAATTTAATTTCCGTGTTCCTAATAGATCTACTCGCTCTTCTTTCTTATTTTACTACCCCACCCCCAGAATTTCACTTGCTAAACGTTCTCTTTTCTTTCGTCTCCCCTCCCTTTTAAACTCACTTTCCCCTAATGTAGATCCTTTTTCAATGACCAAAGAGTCTCCTTAAAAACGGAATGTCATGTTGTCGCACAACCTAATTTTATTGACTGCTCCTGCATACACTTATATTATATTGTATTTCATTTTATATTATTTGTACTTTATTTTGGTTGTTATGTTGTTAATTTTTGAATGTTTAATTTTCACTGTAAATTGGCGGTATCGCTGTATGTGAAAAATGATTAAATAAATAAATTAAATAAATGTCCACTGGTGTATCATCACTCCCAACAGCTTTCCTTCTTTTCATGTCATCAATTGCTCTTTTAACTGCAGACTCGAGAATACTTGGTCCTAGCTGGTCTTTTTCCACATCCTCTTTTTCATTTAATTCAATATTTCTTGGCTTTCCTTCTTTGTCATACAGCACCTCAATGTATTCTTTCCAGACATTCTTTACATTGTCTGGCTCCAAGACTATTTTGCCATTTTCTTGAATCCCTTACTTTACTATACATGAGGTCTGTTCTACAAATTCTTTCACACTCGACAATCTCCTCGCATTTCTCATTTATCCACTGTTCTCTGGCTTGATCTGTTTCCCTTCTTAAATTATTATTTAACTCCTTATACTTTCTTTGGCCTTCTTCAGTGTTTATGTTCTTCCACTTTCTCCACTCTTCCATTTTTTGCAGCATGGCTGCTGTGATCCAGGGTTTTTTGTTTCTTTCACCCATTATCTTTCCTACCTTCTTTTCCATTATATCTTTAATGTTGTTATGGATGTATCTCCACTCCTCATCTACATTGTTCCTATTTTCTTCAGCTCTCTCCCCCAACCATTCCTCCAGCTCAGTCATGATAGCCTCCTTGTTTTTAAGGAGTTCCTCTAAGTTCCTTTCTTGTTAACTCTTATGTTTCTCTTAATGCTCTTCAGTCTACATTGTGTATTTGCCATAAAAAGGTTGTGGTCGGAATCGACATCTGCCCCTGGTAGTGTTTTCACATTTTTAATGCTATTTCTAAATCTTTCATTGACTAGTATGTAATCTATCTGGTATCCTCTCTGGTCTCCTGGGCTTCTCCATGTGTAAAGTCTCCACTGGTGATGCTTAAACCATGTATTAGTTACAATCAATCTGCTTCTATGGCAGAATTCCACAAGTTTTTCCCCTCTTTCATTTCTCTTCCCTAGTCCATATTTTCCCACTATGTTATCTTCCTGTCCCTCTCCGACTACACTGTTCCAGTCTCCCATTACTATTCTGGTGATCCTTCCTTTTCCCTCCTCCTCCAATATCTCCATAATCTGTTCATACATTTCATCTACTTCGTCGTTGCCAGCATTAGTTGTTGACATATACACTTGAATTATAAGCATTTCCACTGGCTCCATCTGAAGTTTTATGGCTATTAATCTATCATTAACTGTCACTACCTTGCTAATTCTTTTAGCTATCTCTTTTCTCATTATAATCCCCACTCCCCTTTCCTTTTTCTCTCCTCCCGAGTAAATAATCTTAAATTCGTCTGAATTTATCTCGCCTTCTCCTTCCCACCGAACTTCACTAAGACCTACTATACCTACATTATTCCTTCTCATTTCCCTTTTTAAGTTCTCTAGTTTACCCCCTGAATTCATAGTCCTAACATTTTATGTGCCTATTCTTAATTTCTCACCACTTGCTTTCTTATTAATGTTCCATTTCCTCTGGGCATCCCCTAAGGTAGTCCCCAACCGGAGATCCGATTGGGGGACTATTTTACCTCCGGAATATTTTACCCCAGAGAGATCCATAGAGGTATTTGCAGCTTTTCAGCCTATCATGGGAAATATAATGAGGTAGTTTCCCCTTGCTTTCCTCATTGCAGTTTCACAGAGTGATTACCCATCTGTAGCTGTTCAGATCCATATGATCACCACCTACAGAGGTACTGTGCAAGCTGCTGCCCTTGCACAGGGAGATGTAAAATCCCCAAGACTGCTTCTTAGTCTGACTCTTCCCCTCAGACCTTTCCGGCTTGGATGGTCCTACCAGGAGAATTATCTCCTGCCGGCATAGCTCTATGGTTCATAAGAGTACACAAACCCTCCCACCTCTGTAAGGTTATGCAGTCCTTAGGGAGGGCTTTGAAGCTAGTGATTCTTTATTTGATAGTTTCAAAAATAAATGTGAAATAATCGATGCTATTCGAGGTATTCAGTTATCTAGGAACACAGTGACAAGGAGGATTTAGACACTGTCAGAAGATACCACTAGGGAGCTGCAGAAAGATCTGTCCACTTGTGAATATTTTTCCTTGCAAATGGACGAATCAACTGATATTGTCGACACAGCTCAAATGTATGTTTGTTTGTGAATGGTATTTAAAGATTACAGTATTAAAGAGGAGTTTTTAAGTTTAATTCCATTGGAAGGTAGAACTCGAGGACAGGATATATATTCTGCTTTTAAGAAATTCATTGTGCAAGAAAACTTGCCACTTCAAAAACTCGTTTCAATGACCACTGATGGAGCACCAGCAATGAAAGCTAGCTATGGGTTCATAGGTCTTTGTAGGGCAGATCCTCAGTTTCCAAAATTCCAGGCTTTTCATTGCATTATACACCAACAAGTGCTGTTGGAATATTAGAAAAAATGTAAGAAGTAATGGGGCTTGTATTCAAAATTGTTAATTTGATTAGGCCTAAAGCTTTGCAGCAACGTCTATTTAGAACTTTTTTGGAAGACACAGGTTCGGAATACAGTGCATTGCCACTTCATCGTAAAGTTCGTAGATTAAGCACTGGGCTTGTTTTAGAAAGGTTTGTAGAACTTATATCAGAAATTAAATTGTTTTTAAATGAAAGGGGAGATGTCTACAAAGAACTTGAAGATGTTAACTGGCTTTTAGATTTAACTTTTCTAACTGATGTTACAATTTGGTTGAATCAATTAAATCTGGAACTTCAGGGTAATAATAAAAATGTGGCAGAAATGATAAGCTTTGTGAAAAGTTTTAAAAGTAAGCTTCAAGTCATAATTTTGCAATTAAAAAAGAATAATACAAAACATTTGAAATATTTAACGAAAGGAATTACTAAACAGGGAGTATGCAAGCAATTATTGTCAGACAAAGCAAAAATTTACATTGATTTGCTAGAAAAATTACAAACAGAATTTGAAGAACGTTTTGAAGATTTTAAAGAACTCAAACCTATTGTGACGTTTTTTTCATTTCCTCTTGCCGAAATTGACATTGAAGACATTTCTAGCAAAATAGGAGGTATGTTCAACATAGATGAAACAGATGTAGAAAATGAAATAATTATTTTGTAGAATGATATAAGAGTTGAAAGCAAGGGCTAACGATTCAAATTTTTGGAAGCTTGCTTCACCTGAAAGATTTTTAAATATAACGAAGATTATTATTATTATTATTATTTTGAAAGCATATTTTCCTTCCACTTACTTATGTGAATCATTATTTTCTAATATGAACCTAATTAAATCAAATACAAGAAATGCGCTCACCAATCAACACCTTGAAGATTGTTTACGTCTCTCTGTTTCAAGTTACAACCCTAATTATCAATTACTGGCTGAAGATATTCAGTGCAAGCTAGCCCATAATCGATCAGATCAATAATAAATGTAATTTGAATGTATATATTTTGTCATTATATAAATATGCTAGTTAATAAATAGTTTTTTTACTGTGAATATGTCTAACTTTTACTTTCAAGGTACTATGTTTATGTTAAAAAATCGAGTAGCTCATAAGAAAATTTCCTGACTAAAAGTAGCCCATGACATAAAAAAGTTTGGGCACCCCTGGTGTAGACCAATCTAAGAGGAATAGGGAGCTGAAATTTTCCACGATTATAGGATTTTGCTCAACCAGATCGAAAATTTCAAAATTGTTAATTTTAGGGGTTGTTTTGACCCCATTTGAACATTAAAGTTTTATTACTTTTATCTCAAACACTATAAGTCGTAGGTACAAGCTTTTGTAAACATTTTGTAGCAAATTCTATATAGAAAATAGAAAAATCTTGAAATTTTTCAACAATGCCCACTAAAAATTCACAAAGGTTTAAACAATTTTTTAAGGGTTATGTATTTCCAAATGTACTATGGAGCTGAATTTTCTTTTAAAGGTAGAATTTGTAAAAATAACAAAATAGGGATTATAGAAATTTGGATATTTTAATTTGTTTGGCTGTTAAAAATTCTTAAAATTTAAAAAATAGATCTAGGGAGCTGAAATTTCAAAGTCATTTAGAGCTTAGTGCAAATGCGCAAATAAACATTTTAATAGCTTTATTAATTTGTTATTGTGGCCTTTAAAATTTAAACAATTACATATATTATTTCACTTCTGAATGCGCTATAACTTCAAGATTTAGCAGAAATGTGTGGCATTAGTACCCACAAAGGAAAAAGTATAATAATCTTAAAATTATAAATTTTAGGGATTTTTTTACTCCAATATTGTTCTATAAGGGAATAAAGGAAATCGCTGCAGAGTTGAAATATTTTAATAATAAAAATATTTCTAAAAATGAAATATCTCTCTAAAAACTTAATCTTATTCCAAGGTGAGATGGAATGCTTGCAGAATGCAAGCACCTTCTACTAGTATTATTTAAGCTACACCATATAAGACATACACTACATCTATAATAATAAAAGATGATGTCTGTGGCAGTCTTAACTCATCAGAAAATAAAAGTAGGAGCTTCAAAATTTGTCAGTAGCTTCAGGTTGACCATGAGAATTACAGTGCCAAATATACAGTCATACCCCATTTAATTTAATTTAATGCTGGAGATGCATCCCTGAAAACGATAGCGCTAACTGAATCGGCATGTGGGGCCATTTTGGTCCAGTACTTGTGGAGATTCATTCTTAAAATCGTAATTTATTATTATTAATATTAGTACTATATCTGCTCTTCTCTCCTATACTCTAAAAAAATGTACTGTAAATATTCAATCCATGCGCAATGTAACATATCTGCAACACACTAAAAATTCTCGAATATAGTAACTGTCGCAGCTTTTTTGTCATTTTCTCACAATGTAACATTCCACATACTTAATAATCGGTGCCCAATATCACCAATAGGCGACCAATTTCATGAGATATGTAAACAAAACCATAGGTTGCTCTGCAGTCTGAGAACATGGTGTTTCTTCTGTGGTTTTTTCAATGATTTCGGAAGGTTTCTTCAGTTTATTATAAGCACATTGTAGATTATGCTACAATAAATGTCAGCACCATCAGATGGTAGTTGCATTAACTATGTTTTTTGTCATCGGATGGATGCAGCATGATCTACACTTGACTGGCTTTATATGGTCCATGGGCAAGCAGACAGAGCCAGGTAGCACTATTGGACGGTAACTGTATGAACTATGTTTGCATAATCAGATGGAAGCCACATGAATTATACTTGGTGGTGGATTTAAATGGTGCCAGGAAATGACGGGTACTCCAAACAGAAGCTGTGTGAATTACACTTGGCATTGGCTTGAAATATTCCTGGGCAATGCTGGGTACTCCAGCTAGTCTATTATAAATAGCTGAAAAGAAATAGGGCATGATAACCTTTATTACTGTTGACCTGTTCACAGCTTCAGTTAGTTGCCTTTAAACGAAACCTACTGAGCTCAGCTTATGTTTTCAAATGTTAATGCCTTTTTCTAACTAAGTTTGTGGTCTAAATGAAGACCGATTCCAATTTTGGTTAAAATCGGACAACAATTACAACCACTTTACATACCTACAAATAGTTGACAATGTTCCTTTGTTTCAACTCGGAAACCGCTTGATGTATTTTGATGAAATTTGGTATTGGGGAGTTTTGCTAAAATTGGTAACATTCCAATTTTGGTTAAAATCGGACAACAATTACGACCACTTTACATGAAGACCTACATGTAATTTACAATGTTCCTTTGTTTCAACTCGGGAACCGCTGGACGTATTTTGATGAATTTTGATATTGGGGAGTTTTGCTAAAATTAATTGACCGATTCCAATTTTGGTTAAAATCGGACAATAATTACGACCACTTTACATGAAGACCTACATATAGTTAACAATTTTGTTTCAACTCGGGAACCGCTTGATATATTTTGATGAAATTTGGTATTGGGGAGTTTTGCTAAAATTGGTCAACAGATTCCAATTTTGGTTAACCTGACGCGAAATGCAAATTCGCGAAGTACAAGTCCTATTTTCTCATAAGACGCAATGTAATAATGAAAGTACGGTTCCCACCTAAAAAAATTCACTTTTTTTATCATAAATAATGCAGTTAAACAGAAAATGAAAGAAAACGTAACAAAATTAAAACCTAGCCTCAAAAAGTGAAAAAAATCCTTTAATTATTTTGAAAACACGTAATAGGAAATGAAAACTCAGCATTACAAAGCGATAACATTTCTTTCGGCAATTGTGCAGTTTAACTTGGGCACATTTTCTCATGCGATTTTGGATCTTCTTTTGTTCATTCCAAGGAAATGCTTTAATTTAAATTGATTAACTAATGAAATGGAATGTTGAGTACATGATGCACGGATGTTTTCTTCGCTTCTGAAACAAACATTTCCAAGCCGCAAAAAAACACGCATTATAAAGTGGTAACATTTATTTTATTAATTAAGTTCGTAATGCGTAACACAAAATGAAAGCATAGCGTAAGAAAGTGATAACATTTCTTTTAAGTGTTCAAAATAGGTTACAAAAAACGAAGCATTAAAATAGCAACATTTCTTTTAGTAATCGCGTTCAAAATACGTGGCAGAAAATCTTACGTTTACAAGACAATAGCAATTCTTAGATTTTTATTAAAAATTCGTAATAAAATACACCCTAACAAAACAAAATAACATTTCCTTAAATTACGTTCAAATATTTACAAAGATAATAGCAGATGAAAACCTTACATTCTTTAAATTTTAAACTCAAGTTTCATCATCGAAAATAGCGGCGTTGGCGGTGAATTTCAAACTGGGCTACAAAATAATTAAGTTGAGAGTTATCACGTTTGTTTACTTCGAAAACTGCTAATAATGAGCATTATAAATTTAATAATAAGCCCCTTTCTAGGGCGCCCAAGTTTAAACTGAACTTCGAAACTAAAAATTAAAGGGAGTTCACGCTTGTTGTCATCGAAAACGCATGACGCGAAATGCTAATAATCGTCGCGAAACAACTAATAGTCATAAAAAATTTTGTCGCGAAGTGCAAATTCGCGAACCGCAAGCACGCGAAGTTCAAAAATGAGGTGTACTGTTAAGCGTAACGGTACGCGCGGCATGGGATTCGTTTTGTAGCGCACACCAAATATAATGCATGCATTTTTTTTGCCTTTTAACACTATTCAATAAATATTTTTTCGGTATATTGATTGCTAACCATGGATTACGCGAAATTATCTCGGAAAACTTGCTGTACGGCTACGGCAGATTTAAGTGCCATATTATATTGGTTCTAAACCGCTTTTAGCTTACCATTTCATCAATTATTGTTGTCAAAATAATGGAGAGCCGAGAACTTAGCTCAAATTTTCTCATAAGGCCTTAACTTCCAAATTCACAGTATTTTCTGGAACGTAACCCCCGCGAATTTGGGAATTTTATTGTATAATGAGTGTAAAGACTCAGGCTCAAGATGATTAAAAGAAATGCTGCTTGAATCAGACTTATTTAGCAGGATTACCAAAATATTCATTAAATAGTTTTGTAATCTCAGCAGGGTCAGTAATTAAATTACCACATGGATTTTTAATTTTGTTGTTATATTGTGATTATTTAAAGAAGCAGTTTCTGACATAATTTTGAAACAATATACCTTATATTAAATAAAAAACATTATTCCTTTCGAGTCTCTTTCCTTAGAAATTAAAATAGAGGTTCTTAAAAGGTTGTAACATGGTGAGGGAAGCATTGACATTTGGAAAGAATTGGGACTTAGTGGTTACTAAAAATTAATTTTCAATTTTTACTTTCTTCATACACAAAGTATAGAGAAATAAAATAAGAAATTAACAAACAATTTTTTCTGTAACAAACAAAGATTTTAAAAAGGCATCACAACAGCCGATTCTAGTGTGCAAGTCAAAAAGTCGATTTTTGTGTTACCATATGGGAAATGGATTTGCCTACCTTGGAGTCGAACCTAGGATTTTTTTTCGAAATTTCTTTTCGTCATCTTAAAATATGTGAATTGATCATTCCTGCCAAATATCAAAAATGAATCTCGTTCCATAATCGAGTTATTCGTATTTTTATAGCATGACAGAGGGAGCCACAAAGGGACAGAAGTAGCCTTTTATTATTGTTAGGTAATGAGCAAGGCTGACTTCAGCTATTTGGATGCCCTGAGGAAAGATAAAAAATGCTGCCCCTAAGCTTACAGGTGTTAGGTGTTTTTTTCAACCGAGGTTTCGCAATTATTTGAAAGATTCACTTTAAACACTAATATGGAAGCATTTTCTGTTACAAAGTCATGGGAACTAATAACACATGTATCTAAGCATATATTCAGCACTTCATTAATAAAATTTTTTTCAAACCACCTTATAGGGTAGAATTGAAACCAAGGGGTTAGAAAAAGGCATTGATTACTCCTGAGCAGCTAATCCAAAATCCACCAAATTTATACCGTGTGTAATCCTCATGTAGACCACCCTCTCCAGGTTTCAGGATTCAAGAGATATTGCCCGAAAAGATAGATGGACAGACAAACCAAATGCATCAGAAATTTTTTTTTCAAAACAGCGTTAAAAAGGAATAAAGATGACTGGATGTACTTTTCTTGTCATGTTAATTACTATTCAGGTTCCTCTTAATCAATAGCAATGATGAAAGTTAAATGAGCACTTGCTATTTATTTATTTTTATTATTTACTAGCTAATTATCTGGGCTTTGCTCCGTGTTTACTATTTCGAATTTTTCAGCTGATTTCATTCGCCAATATTTTCATTCAAACTCAAAGTGCTCTCATGATAAGTGACCAAAATTCTCCTGTAATCAGTATGATCAAATTAAATATAGATTCATGTTTGATATTTTGCTAAAAATATTCAAAATAAGTTGTGTAATTGTACAAAAAATTAACGTGGGCCTCAGGGTATGATTTGTATGGCACTCCCCTCCCACTCTTCCCCCCAATCAAATTTCTGGCACTGAGTTGCTCATCCTCAAGATCTCTATAATGTTTGTACCAAGTTTTAAGTCTAAGTTTCTTGATTTTTGAGACATGCTGTAGAATATTTTTCCTATGGCATCTCCCTCCCCTTCCTCACCACCACAAAAATCAAAATTCTGGCACAGAGGTGTACATACTCAAGGTCTCTTTAGCATGTGTACCAAGTTTTAAGTTTCTTGGTTTTTGAGAAATGCTACAGGGTATTATTTGTATAGCACCCCCTTCTCCTTCCTCCACCCCCAAAACTAAAGTTCTGGCACCAAGGTGCACATCCTCAAGGTCTCCTCAGTAAGTGTGCCAAGTTTTAAGTCTCCAAGTTTCTTGGTTTTTGAGAAATACTGTAGGATATAATTTGTATGACATCCCCTTCCCTCCCCCCCACCGTCTAAAAATCAAAATTCTGGCACCGAGGTGCACATCCTCAAGGTCTCTTTAGTATGTGTACCAAATTTTAACTCTATTTCTTGGTTTTTGAGAAATGCTGTAGGATGATTTTTTTTGGTGCCCCCTCTCCTCCCCTCACCCTCCAAAAATCAAAATTCTGGCACCAAGGTGCACATCCTCAAGGTCTCATTAGTAAGTGTACCAGTTTTTCTATTTTCGAGAAACATAAATATAGATTATTCAGGGCCTCTTTATCTTGGGCCACTATCTAACTACCAATCTTGAGTCATCCCCGGCGTCATGCAACTTGAACTAGTAGTTTGACTATTAGCAATGATTAAACTTCAGTGAAACCATTGTTGCAAGTTTGACAGTTAATTGCCCATGTAGCTAACTTGAGCACATTCACCCGGGGTAGCAACATAAGAATGGGAAACATTCATCATAATTAGGTTTTTTAATTGCAGTAAACAATTTAAACATTTTGTTTAACTTGCAACAAAGAAGTTATTTTATTTTTGACAATATTTCTGTTACATTACATTGCCCGAAGCAGGTGATTTGGCAAACTAGCTCTGATATATTATTTTTGTTGTGTGCATCAGTCATTGTGAATAAATCGTGCATGTGCATGGTCCTAATTTTGGTACCATTTTTTTGAAATGTAGGAAATATGGCATTCTTTTTCTTCAAAATGCTTGGATTCATGCCCAGGTACAATTTCATTTTTACTTACGGGATTTGCAAACTAAGGTCTCGGGGCAAATGATGTCCTATCTCTGAATAAATATTTTAATTGGTACCTTACAGATCATTCTTTTCAAACAAACCAATCAACCACTATGTAACAGCATTCTCTAAGATTAAGATTTTTTAAATCTTTTAAATGTTCGGTTATGTACACTGTACTATAAATATTTAGTGGAATCTACTAAGCGTTTTTCTTTGTAGAACATTGTTTGAAATTGTGATGGTCACATGAGACAAAATTTTGCAGCAAGAAGCATTAGCAACTTTTTCTGATGCATTTGAACAAGTCATTGTCACCATTAGAATAGGTGTTATTATTTGAATGAGAAAAGTTACATGGTTGAATTTTTCTTCAGAGTGAGAGCAACCATGTTTTGATTAGAAAAAATTGATTGCTGAATCTAATATGCAGCACTTGAACCATTAACTGCCAAATTTTTTTCTTTGTTTTTTTTTCTTGGGGTGATTGAAAATACATTATGGATGATGAAAAAATATTTATTGTTAGTAGTAATAAAAATTACCAGAAAAATTAAACTTTTTTTCTGATCCAATTGAGGATGGTGGCACATTAAGCGAGTATTTTGCATACTCATCGTAACAAAGTGCAATATAAAAAATGTTTTTTATGCTGTTTTTTAAAATCTACATGAAAATTAAACATTACACTTTCCTCATTACATTTTAACATTTTTGCAGGCTGCACATTATTTCATGGAACTTTCTGCAAATGTGGAGACACAATGGGAAAAGAATTACCTATGCCATTTTTGAAAGCATTCTACATGCAACCCAATATTACACTTCTTGCATTGCTTTCTTACATTTTTCTTACATACTGCACATTTATGTTGTTTCCCTTCATAAGTTCTCTCTAATAAATGACCCATAGGGTCTGCTCAAATGTCACCTGATGTGCGACTTTTGCAAACTGCAATTTGGTATGATGGCCTACCGATAATTCTTGGGTCTGAAATAGAGTTTATCTTTAGATAATATCATGCAATCATGTGTCTAAAAGTTAAGAGAGGAATATTCCCATTTTCACCTGAATATAAGGTCCAACCATTGACAATTGTCACATCAACGGCATTTGTAAATGGGAAAATACCATATTTTGCTCCTAAATCTAATTCGATATTTTTGGACTCTCGAGTCTAATTTATCTATCTCACCCATGTATTTATTGTACTGCGCTATAACATTGTGCTGTGAACCACTCAGCTCTTTATTTTCTTTCATAGACATCCACTTTACTTTTTCAAGGGGTCACAGACCAATATGGTTGGACATAACCTTTAAAGAGCTGTTGTCATTCCAAATCATAGCAAATATTTCATTGCTTGCATCATACCTGTAGTCAAATTCTCTCTTTTTTCATTTCAGCATCATTTTTTAGTTGGCAATGATTCATCTGTTGAAATAGACTGTACCAGTTGCTCTAATGCCCATTTCTTTCAATTTTGTCAAAAGTTAAAAACTAGTGAAAAAATTGTCAAAATACAGTTTGTGTGCATTTGGATTTTCTACCACAGATGCCATTTTCATTATGACACCTGCTCCCAAACCACTTACAGAAACTCCCTCTTCATTCTTCCCTCATAAATGTCCATGTGAAAGGAGTATCCAGTTTTAGAGCAACACATTGCCCACTGCTTGAAACCAAATCTAATAGGTTTCCCATTGACATTTTGTACATGGCATCTGCCATGATCTCCAAATGGGGATCATTACTTCTGGTCAAATAAATTGTCTTTATAAAAGAATCGGTTATCTTTCATGCCCTACACAAACTGCAGACCATGTTTATAAATAATATCAGAATAATGAACATTTTAACTACAATATTCACCAGAAAATTTGGACATGAATCTAGTCCGACTTCCAAAGAGGCACAGAGCATACGTATATATGAAAATATATTAACAAAGATACTCTACCACTAGTGAAAAGGCAGTTGAGCATAGCTTTAAGTATTATTAATCCAATGGGAATGATAAAGTAACTTAAGGAGTTGGTTAAAATAAGAATGTTATGAGATGAAAACCATTGCCAACCATACATTTATTTCATTTATTGTAAGCTCATCTTAAAAATGACTTTATCTAGAAATGTATATCTTTGCTGAGAAATAATAGGACTTAATGTTAGAAATAGTGAAAAGATATGTGCAAATCGCTGCAGTTTGTTTTTTTTTACATTTTAATCTGAAATTACTTTCCATGGGGTATGATCAGTCTCTTCTGGATGAGCCAAATCCAAATTCTCCTGCTAACTCCTTGGCTGCTCAGTTATACCAGGATCGTAAGAGGGAATATGAGGAGCGAGTCTTAGCTGTTGTGGAGCATTCTTGGCTTAATTTTCAAATGCATGGGAATTCAGGTAAATAAAACAAAATTAAAAATTAATATATATATATTATTTGAATATTAATATTGTCTCTAGTACATGTTTTATTTTTAAATTGTATTTTTCATTAACTTTGTTAATTCTGGACATTTTATTGCCACATACTTGAGATTCTTCATCTTACCTATGATATAGCTTCATCCACAACTAGCAGTAAAAGGCTCAACATTTGCAATGACTATAGATCTACAGCCTTCCTCTGAAATCTTTTTCAGTGTACTGGTTGCCTCTGTTGGGTTTTGTTTTCATACCATTAATTAAGAAACATTCCATTTTAACCATAACAATGTTTCTATTATGCAGAAGACTAAGAGAAGTTGCAACTTATTCAAATTCTTTAATTTTATCAGAGTCCTTGAGAATTGTTCTTACTGTTGTAACTAGTAACCATAAAATTGACAGATGAAGCCATTATTTAGTGTCAAAATTTTAGGGATTGTTTTACTCTATTATTGTTACATAAGGAAAGAATGAAAATACGTGCAGAGGTGAAATCTTTAGAATTAAAAAATATTTCCAATGATGAAATTTCTCTCTGAAAATGAATGTTTTTTCAAGGTGAGATGAAATGCTTGCAGAATGCAAGCACCTTTTACTAGTAGGATATATATAGGATATACATATCATATAAAACCTAAGACATTTCTAGTAGTGCTACAGAGCTGAAATTTGGCAAGAATATAGATCATTGGTTACAACCTCCGGAAAAAATCCGAAATTTAAGAAAAGTTATATTTAAGGTGTGTTTTTGACCCCAAAGTCCATTTTTAAACACCCATAAGAAAAGTATTGAAAACTGTGCAGGGATATATAAAATTGCTTTTTTAAATTATTTAAAATTAAGTTACAAAGTCAGGGCATACACTATACTGTGGAAAAAAGAATGAAGTTTATTTTTCTTGAAGACAGAATTCAAATCCATGCTGAATTTGTGCAAAACATTGATTTTAATTATAAAATTATGAAATTTTTTTCGGTCTTCAACAATGAAAAATATTAACTACCATAGCAATGACTCAAATGCCTTTCAATGGGATTTGATTTTTCCATACTTTAAGAGCATTGACTTAATGCTTAGATTGCATTATAATCCATTTGATTTCAGCCAGCGACATATACATAAGATGACGTGATAATTTTAAATAATTTTTTTTATCCAGATACATACTAAAAGGCATGTATGGCGAGACCATAATCCTAACACACAAAATATTCTAATTTTACATAAATTTTAGTGTAACATATAAGCTATTGTCTTAATGATGATTATAGTTATTGGTTAAAAAGGGCAATCTGAGCCATGAAACTTGAGATTGGAAAACTTGGATGCGAAGCCAAATGCCAGAGAATTTAGAAATTCTGGATAGATGTCTTAATTTTGCAGAAAATGAAAACTATTATCTTATTTAAATGGACTTTGTAATTTTAATGCTGTTGTGTTGGTTTATTTACAAGTTTATATCTTGGTGTATGGTGATTTTTTTAATGCTTGCAGTATGCAAGCACTGACAACTCATATATCTAACAGGGAAACATTTTTTTACCATTCATATTCTGCAGCATTTTTAGTAAAACTTGGAATATTCTCATTTTTACAAGTAAGAATATTAAAATTTTTCACCTTTAATTAGTGATGCATTCCTCACAATCATATTTTTAACTCACAGAATATGAGAATCTACTTCTATTTCATAATTGTCATTTACTCTTATGCATAGGTGGGGAAGATGAAGAAGATGGTTCTTCAGCTAAAGGGTTTTTAGCCGGATCCTCATCAACTTCCATCATCCCACCAGAAACTCAAGGGCTTTAGATCTAGAGATTCTGAATTAATTGTCAAAGACAACTTGCCAGAGAGTAAAAAGCAAGAGATGAATCAGTATTAGTAATATAATAACCCAAATAATTATTAGATTTAAATATCATCATCAAGTATTTCTGTTAATGGGTAGTGAAATGCAATATAAATAGCAAATTGCATCCCTGTTTTTTTATTGCTTGTAACTTTAGAAAATTTCATATAGATTAACAATGTGTGATGGCTGGTCATTTGTCTTAACACCATCTTTTGTTACCATTTTTTCAAGACATTTTTCATGAAAGTTTTTCATTCACTGTCAGAGGAAAAATCAGTTAACTCTTGATTCATAGTTGACAAACATCCATTCTTTCCATTCAATATAATTAACTCATTTAAGTCCTTGTTTCCAATTATTTCTATAATGATTAAGTAAATATATATTAAGAACTTTGTGCTTCGTGTTTACCATTAATTAGATCAATTAAAGTTTCTCATAAATCTCTGAAGTATATTTCATTTAAAACCTTTTGTCTCATAAGCACCCTATTATAAAAGAGGCTTCTAAGTCCAAGTTTTAAACCTGTAACTACCAAGTCATTAATAATTATTTGCACCTTTGGATGTATCTTATTTAAAAGATAAAAACAATTTCATTTATGGGTAATTAACCAATTATAGCCAGTCCCCACCTAATGCTCATGATGCCTTCTTGAAAAATGAAGCATAATGCAAATGAGTGTCACGTGGAATAAATTTTTCCATACATTTAATGTTATGTAAATCGGAAGCATTCTGGAGAGACCTCAAGAAAGGTTTTTGTACACAGGTAGCAAATAATTGAGCATGAATGTACAGTGATGGAAATTTAAACCATGATAAACTGAAGTTAACCACAAAACTATTGAATGTGTATTCTTCAAAGCTCATACTTTAATACTACTGTAATTGCCCATCAACAATGACAGGCATACTGAAATATAGTATTAAATTAGAACACTTCCCATTCTCTCCCTCTTTCCCATTCCTCCTCCCTCCTTCCCTCCCTCCCGTCCCCCAAAATTGATAGAAGATATGTGACTGGTAATCTCTGCATTACATTGCTCCACTAGACATTGATCTGCTGTTGCGTGGATTTCATTTTTGAATGAGTTATTTGCATTACACTTGCTTGGTCTGCCATTACGTTGATGCACTTAGGAACAAACTCAGAAGAGGTGTGCTATATGTTTCAGTTTTTGATTTTCCATGGATGATGACAATTCATCCAACTAGGTGGTTGGATCTAAGGAAGTATCACTGAATGAATATGTAACAAAAAGTTGAGATGATCAGCAGAATACTGAGGGATACAATTTAATCATAATACAGGTATGCTTTAATACGCAATCCATGGGAGAGGGTTAATGTACAGTTTCTATAGTAAATTACAGTAGATTTCTCTTGCATTATTTTATTTCCACTTTTTATTACCTTCTTTTTGGTTAGGTTGGGATTATTAACTTTTTATGTGGAAAATAATATCCTGATTTCTGACTAGTAAATATCAACTAGGTTAAGTACTACATTATAAACTGTTTGTTTAGCACAAATTTGCTTAGCGCAAGGAACTTTTGGAATGCATCCCATGTGCTAAGCGAAACATACCTGTATATATCTGGAATGTATAGAAGAATAAAATTCCAATTTCTTGCCAATAAATGTTGGTAATGTTTCCTTTTCCCCTGGCAAAATAAATAGACAGCAAATGCCCAAATCCGGTAGGTTAGGCATGGTTTTAGGCCTTAATACAACTTTTGCCGTTTGTTTGAACACCTTTCAGGCTGGGTCTGTGTCAGTGGGTAGGTTAGGTATGGTTTTATTATATATTATTTATTTTTAAAATTTATTTTGTACTATCTCATAAACATCCTTTTACAATGAGAATAATAACATTAAAAAAGACAAAGACATACAACCATGTCCTCAGCAGGATATAAACCCATAACCCTGGCATTGGGAGCCAGACACGCTATCCCACCCCTCTACCAAGGCCGGCAAATTCAAATGCAAATAAAGATATATTCATTTTAAAACTATTTACCTTTGTATTTCTTTATCTGTAATTTTATTGGCAGTGGGCGATGGAAACATTACCCAAATTGTAATTATAAGCTGAATTTTCTTCATATTTGAGTTTTCAACAACAAAATCTGTCTGAGTTTTATGTGTTCGCAAGAAAAAAAAATAAAAAATTTGCATCTATTTTTGAAATGAGAAATCTAGAAAACTATTTTAAACTTCTAAAAATAATCAAATAAGAAATAAAAAGATATTACGTTTGTTTTAAAAGCCATTTTTGGTTGGGTTGTTCTGCGCTGAACTGGCCCTGTGCCAAACTGTCCTAGACCTTATCCTGAAAGCCTGCAGTTCATCCACCCGAATGTCTAAGGGTCTGGGTGACATGATATTTGAAATGGACCCTTGATTGGAGCAGAGCATCAAATTTAAAGGAGGATTGTATGCTCTTACAGTCCCATACAAGGAGACATACAGGGATTTGCAACGAAAGATGAAACAAACAGACACAATTAATACAGAACACGTGTAATCACAGTTAATTAACATGCATTACGTGAAGCAATGAAGAACACCTTTTAAACTCTATGACTATTGCATCTAAAGAACTTTCTTAGTAGTCCATAAAATGAATGACATAATATTAATCAAACCGTAAAAAAATGAAAAGGCACCTTGGTTATTTTTAGAAATAATTGACTAAAATTTTGGAGACCATAACAGTATTTGTAACCATGCAAGTAAACAAGGACTTTAAAGTTTGGTGCCAAAATGAAATATCAGATAATTTGAAGTCATGAATTTTTGGTCCCTTGAGTTTCAAATTAACAAAGTTTTCCTGTATTTCATTTATTTTTTCCAGTTTTGGCCATTTGGCACACTTTGTTTGTTAGTTCAAATAAAATACTGACAATGTGCTGCTAGAATACACATTATAAGAGGTTTTACTGTATTTACATCACCTAAGTGGTTTATTAATAAAGTAAAATATATAATGTCCCTACAAGGTACCTCTTGGTACTTAACATGACTAAATTATGTTTTGAAAATATGCTGAGAAATTCCATAAATATAGATTCACTTAGTAATAAGGAACATTAAGGAAGAGTAAAATAGCTGTTGTGACTGTGCTGATGATGTTGATGACATTTGTACGACAAAAATATAAAAAATTTTGAAAATTCAAATTCCTCAACTTTGATCATTATCATTACATTATATCCAAAGACATGACCAAGATTATGTGTTTATATTATATTTTCTACAACCATCTTCAGTTCTTGGGAACTCTTTTTGGTTCTGTTCGCATAACTGGGGTGGCAAAAGGTAGACAAGGTGACGCTAGTGCTGGCAACGAGAAAGTGACAAGAAATGGAACTAGTATGCGGTGCAGCATATGCATACTCGGCCCACTGCATATGACTACTCGGCCCGCAGCATACTCCAACTCGGCCCCCTGGGTTGGGTAATTGGTTGGTTATGGTTTTCCTTGAAGTATTTCTCTTCTACGGCATAACAACCTCCTTGGCCCGCCGGGTTGGGTAGTTAGTTGGATGGTTATGGTTGTACTTTAAATATTTCTCTTCTATGGTATAACCAACTCCTTGGCCATCCGAGTTGGATAAGTTTGGTTAGGTGGTATTGGTTTATTCCCACATTCACTGTGCCCCTCCCCCTCGGGTTGGGTTGCCCTACTCTTCTGTGATATTACTTGTCCTCTATTTTGTTTCATTACATACCTCAATTCATTACATTTGACTTCTGCTTTTTCACCTTTTCCTATAGTAGTTCCATTTCTCATCACTTTCTCAATGTCGGCAGCACTAGTGTCGCCTTGTCTACCTTCACCCCAGTTATGGAAACTGTACCCTCTTGCCTGTCAGCTGATATCTTTTCCTTCCTCTTCCCATTTACCCTTCTAAGGAAAGACTATGACAAAAGATGCAATTGACATCAGTTCATTAACACAGAAAGTGTGAAGAAAGTTATGTACAGGATGATCATAAAGTGCAATCATGCAAATAAAAATAATGAGAAGTGTGTAATGAGACAAAATTTATTTTTATTACATAAAACATGCATTTAGTGATACCTGTTCAATTCTACAAATAATATAATAAATGTAATAGTTTTGAGCATGTCTAAAAATAACCTCTGGGGCGATTAACTTTAAAAAGGAACATTAATCCCAGCATCCATGCCATAAATGAAAGACGTGATTAAGTCCATTTTTTCAAACACTCCACATGTGGATCACCTCCAAATTTTTCAAAAATTCCATATTGAAGCAAGGAAAAATTGTTTTTATTTATCATGATGGCATACCTTATTAATACTACCTAGAAAAAGATAGCAGCATGAATGGGCCTATTATACAGCAAAAAATGCCACAGCACTTTCACCAAAAACATCCAGAGAAAGAAATAAAAATCCTTCTCCATCACAATACTGCAAGCTCTCATCTCTTTTGTTGAACCTTTCTGTGAGCCAATGAAATACAGATATTAACATTTCTAACCAACAGCCCAGATTTAGTTCCTGGTGATTTCTGGCCATTCCAAGGACTGACGAAACACCTGAAATGATGGATACCTTAAAAAAAAAATAATTGTTGAAAGACGAAACAAAGATATTGTGTTGTCATTGCTTTTCTTGCAAAGTGGCAATTTTTTCTAACTCCTGCTGTAATGATCATTTTAGATATTCTTCAAAAAATGTAATCAAATCATTGGCATTAGATAAACCCTTCCCTCGCCAACCATGGGTTTACCAACAGTGGCCCTTGCCTTTGCGTGGTCTATATATTGAGTACTACGCTTCCCAACCATGGGCATTTCCCTTGCTCATCCACAGTTCTGACCTAGAAAACTTTTAAATACCATGTGGCTTATGACTTTGTTGTTGTCTTGACTCACTCACAAAGACTGTTATCGTTTTCAGTTGCTCACTATTACTTTGTAATTGTATTGACTCACTCGCACATCCCTTTCACGCATCACAAGTCACTGCATTCCACACGAGGCATTCAGTTTCGTATTATTCACATTAGCATACGCTAGTGATTACAGTGCTCTTAACCCTTTTGCTGCTATCGATGCATATATGCAGGCGGGCAGAGCGGTGCCTTGACTGCTAACGACGCATATATGCATTTCAAGCTTTTCCATTCGCTGCTCAAAAAAGATGAAAATATTTTTTCGAGATGGTTAATAATCAATATGAATGTAAATGATTGACAAAATAACTTTTAAAATATAAAGAGACTAAAAGACGAACGAAAGAACATAGATGTGGAGCTCCTAGAGAAAGTATTCAGCACAGGCGTGCTTCAAGGTCACTGAACTCTGCACACACGGCTGTCAAAGAAGCTAAAAGTCCATAGCAGCGAAAGGGTTAAAAATATTATATTGTTTTGTATTTTTTGGCATTTGTGCATACTTATTTAATTACAACCATGGCCTCTAAGCATAAAATGAGTGAAAATAAGGAGTGTTGCAAAAAGGACAAGAAAAGTGATGAGCCTGGATAAGAAAGTGTTAGATAGGGTTGCATGCAGAGAATCTTGTGTGTCCATGGGTAGATTAGTGGGTGTAAATGAGTCGAGCATAAGGATAACTAAAAAAAGAGAAGAGTCAATCAGGGCAGGTGTTGAAAGTGGAACAAGTACAAGTACAAAAGTGTTGCACATTCCTCGGGATCGAAATATTGAAAATATGGAGAAAGCGTTAAATATTTGGATCGAATACCAAACACGAAAAAAAGCTACGATGAGTACACTCATCATCCGTGAAAAAGTTGGGAGCTTATTTGAATATTTTGTGTCATGTTCAAGTGAAGGCAGTGATAACAAAGGATTTTCAGCAAGCAAAGGCTGGTTTGAAAATTTCAAAAAGCAATACAACCTTCATAGTTTGAAGCTTTCTGGCAAAACAGCCTCGGCCAACCATGTCGCTGCAGAAGAATATCCCGACATCCTGAAGAAGTTTATTGAAGAGAAGAGTTACTCATTGGAACAAGTCCTAAATGCTGACGAAATGGGACATTTTTGGAAAAGGATGCTGACATGAACATTCATCTCAAAATCCGAAAAGAATGCTTCAGGATTCAAGATTGCATTGCTCTTCTTTTGTGTTCCAATGCCGCTGGTGATTTTATGCTAAAACCTCTACCGAGCGCTGAACCCTCGTTCTCTAAAAGGGAAAAATAAAAATCACCTCCCTGTATATTGGCGGTCTAACAAAAAGGCCTTGGTAGATCGCAAAATCTTCATGGATTGGTTCCATAACTGGTTTGTTCTCGAAGTTGATAAGTACCTAGTCTCAAAAAATTTGGCTTTTAAAGTGCTTCTCATATTGGACAACGCTCCTGGCAATCCCAAAGAACTTGTCTGTGCATCCGAATATTGAAGTTGAATTTCTGCCACCTAGCACAACCTCCCTCCTCCAGCCACTTGACCAGGGTATCATATCTACCTTCAAATGTTATTACACATGGCGCACCTTCTCTTTTATATTAGATGATGGAAAAAAAACGATTCTCTCTCTGTTATGGATTGCTGGAAATTTTTCAACATTGCCAACTGCATGACTATAATTAAAGAATCGTTCGATAAAAAAGCCATCAACTCTGAATTCCTGTTGGTGTAAACTATGGCCAGAGGCAGTTAATGATTTTAAAGGATTTCCTGACGGCAATGAAATTCAGTGCAAGGCACCTGAAAGGAGAAGGGTTAGAAGACATGCAGCCCGTGGATGTTGAGGAGATTTTAGACTCACACCGCGAGCAATTAGGTGAGGAGGAACTCGAGCAACTTCTCGCCGCTGAGACTAACTAGCAAAAAAAAGATGGTGAAGAAGAAGAGCACAGAGTGATGATGACACTGCCTAATGTGAACAAAATAGTGACTATGGCTTTGGAATTATCTGAATTTGTTTTTGACATAGATCCCTTTATGGAACGTAGTCTGCTTTTTAAGAGAGGATTAGAGGAGTTATTACATCCATATAAGGAGGTGCAGAAGACTCTGCGAATGAAAATGAGCCAGCCAACCATCTTTTCATTCTTTAATAAATGAAAAATCAACTGGCGAAGCAATTAGTGAAGCAGGAAATTCACGTCCAGCAACCCCAGCAGTATCACATACGAGTGATGTTAATAACCCAGAAAAGGTCGAGGAGGAGGGGGGCTGGGGGAAAAAAGGAAGAAGTCAGGCAAAGCCCCTCTTCCACCCAGTAACCATTTTCCTTCCATATTGAATCATCATCTTCATCTCTAATCATCAGCCTCATTGCCAACTCCAATCATCAGCATCATCTCTTCATCAGCCTCCTACCTCATCATAATCAACAACAAGACATTCAACTAACAAGATTCAAGGTAAATAAAATTCTATTTTACTTTTAATTCTTTTCATTCCATTTGTTTAATTGCAAAAAAACCGCAGATGATAGAAGACTCCAGTAAATTGCTTAAAATAATGTGATGTATGTAGTAAACGTAATTTATCTGTTAGGGGGCGTTAGTAATCCTTCGTGCAGTAAAGATTCCCCAAACCACTGGGATGGTGATGGTTCCTGTCTGCCACAAATTCCAAGGAATTTCTCTCCGATTTCCCTAAAAGCGTTGTTATTTGCCACTTTCCGGAATGAGCTTATGCACAGCATTTGAAAAAATTCATAACGCGATGGGTTTGAAAGAATTCATAACATGATAGGTTTGAAAAAATTCACAATGTGATGCGTTTGAATGAATTCTTAAAACAAAAATACATTCGGGGGCAGAACAATTCTGAAGAGCGAAAAAATAATATTCTTCGTCGGCAGGAGTAGAAGCTACCATGGTCAATGCCAACCCGAGAACTCGTAATGAAAGAACCTATGCATGTTATTGTATTCGTAATACTATATTTAATTGAGAAATAAGAGAGTTATGTAAGAGATGAATGATAGTAATATAGACCATGGAACCTAACCCACCAATTTCCCATATACTTCTTATGTATTTACTAACCACTGGGATTTTCAGGAACCTAACCCCCGTGGTTGGCAAGGGAAGGGTGTACATTTGAGAGGTTGTTTGGTGAAGATGAACATGAAAATGAGCAACAAGAACCAGCTACAGCAAATGAAGGTTCTGCTAGTACTGTGTATGATGAGCTGCAGAAAACAATACACTGTTATAGCTATTCCGAAAGAAACTACAACAAAATCAGAATTGGACAAGAAACTAAAATTGACTGAAGGAAATCATGGCAAAAAGATATCACACAGAAAAATCTGATGTGGCCACCACATGCCTTTCTCCATATCTGTAATATTTCTAAAAATTCCAAATAGGTTACATAATAATAAATATTTTATGAAACTGCGAGTAAATTTTAGACTTTACAAAGAAAAGAAATAAATTCAAACCGTAGCCTTCTGATATTGGATATAGCCACAAAGCTCCAAAAATTAAGAAAATAAAATGGAGTGTTACTAAGACGTAACTAAGCATCAATTATTAACAATAGTTGTCGGTAGGTGGCATGGTGGTGGGAGCTAAAAATATGAGATATCTCTTAAACAATGCATTATATGAGAAAATGTTTCAAACAAACATTGTAGAATATTAAATTTCCTACAACTTTTATTCAAGTACATTTTTATATTTATCAAATATTAAAGCAAATATTTCAAAATAATGGATGTGACAAGAGTAAACACCCACTTCTGGTTGGCCAATGTTTACAAAAAACTAATCAGTTCTTGTGACTTTCATAAAAATGTTAAATATAAAATTTTGCATTGACCTGATGAATAGTTTTGAGTTAGAGCACCCACAAAAAAGCTATCACATACACAGACATCACCGAGAAAATGGTCAAAATGTGTTCCGAGGACCTCAAAACGTATTTCCGTTGAAATCTCGAATTTGATTTTTTTCATGAAAACAATACTTTCCCCTATACTACGTATAAAGAAAGTAAAAATTGTTCCAGGCTTTGATAAAAATTCAACCTACATCAACAGCTAGCGAGAGTGTGTTCTCAGTAGCTTCAAACTTCATTTTGTAAGATCTGAAACCAGTTAAAAATGTATACCTTAAATGGCCTTGTATTTCTTAAATATTATTTTATGAATAAAAAAATCTGATGTGGCCACCACGTGACTTGCTTCATAACTGTAATATTTCTAAAAATTCCAAATAGGTTACTTGATAATAAATATTTTAAGAAAGTGCGAGAAAAATTTAAAGACTACAAAGAACAGAAATAAATTCAAACCATAGCCTTCTGATATTGGATATACCCCCGAAACTCCAAGAATTAAGAAAATAAAAAGGAGTATTACTAAAAAGTAACTAAGTGTAAATTGTTTACAATAGTAGGTGGTGTGCTGGCAACAGCTCAAAAATTAGTTTTTAAAATATCTCTTATATGGAAAAATGTTTCGAACAAACACTGTATAAAATTAAATTTCCTACAACTTTTCTTCCAGTACTTTTTTACATTTATCAAATATTAAAGCAAATATTAAAAAACGGACGTGACAAGAGTAAACACCCACTTCCAGTTGACTGATTTTTACCAAAAACTAAACCGTTCTTTTCCCTTTATCAAAAATATCAAATATAAAATTTCTTGTTGATCTGATTAATAGTTTTTGAGTTAGAGCACCCACAAAATCCTGGTCACATGCCCACAGACATCGCTGAGAAAAGTCAAAACGTATTCAGAGGACTTCAAAACATTTCCGTTGAAATCTTGAATTCGATTTTTTTCTTGAAAACAATACTTTCTCTATACTTCGTATATGGAGAAAGAAAAAATGAATTTAAAAAAATATATTTTTCTGAAATACCCGGGTATTTCATAAAAGAATTACTCAATTACCTGGGTAGATCCAAATCCGAGTATTTGGACTCTCTAATAGCAACATTATACATGACACTAAAAACCAAGTATAATTTTTAACAAATGTGGAAGGCATGAACCTAGAAGAATTTCAAATCAAGTGCACAAATGTATTAATGCCTGAATATGAATTCCAATTAATTCTCCTTGAAGCAATATTTAATGTTGGCATTAATATTCCAACAAAAAATTTCCATAAAATATAAACATTGGCAAAAGCATTTTGGTACAACACTGAAAAATGTTTTACAGCATACTAAAAAATAAAATACATTTTAATGTCAGCAAAAAGAATGTTCATTAATCAATGCCTGCTGTTAAAAACTTATCGAATTAAAAATTAATTACGTACAAGTTGATGATTTGCAAAATACAAAATCTCCAATATGGTAATAAATACGAATCAACTTCAAATGGTTCACTTATATGAAAAATCTATGGAATTACTAAAATGCATGTTAACTAATTATTATATACATATTATAGCAGGATTTAATTGCTTATATTTATATTTCTTGTATTTGAGATGCTGTACATTATATGTAGCTTTGCTTAGTTTCCCCAATGCAAAGAGCCAATTATATACATTACACAAAGTCATAATTAATGATAAAGGCTTAGTACAGGTCCATAGATGAAAAAGTGAAAAATTACAGACCTTTATACACAATAAATAGCTCAGTGCATCCCAACGAGTTAAAGTTACAAGAATATCAAGCAAATAAACGAGTCCCTTTTCATAAAAAACTTGGACCTCACGAGGAAAACCTTTCAAACATTACATAAAAAGTGAAAATAAAAACTAAATAATCAAATTTCAAAGAGGTAAATATACTACATCAGATCTTATCATTGCAAAATTATTTTTAATTCACTGGCCCAATGTGCTTTTCTTCAGCCAAGTATAAGTTCAATTACTGCACTTTCATCGCAAAAATGAAAACGAATATTGAAGAAGGAAAACCAGTCCCTCATAGAGATCTACAAACCAGAACTAACAACTATAGTGTAAAAGGAAGTAAAACACTCATATAAATTCTTTTTAAATGAACCTGAAAACATCACAATGATAAATATGTTTGTCTTCCACACGTTGATCATAAAAAAAACTTAAGAGAACCAGAAGCTAAGATGAGTAAAAGTTGTTTTTGTTAAAAAACCTTCTGTTATATAAGAGTTGCTTTGAAAAACACGAACATACGACAATATGATGCAGAAATAAGGAAATTTTATGCAATTAAAAACATTTTACTGTTTAGATAAGCCCTAGAAAACTAAATGAAACTATGATTTACATATGGAGCATAGCTCTTTATGGTGCAGAGACGTGGACGGTAAGGAGAAAGGAGGAAAAATATTTAGAAAGTTTTGAGATGTGGGTATGGAGGAGGATGATGAAAGTGAAATGGACAGAGAGGAAGAGAAACGAAGAAGTATTAGAAATGGTGGGAGAAGAAAGGATGCTAATAAAAACAATCAGGAAAAGAAAAGAAAATTGGATAGGGCACATATTGAGGAGACAGTGTTTACAAAGGACGATCTTAAAAGGCAAAATTAGCGGAAGAAGAGGGAGAAAAAGAATAGGAATATTAGAGAATTTAAAGCAGGAATATAGTACTTATAGAGGTATAAAAGAGGCTTCTAGGGAGAGAGAGATGGACGCAGCAATTTAGCTAAAACCTGTCTTCGGACAGCAGCATGATGATGATGAAGCTACTTAATTATAACCATTGAAAACATTTTCCTAGGTATCTACAAATAATCATTTAAATGTTTATCAAAAGAAATTCATTTATATTAATTTAAAATGGCCAAAAAGTACATTATAAACACTAATTAGAGAAAAAGATGTAAGTTTTCGCTGTAAGAAATAAAATTTTACAATAGTAGTTTCCACAAATGACAATACACACAAGACTATAGTTGAACCACGCGATATAGGTCACACTATAAAACTAAACAGTACATATTCTGAATGGAAATAAATGATTCTATAATTATTCAAAACAGTTTGATGCTACATACCTTGATGTTAAACCGTTTAAACACATTTAAATCATCTTAAAATCATTACCAAGTAATCAATACTTTATTGTATTGTTTAACAATTTAGCATTTTTGTCCCAAGAGTAAGAGGACATGAAATTTATTATTCCAACTTAGGAAGACCAGACATTGATTTTGTGGAAAGAGAGCATATGGTTCAAAAAATGACGAAAAAATAGGACAAACAAAATTTCGTGTGCAAACAAGTTATATGAAGAATTTTTAGCCCAAGCACAAGATACTATATATAAATTAACCATTTCTCAATAAAAGTAACAACAAATGGAGCATTTACAGCAAATAAATGTTTAATAAAATTATTGTCATATTCTTCAGATCTGCTCACTCTCTTCAACAATTCCTCATCATTAATTATGCTATAAAAAAACTCAATGCATGACAAATGGTTAAATTATATTTTTTAATTAAAAGACTGTCAAATGATTACTTTCATCCATCCATTGAGCAGTCATTAAACTAAAAATATGATCAATACCCATTGTGAGCAGGAATTAAAGAGACTAGCTGTAAATCTTTGGGAACTCTGGGTTCTCTTCTGAATTATATACCTACTGATTGAAAAATCAAACAATTTTTCATATGCTAACTTTTCCTCAAACTCTTTACATGATACCTTGCTTTGCAGAAAGGCTTTCAAATTATTCAATAGATTCAAGCATATAGAATCATCAATTACAACATTTATGGTTAATATGAATTTCAAAGAATTTGTTCCATCTACCCACTGTGAGATACTTTTTAATTCCATCCACTTAAAAACTTTATAATCTAAGAATCGAGTGCTCCAAGTTGTAGATATATTTTGTAATTTGATATTTTTATTCCCATTTATTATACCATGTTACTTGGAAGATTCCTGTATATGTTAAATAAATTATCTATCTAAAATATTCTCATAAATTTTTATACAATGCATTCATTGAAGTGGTCAGCATGTTTATTTAATACTGCTTTGACACTTACTGGAAAAAATTGCCCTTATTCTGCTAATCAAAGATTGACTAATAATCACATTTAATGTCCACATTATTTCAATTATTGAATTTTTCTCTTCCTATGTATCTTATATTTTATTGAAACACATGAACTAATGCAAAAATAATAAGTCGACTTCATTTAATGGATTTTTTAAAAACGTTTCTAACATTGAGCGAGTTTTTTTAAGTGAAAGAAAATAAGATTTTTAATGGCTCATACATTTTCAGAATTCTTTCAGTGACAGGGAAAATGGACAACCACCTCATTCTTGAACGTTTTAAAAGTTGACTATAATCCACAGAAACAAAGTCACAAAATTTTTTCAAGCTTTCTGTTCTAACAGTGAACACTGAAAAATAATTTTAGATTTTGACCAAAATTGTTTAATATCTTTTGGCCAGGAATCAGTTGCATGTTTAACCCAATTATTTAAGATATGGGCAGGACATCTAATTCCAATTAACTGCCCAAAGTTCTGCTGGCAAGGGTGCAAAGACGTTGTTTTGATCCTTTTTGTTTACACTGCCAAAATTGGTTTTGGAGTTGTCTGCTCCAAATGCAATATACTTTTCTGTCCAGCTATAATGTATTTAATATAAGCTGACTTATAGTCTCTGCTGATCCACTTGAAACAGATTTCAATTCAACTTGCTTGTCTGGGAGTCCTTCAACAAGATGATCAAATTGCTATACGATTATTGGAAAAAAGTTTTTATTATCAGTCGAGACCCCAATGTTCTAAACCTCATGCTTAACTTTACTTTTTATTAATTGTAGTGAATATGGTGCTAATACTTATTGTTAGTTGACAATTGCTTGTCTTGGTTCTGGCTGATGAACTTTTAGTGGGTCTTAGAATTAGCCAATAATTTTGCATGCAGCTTATTTGTGCAATCCACCGAACTGAAGTGATGGCAAACTGTATGGAAGCTAAAAGTTGCTTCACAAGCAGAAATAATTTCAGCATCCTTGCTGTTTTTAATGACAGCATAGTTTATAATTCTCCCTGATGTATTTTCAGATATGCTATTTTTCTTATGCTTGGCTGAATTCAAATGCTGCTCCAAATATAATTTTACCTTCTCTCCTAAAGATATTGTTTTATGACAAATAGAGAAATATGCTTCATGTGCATTTTTGGTACTTTCAAAGATTTTATATATTCTTTGCAGATCCTCATGAAATTGACATTTTTGATTAGAGAGAAGCATTTCAGCAAGGATTAATATGAAAAATATTTTATATGGTAAAGTAAGATTCACCATAGTTCAAGAAAATATTTTTAAAAACTAAAATTCATTGTAATGTTAATCATCACAAGTGGTTTCACGAAATTTATTTGTGGAAACATGTTTAGCAATGATAATTGTGATATTAAAAATATCGTGGATTTCACAAATTGTTTTTATTCTCTCCAAAAAATCTTGAATTAAATCCTAGTGATGTTTACTTATATTAAAATTAAAGAGACGAGGTTTTAGTAATGCATGCCAGCTTTTTTTAAAGAACACCACTGAACTTACTTCACTGTTATTTCAACTTTTTTTAGAACAATTTTTGTGGGGATTCATCCTTAAGTACCTGATATCATGAGATAGCCAACCAAATGCAATACGTCTATCTAAACCAAACCAATTTTATATATATATATATATTCTTGTATAAAAACTTTAATCAGAAGTTGGAAAAATAGTTAACTGAATTTGTGTTAAGCCTGCAGTGCTCGCACGGCATACTACATATTATAATCCATCATCAGTTATTGCGTCATGTTATCAGAGCCTCAAGTGGTACAACCTTCGTCTATTTCTTGTGCGCTATAAGGTGGCAGGTGGAGATGCATGAGAGGGGGATGGAATAAATGGAAAGGAGAAGCTTTAAGCTGACGTCAGAGCACCTGTGCAGTAGATGAATTTTGGTTCAGACAAGTCCTTCAGCCTTAGTGTACCTCCCTCCCTTTACTTCTTCCCCTACAGATTTTAAGTTCGCACAGCCAATGCTTGCTCCTAAACACCAACTCCCCTAAAAGCGGTCCCACCTCAGGATGGACTCGTCCTACTGTAAAGGTGCCTACAGCGCACCGCCAAGATATAGCGTTTTTGCTATACCTTCCTGAAACAGTATGACATGGGCTACTGACCTGTTTGCACAAGTTTTCGTCACCGTCTTATTTTTTATTGTTTGTGACTGGATTACTATTGTAATCCGTGCGAGTAATAACGTCAGTTCATTTATCAAATAAGTTTAAGAGGTTTCTGTGAATTAAAAAAATAATATTATTAATTTTTGGAGGGTTGGTTTATATACAGAGCAATAAATAGCACTATGTTTGGTTTCACTAAGGACTGTACACCTATATCCAGGGTTGGGCAGTATTTCAAATACATGTATTTAAAATATGTATTTTAAATACTATTGTATTTTGTATCTTGTATTTCGAAAGGGATTCTCAGATGTATTTGTATTTTAAATACAAAGAATTAGGTATTTTGTATTTAAAATACACAAAATACTAACTAGTGACTCCCTTACATAATTTATCTGCAATTCAATCAATAAAGAAATTTTATGTTTTACGGGAAATTAATTTTGTTATTTGTCACCGTATGGAGTTGGCAATACTGCGTAGTAGTGTGCTAGCCACACACTCAGCCTTCTTGCTGCCACAGACTTCCTGAATGCTTTGAAAAATTCACCTACTGCATCCAGGATCCATTACCCAACTTTCGCAAAATGTTCGGCATTATGGAATGCATCTAGAAGACCTAAAGCATCTGAAGCAATTTCAGAGATCTTGCAATGTGCATTGAAGTTTCCTTGTCCCACTCGGTGGAACTCTCTTTTTGATTCTGTTTCACAGATGTTACAGTTTAAAAATGAACTTCACATTGTGACTGAAAAATTGGAACTGCCACAGTTTAAAGAAATTGAATATCTGGAAGAGTACTGCAAAGTCTTGAAACCCATTGACTTGGCCCTTGACTTAATGCAAAATGAGAAGACATGCTTTTATGGTGAGCTATTACCTACATTAGTGTCTCTCAAAAAAAAAAGACTTTGTTTGCTTCTAGAAATAAATCTCCCTCATCTCTCTCACGTTGCTACACTTTTAATCAATTCACTAACAGAGAGATTTAAAATTTTTTTGATCTGGCCCCACAAGCAAATGATGCCATTTTAGCTGCTTGTTTCCATCCAGCTTTCAAAATGAGGTGGTTCCCTAACACTGCTTCTGAAAATGATAGGAGAAGAATACATAAACTGTGTGTGAACTCTCTTGAACAATTCTCTACCACGCCTGTTTTAAGTTCAGATGACGAAGCTGATGAAGAAAGTGATTTTTTTATTTTTAACTGGCCAAATCAAACAGACTTTTTAAGACAAAGAGAGAAACAATTGTCAACTGTAGAGTGCGAGTTGACACAATTTTTTAATGATAAAGGGATAAATCTAACCACTCTTAATAACTATGCAATAGTGAGAAAAGCCTTTGTTCCCTACAAGTTAGTGTTCCTCTGCGCCTGTAGAAAGACTGTTCTCTTTTGTAGGCTTTATAAATTCCCCTTCAAGGGGTGCTATTTCAGATGAACTTTTTGAGGAATTAATTTTTTTAAAAGGTAATATGAATTATAGTTCTGATGGTTTTTAATTGCAATTTTATTTTTAAAATTTCCTTTAACTGAATTTTGTAGCAATTTAACTTTTTTGTTATTTTGTACGGATCAATTGTATTTTAAATATTTAAAATACAAAAGTATTTAAATGTATTTTGGCATTTTTTATTAATGTATTTTGTATCTGTATTTAAAATACTTCCCTATCAAGTATTTTGTATTTTAAATACTGGAATGTAAGTATTTTGCCCAACCCTGCCTATATCCCAAAAGAGCAAATCTGTGCTGGCTATAACGACTATGCACAATAAAGCAATCGACGTTTAAACTGAAGATAGACTGAAACCTGAAGTGATTACGTTCCACAATAGAACCAAATGTGCAGTAGGTTTGCTTGATCAATTGTGTGCTGCTTATGATGTGTCAAGAAATTTGCGCCACTAGCATGCCTATATTTTTTATTTATTGAATATTGCTGGTATCAATGCATTGGCTGTCTACAGAGCAAATCACAACAGTGATATAATTATAAGACGTCACTGCATAAGAACATTAGCCCTTGTCCTAATGAAACCTCCATTCTCCGAATGAATCACTAAACATTCGATTCCTGCTGAAATAAAACTACAGGGGAAGTTATTTCTTGGACTTGAAGATGTGTTACCAGAGGAAAGGACAACTATCGGTAGATGCTGTGTGGAAGAGCAAGAAACAAGAGTACAAGGAAATCATGCTGTCTGAAGTGGGTTTACCCTGGCCATACAGACACTGTATGTTTGAGCTGCATAAACGATAGGGGTATCCAGGATGTTGAAAGCAGCCATGAGGAAGATGAGTCATAATATGCGACGCCGAAGTGAATTAAGGTGGATGTAGGTTCTAAAATATCAGAAAATGTGAAGAAACACTGAAAAAATTGTTGTATTTGCTATTTATTAAGTAAATAAATTTATATTATATTTGTATTACTATAGCAAATAGTATCATTAAATACTACCAATATTTCCCGATATTTATATTTATTTTTGTAATAAAAACTTTGATTACTACTGTAATCCATGCGAGTACTGACATTTGAAAATAATGCGTGAGAACTGCAGAGTTAAAGCCAAGCTAAGCTGAAATAAATCAACAACTCTGAATATACATAAATTAAAAGACAGCGCAATAATTTAACTTCAATAGGCTGAACCTAAAATAGAGGACAAAAGAGGTCACACTCCTAAAAAGAGAGGAAAAATGTTTTGAGACAAAGAAAGAGGACGTCTGGTCACCCTAATTCCAACTGGAAAATGGCATATCATTTATTAAATGAATTTCCAAACGTAAAAGTTTATTACTACCAAAGAATAAATTTTCAGTACTATTAACCAATATTTAATTTAAACTTTTAAAATTTTATGCTCAGGTCATTCGTATTTACATTGGATTTATATTTTTTAAGTGAAACCTAAGAAGAAAAATATAAAGTTTTGACAGCAACTACTTATGCAAAAAGAATGGTCCACCACATGACTTTCTCCATACCTGTAATATTTATAAAAATTCCAAACACGTTAAGCGATAATAAATATTTTAAGGAACTGCAAGAAAAATTCAGACAACAAATAACTGAAATAAACTCAAACCGTAGCCTTCTGATATTGGATATAGACACGAATCTCCAAAAATTAAGATATTAAAAAGGATAATGACGTAGCCAGGTAACCAATGGTATATAACCATATAACCAAAGATTGGTCCCCTATCGGCTGGTAACTAAGCGTAGTGTTGACAATAGTGGCCGGTAGGTGGCGCGGTGGCGCGATGGCAGCAAAAAATATTTTTTTAAATATCTCTTAAACAATGCATTATATGGGAAAATGTTTCACGCAAAGGTTGTAGAAAATTAAATTTCATACATACATACATTTATTCCAGTATGTCTTTACATTAATTAAATATTAAAGCAAATATTTAAAAAACTGATAAGCACTGATAAGTGACAAGAGTAAACGCTCACTTTCGTTTGACCGATTTTTACCAATATCTAATCAACTCTTACACAATCTCTCACACTCGTAGAACACGTAAGAACGATCGGCCTACTGCAAATATTTAAAAAAAAACTGATAAGCACTGATAAGTGACAAGAGTAAACGCTCACTTCCGTTTGACCGATTTTTACCAATACCTAATCAACTCTTACACAATCTCTCACACTCGTAGAACACGTAAGAACGATCGGCCTACTGAGTTTGGAACCTTCGATTCCGAAAGACGTATCTATTATTTATAAGCATTCTTTAAAAAAGTACAATTTCGGTTTATTTGCTTGCGCGCGTGTAAACAAGGTTCCCTGGCATGGAGTAGTTTTCCTAAATCCGGAGTGAGTGTTCGGTCCCTGGCGTGGAGTAATTTCTGCTAAACCGGTGTGTATTTGTGTAATTTATTATTTTTTATGGTAATAAGGAGGTTTCTCCTTTGTCATTTTTATTGTATTTAACCATAGGGCTCAAATTTTTAATCAGCTCTTGTTAGTTCAACAAAAATGTCAAATATAAAATAAAACCTCGAAATGGATTTTTTTCATATAAACTACTTTCCTTTATACTACATATGGAGAAAGTAAAAATAATAAATCCATTATGCAATGGTTTTAAAAAAATAACTCGAGACCGTTAATGTTACCGTTATTCAGTAAAGGAATCGATTCGAAGTAGAATCGATCTTTTGGGGACGACTCCGCGACTCTTTTGATGATTCGATTTCTTTTCAACGATTTCTATCGATTCAGAAGATCGACACTTTTCTGAAGATAGTGGAAGATAGCAGAAGATAACGAGACGGTGGAACAGCGAATCCATGAAAGAATAGAATATTCTTATCTTCCATGGTACATCCCTAGAACTTCATAAAGAAATAGTAGGAAATGGGTCTATCACCCAGATTTCCCGCCACTTAAAAAAATTATTTTATAACTCCCACACAACTATTGCACGAAATATTACGTTATATTTTAAACACGTAGTATCTATTTTAAGTTTCTCAAACTCGGGATTAATATATTTTGACTGAAGTTGCTATATTGAACAAAACTTGTCTAAATTAATTGAAAACTATTACTATTCACCCGACGCGTAACCATGCACTATACTTTTGATTTCTTCCTGAATAGGTGAGACGGGTAAATGGATATCCACCATTTCTGTGCAATGCATGTTTCATCAAGTTGACGGGATTCAAATATTTGAGTAGTATTGCAAAAAATCGAAAGCTATCTACGACTGAATGTTTTGAACTTGATAGCATTTCGAAATACCCTAACATCTTGGAGATAGGTAATCTAATTGAATCGATTGTTATATCTTTTATTTTTAAGACTTCTTTTTCGTCAATAAAATATTTTTCTAATGTATTATTTGAAAAGTGTATATTTTATTCATTCAATCTCCATCCTTCACATTGTGATGAATCGCTGGAAACGTTCAGTAATGTGAGAAATTTATACCAGGGTATATTTTTTCTGCATTTAATTATAAAAGAAGTGGAATCGTCAGAGATTCTTTTTTACTGAGAGAAATATTTTGCCTTTTTTTCTCTTATCAATATATTTATGATACTTTTTTCAATTATACATTAGTTTACTTTCATGTACTGCTTTTAATGTTTCACTTGTGTTTTCATTATTCTTTCTAGACCAAACATTGTCCAATCAAATGAGAGGAGGAATTGTGTGCACAATACATCGCTGTGGTGAGAACTAAAATATCTTTCGATAAATAAATTAGCCTTATGTTCAATTCTATGCCTTTAAAATGCCGTTTAAATATCTTGAGAAACTGGTTGCAAGCAAGTGATAATGCAGTTTAGAAATATTATCTCACTGCAGAAATATTTAATATTATTTAAAAGTTTCATTTTTCTAAAACGGCATTTTTGATGCATTGGTGTGACTAATTTTTTCAAGGGAAGGAGGATAAAGAAGTTATCCTTACAATTTTTAGATGGAAATGGAAACATCTTTTATATCTAATTACTCAATGGCTGTCTGTCCGGCCCTTTTATCTCTTGAACAGTTTGTCATAGAGAAAGGCTGTAAACGCCATTTTGTTTCTGCCAACTAGAGTACCCCGGGAAAACTATTTTCGTTTACGGAAGTATCCCTGGTTCAACTCCTGGAGGAAATATTATTTTCCCATGTGGTTACACAGGAGTTTCGATTTTTCAAGGTGCAAGGTTTATTTCCTTCATTCATTAAAATACGCAAATATGGACCGAATTTCTCCGTTTTTGCTTTATTCGACGGCTAAAACTATAAAATATCATATTCCTGGGAGGTTACACGAAGGATTTGTCAGAAACACGCATTCCTTTTAGAAATGCTTTTCGCACTCTTTCCTGGTGTTGCCAAGGCGACCGGCATTGTTGCCCCCGAATGAATTAGCATCCATTAAACCTTCAAATAAATGAAAGAATTGCATTATTCGCTTTGCACCATTTGTAGCAATGTCAAACTTAATAGATTGCAACGTTAATACTTGCAGTTTATTATTATTCAGCAAACTGCATGCGGACTGTGGGTAGGGTGACCACATTCCAACAAGATGAAAACGGGACATTTTTCGTGATTTTTATTAAAAGGGTGGTTTTCATCACTTAACAATACATCATTTGAAAGAGTTTGAACAACTCAAGAGATAAGAAAATTATGTGTATCTGGTTATCTATATAAGAAAAGAAAGGAACAATACTTCATGCGTGTATATGAGCTCAGCAGAGGCATTCTTTATGAATTTTGTAATCATGTCATGAACAATGGAATACCTTTTTATGCCAAAAAGCTATTTTTTCGAAGGAAAAATCATTCACCCTTATGTTAACCCTCGTATTTTTCATGAAAAAAACAATCCTAATGGGAATGGAATTTAGCATGGAGTTTTTATAATCTTTATGGCTCTTGATTTTAATATGATAATAAACTAGGCATGAGATGTCGGTGTTAATTGTTGCAGAATATTTTTATTTCATATATTCTACAGGTAAATATTATTACAAAGTGCTTTACAATATGTAACAATAATGGCAATCTTGATTTATTTTTCATTACAATTTTATTGAGAAGTTGAATGGTAAGTTGAAAGAAAGTCGATAGTAATGCAGTTTACCGTTAAGCATACATAACATATGTTTACTATATACGAAATTCTGCAACAAAGATACAACTACAGAGACCAAAGCTCATTCAGAGCAAACAATGAAAAGATATGGAGGTCGCAAAACCTAATGCTGGCAGGTAAATTTGTTTCCTGCTCAATAGAGGGGTAACCATGGCATTATTCAAACTTTCCTAGACGGAGAAATGATGAATTACGATTTAGTAAGATCAATATTTCCAAGAATTGTACATGTATAATAGTAATTTTAGCTGTACTATCAGAAAATCTGAATTTTTATTGTGATAGGACAAAATGGGGCAAAATGGATTTTTTGTCCAAAATGACGGGAGTCAGGAAAAGGCTCTAAAACCCTAACTGTGGGCATTTTTGACGATTGACCAAAAGAAAAAGTCTTGTCTATTTCAATACTGGAATGTTATCTTTTTTGTAATGGAGAAGCAATTAAAGTTGTGCATATAAATTATAAAAACAAACATGAAATTCAAAATGTCAGTTATGCAATTGTATATAGAGATATGGCCTATTATTACTTCTAAACATGCAGATTTCTAACTGACCTTGCAAAGGTTTTTGCGAGTACCACTAGTTTATTAATATTTTCACAACTTATGATTTATCAAATGTTGTCACTTAAAGTCTTGGACCCTCCACCATCAGATCACAATGCAATCTTCTCCAAGTTCCTTTTTACTGAAGAATCACCTAATTACAGTTCTCCTTATAGCTCCAGAATATTTAGTTACACAAATACTCAGCGTTTTTGCTGTTTCCTTAGTTGCCAAGATTGTAAAGATGTCCTCAATGCCAGGTCACTTAATGATGGTTTTAACTTTTTCTATAATCAATTTTTGTATTTTTAAATTATACTTTTCCTTTTGTCCCATTCAAGTCCAAGCCTACACCCAAAAACAATTGGGTTACCCCTCAAATACATACTCTGTCTTGTGATATAAAAGCATTATACAATTATCTATAATAATAAAAGAAGCTGTATGTGTATGTCTGTGGCAGTCATAACCTTTTAGACAGTATATGTAGGAGCTTCAAATTTGGCAGAAGCTTCAGGTTGATAATAAGAGTTGCAGTGCCAAAATATTTTAAATCAGCCCATGGGGGCCCGAGGGGTTCCCATGGAACGATCGGTCAAAATTTTGGCTTTTTAAAGATATCTCAGCAACCGATTTTGATGAATTCTCCACCAATATCAATGTTTTGACGAGATACATTTACTAGCCGAAAATGGATAAAATCGGTCCATGGAGTCGAAGGGTCATATAAGGGCCAGCCCAAATTTCATGGGTTCAAGGGGTCCCCATGCAACGGTCAATCCAAATTTTTGTTTTTAATATATCTCGGCAACCAAATGACTGATTTTGATGAATGCTCCTCCAATATCAATGTTTTGATGAGATGTTTTTGAGCCAAAAATGGACAAAATTGGTCCACAGGGTCAAAAGGTCATAATGTAAGGGCCAGTCCAAATTTTGGTGTTTTGAATATATCTTAGCAGATGTCAGTCACATCGTCGTAAAATGTTGGTAACTTTTATTAGGCAGCTAAAAATTTGTCTGTTCTTTACATTTTCATTGTGCCAGTTTCTTTATTTTCACTTCGTGTTTTATTTTATTTATTCTTTTAAGGGAAACGGTGCTTCCCTAGCTTCCATGGACGCCTCGCCATTGCTAGAAGTCAGTATGGCTTCAGAAAGGGTAAATCTACAGATTTAATGTTGTTGATATCATCACCAATAAGCTTAACAGGAGAAATAGAATCCTTGGGATTTTATTTGCCCTAACAAAAGCATTTTACACTGTTGATCACAATATGCTATTGGCTAAATGTGACAGAATTGGCATCAGGAGTGTAGCTAAAAATTGGTTAGCACCATATCTGTACAATCATCAACAGTTTGTGTGCTTAAGTAAAGAGGGAAGATAATACCAAACTGATAAACAAGTACTTGCAGGAGTGCCACAGGGATCTAGTATTCTAGGCCTTGTTCTCTTCCTGAAATTTATTGACGACTTACCTTTGAATTTTATGCTCAATGTCAATAACAGTCTTATTATGTATGCTGATGATGTGAATGTCCTAGTAGCTGTTGCCAATGATAAATTCCTTGTAGATGCTAGTATTGAAATTATGTAGGGAATGTCCAAGTGGTGTAATACCAATTCTCACTCTCGGCAACAGTGTAATCACTTTCTTACTCATCTTGACCAGGATTCAATAAGTTGCACAAAAGAGTTACGATTTCTTGGTTTACACATTGACCGTCTCTTAAGATGGTAATCTCACATCGACCACCTATGCAAAAATCTCAACTCAGTGTCTATCAATTCTCAAACATTCTGTGAGCAGTGAAATATTAAAATTGGTGTGCTATGCACATTTTTATTTTCAAGCTGCTTATGGTACTGTCCTCTGGGGCTCCTCTTCCCAAATAATTGAGGTACTGAAGATAAAAAAAAGTTGTTAGGGCAATGTGTAATGTACTATATAGAGCTCACTGTCGACCCATTTTTAAAAAGCTAAGTCTTTTGGCAATTCCAGCCATATACAGTAAAACCTTTATATAGTGAACCTCAGTTTATCGTAAACCTCTGTATTTCGTAATATCTTTTTGGTCCTGCCGAAATGGTTCGTTAACAGTATAGGCATATCTCTTAATATCGTACCTCCATATTATCGTAATTCTCCATGTATCATAATGAAAAAATGTACCCCTGATGTAAAACAATCTCCATATAGTAAAACAGCTAAGTATGAGACAACTTTCCCGATGCGATTTTTGGTCTTCTTTTGTTTTTTTGCTAAACTAGTGAATTACCTAGCCAGCATCAGAGGTTAAATAGAATTACAACTTTGCCTCAGGTTGGGTCGGTTAGGTTAGTTATGGTGTGAGGCTTTTATACCACAATAAAAGAAGATCAGAAATCACATCTGGAATGTTGATTCACAAGCTGTTTCAGTAAAACAATATATTCTTCTTCATGGATAAAAGAATTAAATTCATGTGCAATGAAAATTCCTATGCGAATAACCAATAAATCAATCAATGATATATACATACACACAAAGTTGTCTTTTCGAACGAATCAACAGTGGCCTCTTGAAAGAGCCATCAAAATATGGCTATATTGTTACAAAGATACATCATTTAAATGGTTTAATTTGATGTTAGTTTGCATAGTTTATTCCCTAAGCCGGGGCTTTTCGAGTCAACTCCCTTAGGCTTATGTTTCAACTCTAAAAAGAAACAGGTGAAGCACCAACTGTCATTTCTTTCACAATCTTCAGTGTAAACACCACTGCTATGTACGTATCAGTTTTTACTACCTTTGAAAAACCCACAAAATATGACAAGAATGTTGCGAAGATGTATCATTTAAAGATCTTTTACTCTTTATTAAATTGACACAGATTTCGTGCTGGGTAAATCCCCTCAGGCACTTGTCACCGTTTATGTACTGCTTCTATGAATGTATCACTGTTTACGCTTACATACTACGAAGAGCTTGCTTTAATTACTGGTTATACCAGCTTGATTCATTTTACTGACATGAGCATTTAAAGTCATCGTAGATACATGACCCACAAATAATGGTATTTTCAACTTTATTTTCATTGTAAATCACTTGCGTATATATTATCTTTCATTGAATTATTAAATTCATTTTCTGATGATGATTAAAGTGTATTAAGTGTATAACAAAATCCTTTGTTATCCCTTGTACCGCATTAAATACAAGATTTGTAAATAATACAAAAAAATTGTTTGTGAATAAATTACTTTTTAGGCCTATAAACATCCATTGTGATACACTTTCCTAACTTGTCAAATAATTCATATTTTGTCATAGCAACGAAAGCGATAAGCTGAAGTAGATAACACCATATAAAAAAACATTCATAGTATGAGCTAGATTTTGGGTGATAATTTTATTACACTGTTCTTCAAAAGCTCCAACATTTTCGTAATTACATAAAAAATTCAAATTCTTTATATGTTCATTAAATAAGATGACTTTATTACTCGGTACAGTCTAAAAATATAACAATGCTTTAGCCTTCTTTTAATTACAAATAATTTCATACATAATATTCACATAAGTGATGGAATCTTTTATCATGCTGACACTAGCGTCAAAACTCGATGAATCATTAAAAGCATGAAATTGCTTGAGATATTCTGTTTATTAATGCATCCATTTACAGTCACTATCACAAAAATAATATCTGATTCTCATTGTTAATGTAAGCTAAATTTTTAAGTATTTCAATGTTAAATCCATAAAAATAAGGTATCATGATGCAATTTCTAGCTATGAAATATCAGAATTAAGTGTTAATGATTTAATTCCTTTTTATTTCCAAATTCGAATGAGCATCCACTTAAAATGGAGGCAAAATTTCTACAACCCCAATTCAAATCCTGTTGGGTGATTACGAAGCACTATTTCAATATCTTGTCGTGTTTCTTCACAGGTTCATTTAGACACCACCACCTTCTGGTAGAGAGAGAACAGAGGACGCCTCATGTATAAGCAACCTGTGTGTATCCAGGAGACCTTCCCCTAAACTAGGAGACTGCCCAGAAGGCCAGCAAGAGTGTAAAGAGGATAAAAGGTGTCGAACCATCCTATTCATCCAAATGGTACAGGGCACTGAGAAGAACTGATTCCGGATGGCTTATGAGAAGATGCATTTGTCAGACCAATCAGTTTATAGAGTATTGACCCACCCTAATTTAACCGAAACTTAATAAGTATCAAAACCTTAATTTCTCTAGTTAGAACAAAGTCTTTAGAAAGGGAACACTAAGGCAAAAAAATATGGCAGGATCAGTGACACTACAAAGCAAATCCGAACAAAAAATTAAATTTATGCTTGATTGGCTGTGCACACCAAAAAGAGATGAGGGAAGTTGTTAGTGCCTTCAAAAGTTATCTAGATGTAGTAGAGGACGTCGATAGTAATGACAAGAACAACTCTCCTTGACATTGCCATCAGTTCTGGAAACTTGGGTTAGGTAAAGGGGCTTTCGGAGAGGGAAGCCAGTATCACCACAGAGAAGGATGAGAGAGAGACTTCTCTCTCATTGGCTGAGAGTGGCTCCCTTCAACCAGGCTGCCCAAGGAAAGTGGAGGAGATCTATTGCCTCCTATCTTCACAGACAATGGAACTGTTGGCGATGTGACAATCCATATCTGGGACACCCGAGGAAGGCAGGGATTCCATAGGTTGCATAACAGGGAATGTCGAGGAGATGTGTTTAGAGCCACCAACAAAAGAACATCTTAAGGATCTCGATTTTGGCATTGATGTGGAAAATGAGTGTGGAGTCCTTGGTGGTAAAGATAGGGTCTGAAATCCCACAGGATGATGAGCCTTTTATTCCTTAAAGAAGATGTGCTGGGGTACTTGAACCAAGCCTTTGACTCTGAGTGCAACACAATTCTAATTAAGTTTGCGAGGCTTGGGAAATGAGAGGTTGTGTCATTCCTCCTGAAATGCAGTGGCTTGGATGCGAATGTGATGAATAGGAAAAGGACTGCAGCAGACATCACATGGCAGGAGAAACACTATGACTGCTTGTTGAGCCTTCTGGACAGCGATTCTCTGTTTCCTAGTTCCATCAATGAGGAAAAGGTAGAAGAGACAAGAAATGGATGGAGGGAGTTGAAGGAATTCATGGATCAGAGACGGAGACTGCATAAGAGCATCAGATTGGGCGATCTGAAGTCTGTGAAAGACTTGGCAAAACGTCAGAAGTCATCTTTTTACTTGAGCCATAAAAATGTTTCGGCAGTCTCTTGCATGATAAAGCACGAAAAATTCGATATTTTTGCCTGTTTGTTATCACTTGGAGCAAAGTTGCTCATGAGGAAAATGAAAGCATGATTAATGAGTTGTAACATGTTGAAATGGAGAAGGTACTGGAGAAATATTTCTTTAAGCATCCTAATTCTCATGTCTCCAAACTTGTGGGCAAGTCTAAAGTTCTTGTGAAATTCACCGACAAACAGAAAACCATCGTTGAGGATCTTTTCAACTACCTGAATGGAATCGAATTCATTTGTTTTATAAAGGTACTTGAGTACGAGAATGTTGATTTTGAGTCTGAGTGTATAGACTGACTCTTCCATGCCCATAAAGGTAAAATGTATGGATTGACTGATACAATGATACGCAGGGTTTACATCGATGCTAAGAGGTGCATTCACAAAGAGATCCCGGATAGGTCAGTAGCTGGCACTTGGATCCACAAATTATGCCATATGGTGATGGATTCTTTATATTGGAACTGCGCCATGCCATACAGAAAGGATAACATAACAAGATAAATGAAGTATATCAGTATTGTATATACAATTAATAAATGTTTGAATAAAGGATCAGTACTGTTAGATGATATGATCATCAGCATTTTCAGATATCCTAAGGATGCCTGGAATTCTGAAATAATACATGGCCATATATGGAGAGTATGAGGGAAAGAAGACCCTTCAATCACAGGTTCTGGAACTTCTTCATTTCTACACAGATTGTGTTGCTCCTGATAGTGAGAATTACTCCAAAGATGGGTTCTTCAAACAACCTCTCTGCTTCATCCATTCCACCCAAAAATTTCATGGATGCCTGCAAGACAGAGAAAGGAATCTTTTCTTTTTGCATCCACTGTTGAATTTCAGAGATTACTTGATCACTAATTCAGAAAAGTGAATGACAGTGGTGAAGTGGTTAGTGTGTTGTCCTTCCACACAGTGGTCCCGGGTCTGAATCCTTGAATCCAGCAGAAGTTGAATTTTTCAACCTGGGGTCATCCCATCCACTACTTACGTTCTTGGAGGAGACCATGCAAGTCAGCACTCCATCCTTTGGAAGAGACATTAAGCATTTGGCCCCTTTGGTGCTCTTCGTAAAGAGCCAGCCAGCATTGGGTTTCCCTCCTCCCTTGTGAATGTGTTCGATGTGGAAGGAGTAATGGCTATAACAATCCAAGAGGTTAATTAGCCAAAAATTCCATACAAGTAAATTCTGCATTAAGCAAAAAAGCTTTCGATGGGGATATTATAACCCTTTAAGCACCCTAAGGGAAGCAATTTTACAAATGGTATTTTTGGGCCCACATTCAATGTAAAAACATATTATCACCAGATTTTATTGTCATTTATTAGAGAAAAGTACTTGTCAATTTATATCTTTTGGCAGAGTCTCCCATCTTGGATTTGTGAACTCTCATCTCATCGCATGACCTGGCAATGGTGCCATCATTCTGAGAAAGTTGGGACTAAAAACAAAAGACGATGGTAATTCCCAATATTGGGCTGGCAGAACTGAAGGCAGGGAAATTTGAATCAAGTTAAAAATTTTGCTGTTGGCAGCACCCGAGGCTATGCAGTAAAATCCAACTTATTGATCATCAAACTAAGCTTCTCAAGCTGCTTTCTAAGCATTTCTTCCTTTATATCTTCTTTGTATTTGATTTGATTTGATTTTTAGCAGTCAACTTGCTTAATGATTCGAGGATCTTCCTGTCTTTGTCTTGTGTCAATGAGAGATTCAATTCACCAATGCTTCCTTCAATTTTTTTCTTCCAAAATTTTCCTCGGTAAGAAGTTTGATCCTCAGATGAACATGCCCTCATTCTGTACAAAACCACTTCCAATACTGTTTCTAAATCCACCCTCTCATGTTTCCTTGTAGTGACACACATCTGAATGCATGTTTTGTTCTTAAGTGTTCGCAATAGTGTCAAAGTCTTTTCCTTATAGAATGGGGTGATCTCATCAAATCCATCCCAGAAAACTTTTACTTTGCATTCAAGGGTCAAGAAACACTTCACTAAACACAGCTTGAGTGGCTTTTGAAGATTGAGTATTTTGATGAAGTAATCAATGATGTCCTTTGCTTCTCCTCCTTCATTGATGTTCTTCAGTGAATTTGGGTTTTTAGAACTGCCTGCACGGTCATTGAAATTGACTCTGGCCACCCACACGTCTGTCCCCTTCGTCTTCCTTATCAAATCCGAGATGACAGTTGATTTTCCCGATCCAGCATCATCGGATATATGGACAACTCTTTCTTTGTTCTCTTTCGATCTCTTTATCAGTTTCTCTTCATCTATCTCCTCCTCGAGTTGTTTCCTCACGCATTCCTCGCCACCTTTTGACATTCAATGATAGAAGGTACTATTTGCAAAGTGCAACCAGTGATTGATCATTCTCACAGATTTTGCCAAAAGTTGTTCTTGCAATCTCTTCCCGTTCTGGCAATATGATTTTCTTGCCTTCCTGAAGGGGATCGTCTTCTCGTTTGATAATTCAAATATTCCTGTTGTCTATGCCATGTATTAAAATTTCTCCCAACTTCTGTACTGCCAACCCAATATTGTGAATTATGATCGTCTTTTGTTTTTAGTTTCAACTTTCTCCAAGTGGTGGATTCAGGATTGGAAATGGAAATCGCTTACTCTTCCCAGGATTCAACGAGAAATACTATATTGAAAGATCCTTTCTCAGGGGAAAAGTGAACAAAGGAATTTTTGTGGAAAAGCATGGAGACTACTACTTGTTCATCACTGGAATAACCAAAAAATCTCAGGAAACATCATAGACAAATGGAATATTGAAATTATCAAGCGAGAAGACAATCCCCTTCAGAAAGGCAAGAAAATCATATTGCCAGAACAGGAAGAAGAAGAGAAGAACAACTTTTGGCAAAATATGTGAGAATGATCAAAGAGCTTCTATTCACTGGTTGCACTTTGCAAATAGTACCTTCTACCATTGAATGTCAAAAGGTGGCGAGGAATGCATGAGGAAACATCTCAAGGAGGAGATAGCTGAAGAAAAACTGACAAAGAGATCGAAAGAGAACAAGGAAAGAGTTGTCCTTATATCCGATGATGCTGGATCGGGAAAATCAACTGTCATCTCGGATTTGATAAGGAAGACGAAGGGGACAGACGTGTGGGTGGCCAGAATCAATTTCAATGACTGTGCAGGCAGTTCTAAAAATCCAAATTCACTAAAGAACATCAATGAAGGAGGAGAAGCAAAGGACATCATTGATTACTTCATCAAAATACTCAATCTTCAAAAGCCACTCGAGTTGTGTTTAGTGAAGTGTTTCTTGACCCTTGAATGCAAAGTAAAAGTTTTCTGGGATGGATTTGATGAGATCACCCCATTCTATAAGGAAAAGACTTTGACACTGTTACGAACACTTAAGAACAAAACACGCATTTAGATGTGTGTCACTACAAGAAAACATGAGAGGGTGGATTTAGAAACAGTATTGGAAGTGGTTTTGTACGGAATGAGGGCATGTTCATCTGAGGATCAAACTTCTTACCTAGGAAAATTCTGGAAGAACAAACTGAGGTCGTGTTGTGAAATATCAAAATGCAGCACAAAAGAAAGTGGAGAAGATTCGAGGAAAAATTGAAGGAAGCATTGGTGAATTGAATCTCTCATTGACACAAGACAAAGACAGGAAGATCCTCGAATCATTAAGCAAGTTGGCTGCTAAAAAACATTAAATATGAAGAAGATATAAAGGAAGAAATGTTTAGAAAGCAGCTTGAGAAGCTTAGTTTGATGATCATATGCATACGCCAGATATTTTCTGGACCACATGAGTTCTTTCATCGGTTACAAAGAAAGGCTTTTCTCTGGGGTGCCACTTCATCTGAACATGTTGGCTGAAGTGTCCTACCATGAAAACTTGAAAATTATCTAGCAATTTGATGTATTATCTTTATTTCCATTTTGTGGAGAAGAATTAAGTTAATCTGAAAGATGATAGTATAATAATACCAGAAAAACCAGGAAACATTGATTTGAACAAAACTCTCATACAGAAAATATTTGAGGATCACATGAAAATTGCTCTCTGTAATTGCACCAGATAGATTAAATTCCATCAATAAAAGCAAATTAACTGAAAATATTCTCCAAAATGGTTTGATGACAAGATGTGAATGGCCATTTCTACTTTATTCACTGAACTTTTGGTGGATATTTTTTTCAGTGCGAGTATTGTAGAAAGCATCAGGAAGGATAGATTAGAGAAAGTGATGATGGAGGATATTCTGCTAGTCTTGAGTATAAAGTGGTTAATATTTTCATTAATTGTAAGTTATAATCCATGAAAAATGAGATCTCATTTGGTAAGGATATTTACAAGGCTTTTCATGTGAATGATGTCTTCTTCAGTTACTTTTGGTATGCAAAAAAGGAAGATTTTTAAGTCCAGTAGGCACATTTGGAAAGGTATACTTCTGTCCTTGGAGCAAAATATTGACAAGGCTTCCATTAACAAGTTCACTTCCAAAATGACAAAGAATGTTCTGGGTGAATAGAGAAATCTGAATGGAATTCGTTAACTTACTTGGTGGCAGTCAAAGTAATTACACTTTGTCTAAATTATTTAGTTTAACTAGATTCATAACATACTTTCTATTCCCTTTGTTTAAAGAAGTATCCACAAAAAACTTGGAGAATATTTTTAGTTTGGTCAAAAGAGTGATTTGCTACGATGCATTTTGGGAATCACTAACCCTCGGTTTGCTCACATATCAGCAATTGAACACACAAGTAATGAATAGAATAAATGAGGTTATTAAGGAACCGAAGGCGATTGGATGGACGAAGAGACTGCTGTAGGTGAGTGAAGAGAGAGTGATAAGATGTCATAAAGGCTGATAGAATATCTTTTATTTTGCTTGTAAGAACAAGGATGAGAAAGCTCTCCCTCTATTGATAGCCTTCTTTAAAGAAATTGTTGGAGAGGATGTTCTCATGGACTGTATCACCAACATAGATGGTGATTCCATCTTACATGAGTGCATCCCAAGATGGTGCCAGGCGGAGTAGATGTGGTTGTTGATATTGTTCCGAAAAATGACAAAAATAATACAAATAAGTGTAAGTTTTGCTAAAAGAGAGTAATTAAAGGAGTAAGATGTGATTTGTGTTCCTTATGGATACACAGCAAATGTGCACAGGTGGACGTTAGTGAAATAAAAGATGATGGAGTATGGCTATGTAGCATATGTACGCTTGAAGAAAAGGACGCCCAAGTGAAACGTGAACTAGAATCTAAAGACAAAGTGATTTCTATACTTATGCAAGATTTAGAAATCCTAAAAGAAAAAAAGAGTACTGGAATGCTTAAAAAATAAGCTCGAGGTCGAGCTTAAAGCTTTTAAGGAAAGTAACAGTTTTTCTGTTGTTAAACAAAATAAGAGGATAGGCGTGACTTCACCGAATACCGATTTTTCGAATCAATTTGTGGACACACACAACAAATTTGGAATACTAAGTTCAAAGCCCGGTAATACAAGTGCAGAAAAAAGAATATACGAAGGAAGAAATCAAGAAAATGTGACTCGGGATAGGGACGTAAATAAACGTGAAACGTCCAAATTCAGGTGGATAAACCCTCGCCAATATTTAAAAAATATAATATTTTAACTCTTCCATCACTCTATCTTTATGAGCTAATAAGCTATGTCAATAAGAATCAAGATTACTTTAAAAATCTTCAGTCTGAGCATCAATATGATACAAGAGGCAAAGATAACTTGAATCTACCACAGCACAAATTAAAACTAATGGAAAATAGTCCATATTATAATGGTATCAAAGTTTATAATAAATTGTCGATAAAATTTAGAGAAAAATGTAATAATGTAAAATATTTCCAGGAGAAAGTGAAACAGTTTTTGTTAAAAAAGTGTTATTATTCAGTAAGGGAATATATGGAAGACAGTGATGTGTCATTGATTGATTGATGTAATGTTAAGTATATTTTGAATTATAATTCAATGTAACATTTATATTGTAATGTATGTGTAACATGTAACAGTTGATGTATGTATGTATTTGACGAGACACCTATTTACTGACAGACTTGTACTGAAACCATGTAAATGTAATGTGTCAATAAAAATTCTATTCTATTCTATGAGTGTGCACTAGTGAATAGAATACGACCAATTCTGATTGAGATGAGAGCAGTGCTTGAAAAGAAAGCATTCAATGAACTAATTAAAGCGGTGAATGAATATGTGGTGAATTTCCTTCATCATGTGGCTGAATGTACAGAAGGTGATGAATTTAAGTCTAGTGTGTCTGATCTGAGAGAATGCATCGACCCTTGCCTGATGAGAGAAATGCTGCTCCAACGAAATAAATAGAAGAATACCATTCATTTTGCCTCGGGAAACGAGGACATCAGTGAATTTGAGGAGATTCTGAAAGTAGTGCAGGGTTTCATGAGTTGGGAATAATTGAAAAAGTTTGCAATGAGCCAAGATGAATGGGGCTGAATGGTTTATCACTTTAGAGCCATCTGTAGATATTTCATCTGCGATCTCGGAATCCTAGAGGAATACGCTGGTGGAGAAGATATGAGGGAATTAATCAGGAAAGGGGACAAAGATGGAGATACCAGTTTGTACTTGAATTTTAGGGAATATTATAAATCAGATGTCGTGATTATGAAGAATTTATGTTTCCTCGAGGAAATGCTTAATGGCGATTTACTCGAATTTCTCTCAAGGAGAGAGATATATGGGGAAATACAGTTATTTACTATGCTGCAGGAAATAAACATCAGAGATTATTCCTGAATTCTGAGAGAAATTAAAAATATTTTGTCAGAAACATTCTTCTACATCTTAATCAACACCAGGAATAATGAAGGAGATGATGTTGGAGAAATTGAAGAGGATGGTATAAGTAAAATTGTAATGAAATCAAATGTATTACTAACAAACAATATTATTCCATTCGTGTATTTTGCTTATATTTTCTTTTAATCACCGATCAAATTGCTTTACAAAATGGTATCATGCATTTAATTGATCCTGTGATCAACACCAGTAATTGTTAAGAAAACATGGCGATTGGATGTATGGGTAACTGGAGATTAAACTTTACAAAAAATTAACAATTCTCTCATTTGATAACCCTTTTTTCCTTATCTAATTATTTACATATCATTTAATATTTTTACAAATTTTTATTTCATATTTATGCGAAAATTTATGCTATCGACTAAGAAAGATGTTATTTATTCATATTCATCAATAATTCGTGATTTTAAATATTCTTAAGAGTAATACATACATTAAAAAATTATCATGTATAATTATAAAGCTAGTTACTAGCTAGAATAATTCACTAATTCCAACAACTGATAAAAAGGAATTATCATATTTTTTGGCATATGAGACGCACTTTTTTTCCAGAAAAATGACCCTCAAAATCAGCCTGCATCTTATACGTTGAAGATAAGATTGTTCGTGTTCTCAACACTGACCCTAATGAACACACTCATCCCCAAATGAAATAATTGGCAGTAATTCGTCGCAAAAACATTAAAATATACATTATTAATAATGAAAATTTTGTTAATATATAAAGTAATATTTATGCAATGTGAATTTCAATGATGCATTTTCATTATTTCGATTTATTACATGTCCAGTTGCATTAACCCTTTGACTGCCAAATTAAAATGGGAACTTTGTCCGGCAAGTACTCAATTAAATGAATAAATAATTTTTTTCTTTTTACCTCAAAATGTGTTATTCCTGTTTGCATATGCACTCATGGACATGGAAAAATATTTTTTTCACTATTTTATTATATACCTTTAAAAATGGACGAAACCTACAGAAATTTTAAAATTTCACATCACTTAATACATTACTTAACACTTTTTGTTATCTGACCTATTAGAACATTTTCAATATTCTTTATAGTGTTTCAGTGTATGGTATTTTTGGTAACAGGGTAAAACACACCGTGGAGGTTTTTCTTGGCAGTCCATACAAAAGTAATTAGTTTGCTTATGTCGGCAATCCCCTTTCCCTTTCAAAGTACACTAGCATGATCGAGCAATTTTTACAGTTACTCTCAGAAAGCAATTCACCAATATCCACGATTTTTCCTTTTTCTACTCTGCTTAGTCATTTTTTCTAATTTTAGAAATATCAGGAGAAAATATTACAGCTGAAATCAAGTCATAAAATATATAGTTTTGGTTGGCTACATCTATGCGAGACATAAATAATTATGACTTAATAACTTCTCAGTAGAGCCAAAATTAAGTTAGGAAACAATTATAACGTATAGAATATCAAAGTAATTTGTAAGGATATTTGAGTTACATTAACAAGTTGTGTACGGATCTAGAGAATTCTAGTTTCAGGCCTGCCAATCACGAAAATATCGATTTTTTTATTTCAAGTAATATTTTCTTAGTTTTATAGCACTAACTTGAGTAAAACCAGAAAATGTTCAGCCAAGTTTGCGATATTACTCATCAGCTGTGCTCTTTTCAGCGCAATTGGTGTGTATAAAACTTTTATCGCATTAAGTAAACATAGGCTCAAGATCTTTCTGCTTGAGAAAGCAAAAGGTTCGGCTATGCGTCGGGAGGACCTGAGAGAGTCATTGAGTGATGAAGTAGAAGACATGAAAAAAATGAATAAATGTGTCGCGAGAAAGGACACTTGAAGGCAGATTTTCAGGCAGCTTGAGTATCATAAGTATGTTGTTTGAAAGATATAGTAAATATATCCTTCCAGAACATCCAGTACGCAATGTGCTAATGATGATCCACATTTATTTTACGAGAAATCTACATATAAAATGTTTGAGATCATAGTATAAATATGGGGAAGCAATTTAAGGTCTCACACACAAAAAATACATGAAAACCACAAAAATTCTGAAGTAAATAAAAGTATTATACACGCAAATAACTGCAGCATAAAAACATTATAATTTGCTCAGTATTTGTTTGAAGAACAATTAAAAACAAAAGTAATACTTCTTGACTAAAATAAGAATGGACCAGAGGCAAAATATTTGGATGAACCACTTGCCCTTGACAGGGTTTGCTGCGTTAATTTGGAGGATTGCCAATAAGTGGTAGCACGATATAGAGAATTAAAAATGCCATTTCTGAGTAGTTTGACTATAGTAGAATGTGGCAGCAGGTTGTAGAAATTTTTCTGAGGTTGTGGACTAAAGTCGAATATGGCAGCAGAAGGTACATGATTCTCATTCGACTTTAGTCGCACATGGCAGCGAAAGGGTTAATTAAATTTCGGTGCGTTTTTGATGTCATGTTTTAGTTCCTAATAGTTCCGTTGAATAGTGCGATTAATGCCACAGAAAATTATAATTTCAGTAGATGTAATAAAAACGTTATAAATAACTAGGATAAATACTGTTACATGTATTGAGATCTCAATGCCTACAAAAGTGAAAGGATATGACTATGCCATTAGTTATAAACTTCTGGTGATTCAATACATAAAAATGCACAGAAATCGATCAGCAGGACATCATTTCAGTCCAACTCCCACAGAAAAAATGATTTGTGACTAGAGAAAACGAGGAAAAGAGAAACAGAGTCTTCATAAACTTGGTCCTAAATGGCCACAGCTAGGCAAGGAAGTGATGAATAGTAGATCAAAGGAAGTTGGGTATTGCTGTATTGATCAAAATTGTTATGTACAAGTCAAAAAGAGTTGCAGAAGAAAAAAGACTAGTTGAGTGGATGTATCGTTATCACGCCATAATATTTTCTGTAAATGTTGCCAGATACGGACTTGATCACAGCTGGAAACGATACATGACATGGTCCTTCCTAAATGCCTTGATGAACTAAATACTTTTTCTCCTGAAAATATTCTAAAAACTGGGGTACATCTTATATGCCGTAAAATACGGTAAATATCTACTTATACAGAGCTCACACAGCAACTTCTGTATGTAGATAACACATCCATGTAGTAATTAAGCAGGGAAAGAGTATCATGAAATAATAAGAGTAAAATCCTAGTTTAGGGGTCTCAAACTCACATAGATGAAGGCCCTTCACCAATTGTATTGTCGTCCTTATACTATACAAGTAGTTGGTGCTTGCATTCTGCAAGCATTTCAGCTCACCTTGAAAAGAACATTGTTTCAAGAGGTATTTCATCATTGGAAATATTTTTTAATTCAAAATATTTCACCTCGGCACCGACTTTTGTTCTTTTCTTATGGAACAGTATTGGAGTAAAACAATTCCTAAAATTTGCAATTTTAAGAAGATTATATTTTATATAATATATTTTTTTCATTGTTGGTTCCTAATACCACACATTTCTGTCACATAAATAAACAAATTTTAACAGCCGCAATAACAACTTCATGGAGGTTTTAAAATATTTATTTATGCATATACACTACCCTCTAAATAACAAAATTTTCAGTTCCCTAGCTTGCCCCGTAGTACCTACACATTTACCTATTTGTTTAAACATCAAGAATTTTTAACAGCCAAACATTAAAATATAGAAATTTCAATAATCACTATTTCGTTTTTTTTACAAATTCTACCTTTAAAAAATTTCAGCTTCGTAGCACATTCAGAAATACATAAACCTTAAAAATTTGTTTAAACATTTGCGGATATTTAGCGGCCGCATTGTTCAACTTTTACAAGATTTTCGTTTTTATAGTTGGAATTTTTGGTAATTAACTATTTTTATAGTTATTTGCTTAGTTTTTTGCAGTGCATCTTATAATTAACCGGAGTTATAAATTCGCATCACATATATGAATCATGCAAAAAGCTATTCCTTGACATGCAGACCTTTTTCGTTTACATTTAAAAATCTATCAAGTATGAGGTATTTAACTTAGTTATAAAAAAAAGAGAAGAATTTAAATCTCATTCGTAAATCTTCAATACTTACATTTTGATAGGATTTTTCACGCATTTTATTTATATTGGGCCACTGTTTTCCCAATTGTTGAATTCTATTTTTGGCCTCATAATAACTGCACCAATTTAGTGCTTTAACACGGGTCAGACTTTTATACATGGGTATGACTTATTTACTGAATCTATTAATTAATTAGAGGGAGGAAGGAAAAGAGAATGAGAATGAGCAGAAACTGAGGAAGAGGACGTAGCATTTGTATAGGATTGAAAGGAGCTGCAGTACAAAAATAACAATAATAAATTATAATTGATTATAAAAAATGTTATACTATTGAATCATGCTCCATTGCCAAATGGTGGGAATTCATAAAATTAAATATAGGTCACATAATTTTCAATGGATTTCTTTAACTGATAATACAGCAAATATTTTGAACCGACTTTAAATAGGATTAAAAAAATAATATTTTTATGACTTTTATTTAAATTTCTTTAACTAAAGTGATTTTTCTGGAAAATTTTCAGAACTAATAAAGTTAAAAGAAAAGTGTGATCTTAAAATATAGTTAAAACTCATTGCAGTTCATGTATTTAGTTAATAGTAAGTTACTACACAATTTTCCTTTGATGGTAAATTGGCAGTTCACATTTTATCTTGTTTTTACGAGTTAATAAGAGTAAAATAATTCATTTATTAAGTTAAATTCTATACGTTTTAAATAACATAATTTTCACAAATATTTCAAGTAGGTAAATGTCAGCTACCTCTTTATGCATTATATCTTATGATTTCCCCCTGACACAAAATTTCAGTATTCCATCTTTTATACCTACGGAGACATTAAAAAAAATTAAATGCACTCCTATCCGACTGTATATTTTTCAAAACTCAAGACTCGAGAAAAATAAATGGCAGCAGTACAGAAATCTATAGTCCAAGTTTCAGCTCTCTATCCTTTATGGTTTTGTCACAAGTTCAATTTAAGCAGATTCACAGACAGATGCCAAAGTGAAACTATATCCACATTAAAAGCTACAGTAAATAAAACAATACATTATTATTGCACAAATATTTTGTTAAAATACCAGCACCACCTATAGGCCAATTTTGAATATAGGGAGCCAAATTCTAATTCACCCATCTAGTTTTTTTCAATTTGTAAAACTGGAATTTCTGGTCAAGCGGTACTATGTAAAAATGGAATTTTGATGTACAATTCTCTGACCAACTTTTAGTATTTTTTTAGCTTGTGAAACTCCCTAAAACACCCGCCAATGCATAGTGGGACATTACATTCTTTGCACTTCACTGTGATGAGTTTTCTCACCTCACAGTGGACAGTATACATGCAGACCTGACACTGATGCTGTGCACTCTTTCTCCACCCAGTACTCAGCAAGGGTACCAAATAGTGAATGCAAAATGCACAGCACTGTCTGTCAGTCAGGATGGATAAATTGAAAAGTGCCATAGCGTTCCAGAAGCTGGTGCACCACATTATAACTAAATTTACAAAATGTTACATTTTTTCCAGCTTTTACTAGAAACAAAGTTGTGAACATTGTATGTGCACGGAAATCTCCACCACATGAAAAGTTTTTTGTACCACTTGATACAATGACGAGGGCATTCTACAGATCCAATCACCATGTCCAATTTATCAACTCGATGCATGTTCTGTTTATTCAATTACTGCATATGGTTTCATAACTTTTTGTTAGTGTGTGTTCTTTTATAGTTTCTTCCTAAATAACTGATAATAATCTCTTGGGCTATTATCACTGTAACTTTACTTACATGTCTTTATATAGAAGAGATTAGAAACCCACTGCTGGCATTAGCATGTTCTTTATGAAAAGGACCAAGGGGGCTAACTGCTAACTTGCACATTCTCCTCAAACCACATAAGTAGGGTAGAGTCCCAGATTGAAAAATCCGACCTATGCTGGATGTGAACCCAGGACCGCTGAATGGAAGGCCAATCCTCTAGCCACTCCACCACCACTGCTGGTAATCATTACATTGCATGCATGATGGAAAGTCGGGCATAAAATTTCCTTCTTAGCAGCATTGTATTACAAGTTCCAGTGTCATGATCATAGAGAGACTGACAAAGGGAAGATGATGTATACCAATTATCAGTGTGCAATATATGTCTCTTCACCAAATATTTGTTCATCATCACAGCACCTGACACTCCAAGTGTGCTTATACCCGTGTACAAAATCAAATCTTCCTGTTTTGCAATCACAGAGTACAAATAATTTGTTCAAAGTGATGCCTTTTACTAAAAATGTATTATTTGAAGCTGACGAGACCTTTGGATAGCACAAGTGATTCATCTATAACCAGCTTTTGAAAAGGAATGAAAATTTTGCCACACCTCTCTTTAAATTTCAGACTATTAGGACTGATGAAAGGTTTATTTATCTCATTATCCTGTCCATATAAAATGATTTAAATAAACTATCAAAATATATTGATATTATTAAAGATTATGCTACTGGAAAATCCAGAAGAAGAGCAATTAGTACCTCTGCATTAATAACATTCATTTTTCTGTCCATCAAAAATGGCTTCTGTATGCAATCGCTATCATACCTTGCCCCTGAAATTGGCCATGTTTATGAGTTTAGGAATACTAGCCAATATTAATTGTTTCAAGTGAGTGGTAAATGCGGTTGAAAATAACCTTCTCAACCCAACCCAGTGGTGATTAAGTTGGGAACTTGTTGCCTGGAATGATTAATAATAACTGCAGCACAAATCTACGCAACCTGTCATGAAGGTAAGTGTATTTAATGAAGGTTTTGCAGTTGCAATGGTCATGTCGTTATCATCTATGCATATCAATTTTCTGTCCTTGTTAACATAGATCTGTAAAACTGTAGGAAATGTAGCTTGTGAAGGATGTTATTAAGTAGGTAATATTAACCACCTATTTTATTTTTAAAATATTCATTAATTTCTCACAATATAGCATCCATAAAAATAATACTTAAATATGAATACAAAATAATTATCAGGATATGAGAATCAGAGGCATAAAGCAGCTAAAGAATTGAATGGGAAAAACAAAAGTGAAACAATAAGTATTTTTAAAAAGTTGAAATTTCCCCTCAAATTCTTATGCAGACGACTGTACTGTAGAAGGACCAGCACATCCCATATCACTACCACCTGCTCCTTCAACATAGCTGGAAAATATAGCTGTGGGAAATCTGCCTAGTACCTCAAGTGAAACATCCAGTTTTTTATTTAGTCTTGACGATCCTTCAATATGGCCCAAAATGACTGACAAAATTAGACAAATTCTTGTTGAAGGTGGTCCAGTCGAGAAAACAGACATCATTTATCCATTAAACCAAAATAGAAGAAAATTCAGCAATTCCTACTATAATAATATGCTAATGAGTGTACGTATGGCTAGCAAGAGAGGATTGCATCAAAGAGGAGCGGAGGGGAAGGCATGCGCACCTGGTAGCAAGATAGGAGAGTGGAGGTAATGGAGGGGAGAGGATTGTGTCAGAGAGAAGGGATGGGGTTAGAAACTATATGAAATGGAAAGAAAACACAGGTGTGAAGTCATTGAAAAGATAATAGAAATAATACAATATTTAGGTATACAATGTCTTGCTCTACGAAGAAGTTGAGATACATTATATGAGAGAAACAACGGAAATTTTTTAAAACTAGTGGAACTTTTTGCAAATTTTGATGCTACCATAGCCAATAATTTGACAAGAGTAATGAAAAAGGAATCAAAAATACATTAAATTAAGACACAAAATGAAATTATTTCTCTACTTTCCAAAAGAATTCTCGATCATATTCTATCATCAGTAAGAGAAGCCAAATATTATTCCATAATTTCGGTTTGTACAGCAATGTTAGTCGAACAGAACAAATAATGATTATCATAATAAAATTTTGAAGTAGAGGAACATTTTTGGGGTTTGTTGATATAGTAATTTCAACCAGGGAAGATTTAGCCAATTACTTAGTTAAAAAATTGGAAGCTTTTAATCTGGATATAAAAACTTGCAAAGATGATAATGGGACAAATATGAGTGGAAAGAACAATGGCTTACAGAAACATATTCTTCAGTGCCTTTTATATATTTTGCTCTGCTCATTCTCATAATTTAGTTATTAATGACTCGGTTAAAGTTAACGTCAAAACAATAAGCTTTTTTGGAATAGTTCAAGAAATATATAACTTTTTTCAGCTTTTACTAAACAATGGGATGTGTTAAAAAAACATTTCAAAATTAACTCTCAAGCCCCTTTCCGATACCCACTGGGTTTTTAAGGCAAACATGAGACCTTGAAAATATATGCACACAGTATTTTGTCTAATTTTAAGATTCAATATCCATGGACTTCATACAGATAAATCTAACAGCAAGATATAAATAAAAAATCTGATGTGGCCACCACATGACTTTCTCCATACCTGTAATATTTCTATAAATTCCAAATAGGTTACATAAAAATAAATATTTTAAGAAACAGAAAATTTTAGACTACAAAGAGCAGAAATAAACTCAAACCATAGCCTTCTGATATTGGATATAGCTAAAAAGCTCCAACAATTAAGAAAATAAAAAGGAGCATTACCAAGACGTAACTGTCATTTGTTAACAATAGTCATCGGTAGGTGGCATGGTGATAGCAGCTAAAAATATAAGATATCTCTTAAACAATGGATTATATGCGAAAATGTTTCAAACAAAGGTTGTGGAAAATTAAATTTCCTACAACTTTTATTCCAATACATTTATCAAATATTAAAGCAAATATTTAAAAATAACAGATGTGACAAGAGTAAACACCCACTTCCGGTTGACCGATTTTTACCAAACACTAATCAGATCATCTAACTTCTATAAAAATGTTAAATATAAAATTTTGCGTTGACCTGATTAATAGTTTTTGAGTTCGAGCGCCCACAAAAATCTATCACATACAGACATCATCGAGAAAATAGTCAAAACGTGTTCAGGGGACCTTAAAACATGTATTTCCGTTAAATCTCGAATTTGATTTTTTTCATGAAAACAATACTTTCTCTATACTTCGTATATGGAGAAAGTAAAAATCTGATGCCCAGCACATGACTTTCTCCATACCTCCATACAGAGTAATGGGTATTAATACAATACTATTGACAAGCTGCTCTCGAAATCAGCATCCTCAATGATAATTATTGGCAATTAAACTTGTGAATAGTTTTTCATGTGTAATTCTGCCTCTATGCAGGTCCAGTCATGGCAGCCCTCCAAGCTTCTCGTTCCTGGGCCAATATCTTGTTATTATCATACCTGCCTCCAACCTTAATTGTATCCAGCATCTGGTACCTCCTTCTTCCTCTCTTTTCATTCCTTCAATTGCAGTCTTCAGCAGGCATTCTCTTCTCATACAATGTCCAAGCCAATTCATCTTTCTTTTCCTAATTTTTCAAGCACTGAGTAATTTTTACTGTAAAAAATACTTTGAAACACTTTTCACACTGATAAACAATAAGTAAAGTTGTTATTTGTTGCTGTTGATAGCAAAATATCCATTAAAATTACTGTTGGCAACGCTAGGATCGGTCAATATTTCCAAGAAAATGTTTACAAAAAATGACTCGGTGGCATTAAGATAATTTTGATTGCAATTAAAATTACCCTTGGCAGCATAGGCATTACTATTAACAATTAGAAAATTTTAGCAATACACTTAACAAATTCAGATATATAATCGAAATATCTCTTAAATAATTATTTATGAAAAATGTTTAAAAAACTATAGTTGCTATTTTGTCTACATCTTTGATAATAACAAATATTTCCATAAATTAAGTCCTAAAGGAAATATTTGAAAAATAGTGAAAAAGTACTCCGAAGACCTTAAAATGTGTATTTCCACTGAAATCTTGAATTTGATTTTTTCACAAAAACAATAATTTCATCTATACTGCATATGGAAAAGAAAAATGTTTGATATGAATGCAGCCCCATGCAAACTTTGAACCAGGCTTCACGATTTTTCTATCCAGCTCTGACTGCGAAGCATGTCACAGGCTCTTTAGTCATATAATAATACTAATAAAAGGTGCTTGCATTCTGCAAGCATTTTAGATTATGAAATTTCATGCACGGTGACACTGATGAGCTTGTGCTGTCCAAGGATGAATTGAAGTACTTTGTAAAAGATTGTTTAGTGAAAATACATACCAGCCATATTCAGTGAAACCACACTGAACCCAAGTTCCCTAAAGAACTACCGTCACATGATAGAATGGTATGAGAGGTGACTGAAAAGTTCTCAGCTTAAATAGGAAGGGAATAGGATAGGGTACTGTCATTTATATACATTGTAGCTCACAATTTCATGATACTAAGAGTTTTTTATGCTTTTTCCAGTCTACTTCAATGTTGATACACTAATGTTTTCCTCTGCTGTGGCTGAGACAGGATGTCTACTGTGGGGTTCTTCACCCAGTCTCTCCTTCCCACTTTTTCACATTCGATGAATCACAGAGATTATTATCATTAAACTGTGTACAGACAGTAGCAAGATGTCAAGCTATAATGTATACAAACGACATTTCCTTCATACTTAGGCCAAGAACTTTTTAGTGGTCCCTCATATTTATAAGAATAGTCATTGTCTACACAGCAAGAAGTGCGGTGGGTGATGCATGCTTGTTTTGCACAGCAATGCAGTAAGATGACACTATCTTGCGTCCATGAAGACTCTCAATGGTGTGATGACGTGAGAACCATAACATCGTATTTTGCTTTCCCTAGCTCTTATATGATCTGTAAGGTATCGATTAAAAATTTATTCAGGTATAGGACAATATTTGTTCCAAAAAAGACCACATATCTAGGACTTATAGTTTCCGAGATAGAAATTATTAAATTGTACTGTACAAATGGGATAAAAACAACCCCTTAAAATATGAATTTTCCCAATTTCAGATATGGTTGCAACCAAAAACCTTCAACCGTGCCAAATTTCAAGTCTCTAGCTCCTCTGAAAGTGCCTAAACTTTAGTATCCTCCTAATAATATATTATAAGTAAGAAGCAGCTATATAGTATAGAAAGTTAAATTCCTTGCTACTAGAGGTAGGGCTGCTGATGCTTGACAACCTATCAAAATGCTCAGCTCGGCCATGCAGCAGCAGACATTAGGTTAATATAATACAGACAATCAAAATATCTCTTAAACATGGTTTTATAAAAAAGTTTCAAACAAAAGTTGTAGATACTTATATTTTCCACTACTTTGATAGTAACAAATATTTACATAAATTGGTCCTAAAGGAGATATTTGGAAAAACGGAAATATTACTAGAGTAAACCTCCACTTCCAGTTTGTCAAAACCTTTTCAGACCTTGAATTATTAATTAAACTCTTATATAAAAAATTTTGTGTTTATCTGATTATTAGTATTTCTGTTTAGAGCACATACAACATTCCTATCACATATACACCCAGACACACACACAGACATCATCGATAAAATAGTGAAAACATACACAGGGAACCTCAGAATATGTATTTCAGTTGAAATCTCGAATTCAATTTTTTTCACGAATACAATACTCACTCCTATACTATGCCTGGAGAAAGTAAAAATCATCATGGCAATGTTAAAATGGCTACCTTATCTCAAAATCTACCAAGGATTTTCTAAAGAGAAAGTAAATAATAAATCAATTCCTACTTAAAAGAGTATGCATATATGAATGATGTCAATTTTGCTAAGATTAATTACAGTAAAACCTCGATTTAACAGACTTTGGATTTAACGGACTCATGGCCGATGGCTGTCCGGTCACTGAGGATCCACTCCCTCCACGATTTCAGACCACTCACCATCCGTCGATGCTGAGGGGTCCTCGCAAAGAGCATTATGCATTGCCTGACATTTGGTTCCTGTCTGATGTTTTTCTGTACTTTTCAGTATTTACCATAAATTTTCGCCACTTTTAAACTTCCCACTGGGACCGTCGACGATACTTCTAGGGGAAAGTATGTTTGGCAAGGGTGTCGAGCACCAAGCGATGAAATTAAAAGGAGGCAGAGTGAGACAGTGGAAATCTGAATTCATTTGTTATGCTACACTAGGAATACATTGGTTCGATTCTCGATACCACAGGATTTCATGCAGGAGTTTGTACTTGCCACGGCGATGTTTTCCATGTCTGTGCGTTAGTAACTTACGAGACGAAAACATTGTAGAGTGGTATGTTGAATGAAACAAAAGACATGCTAATTTAAATTTCAAGGGGTGAAAGCATAATCACTAGTTGAATGCAGTGATTGCTCCGAGAAAGGAGGAATTAAAAAAAACTTTTCCAGGGAATTTTGGATTGTCATATTTATGTTCCAAATCTTCAGACTGCCAATTGTTCCAATTAATTAGTTTTTTGCACTTTTAGGTTGATAAAAAACATGATGTTTATAGAATATTTACATAAGTATAAAAAACCACATCGGTAGGAAGTGAAGCGGCGAGAGTGGGAGAGCATGGATGACATGCACACGGAAATTTCAGTCGTAATTATACATTCTCTTGAAATTCGAATTAATAGTTTTACCACATTAGATAAACATATGAGTATTATTCTTGTTTAACAGTGTCCCTAATGTACTGTATTTTCATAAGATGTGGCCATTTAGTAAGTGCATTTTGCTTCGTCATATGATGAACTTTCGGATTCAACCTATCCCCCCAATTAGTCTGTTAAATCAAGGACTTACTATACTTTCAAATGCTCAATTAAAAACTATATAGTAATGATGGTTTTTGATATTCATTAAAAGAAAAAATGTATACAGTACTTAGAGATACTTAAACTGTCAGCTAACAAAAGAAAGGATCACAATTTCAAATGATTACAAAGCTTTTCAGTTTTGCTGACTTTCAGGATACACTTCCACTGGATGGACAAAACAAAACATATTTACATATTGTACAACATATTAAAAAAGAAATTCATACAATGAGGATTAGTTGCAGCAGACTTATAATCAAAGATGCATTACCACAAAAGTCATTAATATGACATTTGAGTCAGGCTATGATTTGACCAGTTGCATGTAATGATGAATGAAACACCAGATGTAGAACAGTAGTAAAACATCAAGAAACAACACTAATAAGTAAAAACAACAATACACATCACATCTGAAAGTGTTCTTACTGAAATAGCTGCTCACATTCTTAATATCATATTAAGATAGTTTTATTAGAAGAGATTTAAATGTTAAAATTACCAAGAGTTCATTCAATTTTTTCAACCTTTGGCAACATAGCTAATAATAATGACTTTGTTCCAAAATTTATTAGACTAAAATATTTTCCATAGCTTCCCTTGCTTGCTTCCCACAGGCATAGAATATCTCATTCAGTCAGGTTCATATTAAAATTTTGTGCCAAATCAATTTTTTAGAGAAAATAGATTACAGCAAAAATATTTAAGACAAAAAATACTACTTCCAAGAGAAGCTTTCATATTTCCCTAACACATTTATTCCGCAAGTCTGCATTTAGCAGTAAAATTTTATGAGGCACTACAGATATCAGACGAAAAAAAGCAACTCCCATCACCTGGTTGTACCTACTAGAAAGATCCAACTATCAGCATTATATCAGATTACTTCATAAATATTGTTAGTATTATTCCTTTTCAGAGGTCTTTGGCTTCAATGACTTTAATTTCCATGAGCATTTTCTCAAATATGATTTTGTTAATTTTTGTCTGATATTATATAAAATCTCATTCCATATCTTGTTAATTCATCAAATGTACACTCTCAAAAGAAATAAAATTGTCTTAGTAAATATATCTTCAAAGCAAAGATAGCAGTTTTTCTATAAGCCATAAAATCAGGCCTTTTCTTCCTTCTCTCGGTTGTAACGTTCAAGCTCTCGCAGAAAAAGAGCTTTAGGTTTCATCACTGAGGCACGCTCTCCACGGCACCTCGGACAGAACCATTTTCCTTTTGGTTTGGAAACTAATGACACACAACCAAAGTGAAACCACTCAATTGGGCACAGGTCATTATCACACAAGATCATTTCTCCAAAAGAGATCTGAAATAAAGAAAATGACAATTCAATCACTTATAATGGTATAGTTTATGTTTTAACCTGAAATTTTTGCAATAGAGTTATACCTCAAGAATAATAGATATCATCGTAAATTACCACCCAATCGAGCTATCTTAAAGCCATAAACAAATTCAAAAATAAAACTGAAAAATGTGGCATTTTACATATTTTGTTTACAGGCATCCCTCACTTACAGGGAGAGACTATGACCTTCGAGTCATGGATGTTGATGAAACACGACCAGGTGATTCTACACCAAAAATAAGGAGACACCTGTCTCCTCCTAATCTATACTACAGTAAAACCTCTATCTTATGAACTCCCGGTTAATGGACACCTCCAAATAACGTCGGTCCCGCCAAACTCCTATTTAAAAACATGCATAAATACCTCTTTAAAACAAACTCCCGCACTACAAAAACTTTGGAATAACAAAGGGAAAAATTGTCCCTTCCGCTTATATTTACCTCTTCAGAATGAAATTTCACTCGCAAAGCAGTTTTTTTATTTACGTGCGGAAAACGATTGAAAATACAGTGAGCCAACTAGAGCCTAGCTTTGAACAAGCCAATCAGAGCATGTCTTATGTTGGTACATCCTATTTCTGGTCTTGCTGAGTAATCAAGCATCATCGCATCATTGACTGGTGCATCCTAGGTGTGAGAAGGTGTTTTTGAGCGATAAGTTTTTTTTCTACATAAAGGTGATCCTGTTCTTTAAGGAGTTTCCATACAAGAGAAGCTTTCAGCATTTATTGTGCATGCTGTTTAGCGGTAAACAGAGTTTCACGACATTTTCTGCTCTTAATCTGCTGCTTTTCAAATTAAGTTTGTATTTTATCAGCCCATGTGGCCATGCTTTCCGGAAACTGTATCTCATGAATATTTTCTTAAAATCATTAACTGCTACAATACTGGGAAACCTCGTGGTAAATTAAGGAGCAATAATCATTAATCTCACTGTAGATTTATGCATGGTGGCCAGATTCCATTTTAAAAAATCGAGAAGCATACTTAAAATACTACGCATATTTGATATTACTATGAGGGCAAAATTACTGAGATTTATTAATGGGTAATCTATTTTGTTAGTTGTATAACACGTTCAATGCAGAGGAAGCAGGACTTTCTCTTCATGGGCTGAGGATGCAACCACGCTCTACATTAAAATTTTATCTTACTGTTTGTGGGCATCGATCACCTCCACGAATTTGTTTATAAATGCCTTTTTATGATTACAATTGTTAATACCTTCATGTGCATTCCCTACATTTTTCACTCTGCACATTGTTCGTGCACTGTGTTCTTATGGGAGAACAGCTATCTCATGTTATTTCCTTATACTGCTAATTCTCAGCATTGCCAATTTGTGAAAAATCCAGATTTTCGTCGTTTTTGGCATAATTACCCACTTAAACACCTAATGAAGGATGGGAAATTAACAAAATGAGTAAGAAAATAAACTAAATACTTGTTTAAAATGAAAAATCGCCATTTTTGCATGGTTCAACAATAGTTCCCATGTTTTCATTGAAACTCCAGAGTTTCTTCCGACGAGGCGGCACAAGTTTCTCGCCGTGATGCATGGATGTTTTCTTAGGTTCTGAAACAAACATTTCCAAGCCCTAAACAACACTAACAATATAAAGTGGAAACATTTCTTTTTGTAATCGCGTTCAAAATACGCAGCATAAATTCTTACATTACAAGATAATAGCAATTCTTAGATTTATATTACAAGTTCATAATAAAAAATGAAAACCTAACAAAATAACATTTCCTTAAATGAAGTTCAAAATAAAAAGGTAATAGCAAATGAAAATCTTACATTCCAAAATGATGGCATTTCTTTAAATTTTCATAATTCAAAATAGCGGCATTGGCTGTGAAATTCAAACTGAGCTACAAAATAATTAAATCGAGAATTAGCACGTTTGTTTACTTCAAAAACTGCTAATAATGTGCATTATAAATATAATATAATAATAATGTTCTTTTCTAGGGTGCCAAAGTTTAAACTGAACTTCGAAACAAAAAAGTAGAGGGAGTTCACACTTGTTGTCATCATAAACACATGACGCGAAATGCAAATAATAGCCCAGTAATGGTCATAAAAAATTTTGCCCAAGTGCAATTTTGCGAATCGCAAGCACGAGAATTTCAAAAGGTGGTTTAGTCGGCTGGCTCCTGGAGTTATGCAATGCCCAACTCACCTCCAAACAACGAACTCCCGAATTACGAATAGGTGAAAAATTCAGTCCCTTGAAATTCGTTAATGAGGTTTTACTGTATATTGACGCTTCTTACTTATGATATGTCATCATTATTAACATATATAGGAAGATACTAATGTTTAGGTGCTTCCAGATGAGTTCCAGACTTGAAATTTGGCATGATTATAGGTTTTTAGTCACTACCAACCAGAAAAATCCAAAATTCCAATAAAGTTCATATTTAAGGGGTGTTTTAAACCCCAATGTTTCATTTCAATACCCCATAAGAAAAGCATGGGATTCAGTGCAAGGCATTCTCAAAATGCATTTTTAAATTACTTAAAATTGGAATACGAACCTGAAAGAAAGACAGTTGTCTATCTGACAGAATGGAGTACTTAATTTTTGAAGGCAGAATTCAAATTCAGAATTTTTCCTCTTTTCAACAATGGAAATCTTTAAATACTATGACAACGACCTCAATGCTTTTAAAGGGATCTGATAATATAGATTATGATTGCAGTGATTTAATACTTTTAATGGAAATTAATGCCGTAATAACGAACTTCAATAACTCGAATCTCAAGGGAAAGTAAAAATTATTCAAGTATTAGAAAACTCAAGTAATGGAAATATATTTTTAAAATATGTATTTGTATATATACAGTGGAATTTCTATAACTCGAATCTCAAGGGAAAGCAAAAATTATTCGAGTTATAGAAAATTCGAGTTACAGAAATATATTTTTTCATTTTTCTTTAATTGAATTAACATCAAGTATATTCCCATAAGCATATAAGTTAACTTATTCTAATTTTCAATATCATGCATATTATGGAAACATCATCACCTATATTTTCTTCCGATAATGTGTAAGATTTTACTACTACTTGTATGTTATATCATAAGTATGAAGCAGCTATATAGAATGAGCAAAACAATATGTCAATGATTCAGCATTTAGTGAGAGCAGTATAACAAAACTGCAAGAAGTGAAGTACACTATAATGAGGGATGCCTGTATTTATAACAGTGTAAGAATGCATTCCTTCTCCATAAGCTCATAAAATTCACAGCTAAAAGCAATCATAAAGATTTCTTACTTGATCACACAGGCAGTAAGTTGGCTCATCTGGGTCAACTGGAATATCTTGAGGAGGCGATTCACCCGATCCAGCAATTGTTCCACCTGCTGCAGTGCCACTTCCACCAGCACCTACTCCACTGCCCCTATCTCCTGTCAATACAGCAGACAATAATGAGAAAAAAACTTCACCCTTACCATTGACTGCCCAAAAGAATGAAACAACTAAATAAATGATATACCTCAATAAATTTACTCTCATGATTCTTTTTATTATTTCAAATAAAATAACAAAATAATAATTTTCTCCACTTCCACAATTTGAAAATGGCCAGACTGCCGCAACATCTCTCTTCCTTCAAAGAACGTTATCTCCCAATCATTCCACCCAATTTGAAATGTGAAAACTTAAAACAAGAAAAACTGATATTGAGAAGATACTATACCACAAAAAATATTTCTTTCCCCAGACTCATAAGCACTAGTTTACATGGCATCTTGAGGCCACACTCCTTATACATTATTGAATATTTAAAAATTTGTATCTAAATGGAGAAAATTATTTTTAACACTCAAGTACTCATGCTTCCATTGATAACATGCATGACTGCTGGCATGGGATATTATTATGTCCCAATTTAGATTTTAATATTTTCAAATGTATATTTTTCAATATTTTCTTGCACATTTTGAATAGTTTGGGTCAGAAGGAATAATTTCATTTTGCAAAAAATGTTTTATGATAATTGACCTTATTGCATAATTATTTAACCCTTAAGAGGTGTAATAGACCAGATGATTTTCATTTTCTTAATTTTATGACCTTTCAGCTATCACCCCAGTCCTTTTCAGTACTTTTCCTCAAGTTTCCCATCTATTGAAAAATGAGTTTTGGGAGTTATTTTTGTGTATATTGTTTGCTAGGGTTCTTCTCTACTGCGTATTTCTTTCTGTCGACCATCACAAGGTTGCATGCGGTCATAGGGACCGGATGTTTTCGATTTCTCAATTGTATGACCACCTAGTCAGCCCATATCCCCACCCTTTGTAGTACTATGCCACAAGCTGAAGGTTTTAATATTACCTTAAAATTGAGCCCGTGGACAATAGTACAGCATTTTGTTTGTTTACATTTTGATTTTGAATGGTGTTGATGAATAAGTTTTATTTGAATGAAACAGTGGAAATATTTTCTAAATTGGAATTGTAATGTGAATGCCTACTAGAAATAAATAAAAACAAAATGAGACCTATATTGTATTACTGTAATGTACCTTTCCAAAACTTTTGTGGTAGCAACAATTATAAATAAGCTATTATAGTTGCTTGTAGCAACGGGTATAAATAAAGTACGTTTTATTTAGTTTTGGCACATACTTACCAGAAACATTTGCATTAATACGAACGGTTATCTACATTACTATTCGTAAGAACGTCTATACCACGTATTTTCTTCTAATTTTTCTTTGTATCTTCCTTACTGTTTCATTTTTGTAATACCTGTTCATTGGTAACTTTACTCTTCTGGCATTTCCCGATGGAAATGAGAGCTCATTAAAACGGCAAATAAACACTGTATCTGCCCGAATATAAGCCGATGTTTTTTATCAAAATCTATCATGAAAAAATCATCCCTCTGCTTAAATGCGAGTTTGAGTAAAATTTGGGGTTAGGGTTGTCTCGTAGTCACCCATAGATGGCAGCATGTCTCTCATTGCCATCGCGTTCAAATGATAGTACTATATTTTTCGTAAAGTACACATTTGACCTAGGATGAATATTAATGAATAAATAATAATGCTAGAATATTGAATTTAGCAGTACTCGTATTTTGTTGCCATTGTTACCTGTTCTTTCGTTTTTAAATGCTATTGGTTATTTTCTTTCGTTTCTCATGGCTATGCATATGTATCATTAAGAATAGTTAGCAATTTGTATTATTTTTCATTATCCATTCAAAGAAGATCCTATTAGTTATACTTGGCTATTGTAGTTATTGCTATAGGCAATGCAATGTTTATAAGCATGTTAAAACCTCATTCGTGGAATCTATTAAAATTACATACATTGACTACACAGACGATTACGCAAAATGCGATGATGGCTTTTGATGCTCAACTGTTTGAATTACGGTAGAACTTGTGTGTGAATTTATATATGATACACCATATATGATATGAACATGAATAATTATAAAATGCAATTTCTTAAGGCAATGTAAATGCTAATTTCATTGGAAATAGACTTGGATTAAAAATTATCTTTGCAAGGTCGCTACTGCTTTATTTGACCTTGCGTGAAAATGAAGATGAATGAAATTAGAATAACTGAATGTGGAACGTTATTCAACAACGCGAAATTATTAATTGGAGTAATATTTCAAATGTCAATACCTAAACTATTTCCCACTCTATTCTTCGATCTCTAATAATGTATTCTAGGCCATGCATGCATGCCTGGCACACTTCAGCATAAAATCTATGAAATTTATTTTTTTGTCAAAAAATGATGGAAATATTTGGCGGGTCGGCTTAAATTCGGGATCAGCTTATATTTGGGCAGATACAGTAGTATCTTTTTAGAGAAAATGCTAACCAATCAGGATTGGTGTATGACTTCATATTTGCATTTTCAAATTCATTAGAAAATAGATAGTTTGAATAGAATAGAACTTGGAATTTTTTAAAATTCCACAGCCACTCCATTTAGTTTAAAAATATGTTTTAAACACTAAAATTTTACGTTTGTTGAAGAGAAATTATGGACTAAGTTAAAATGAGTTTCTCTTTAATTTATTTGATGGTAAGTACTTAATACTTCCCTTAAAACCTTGATATATTTATTTCTTTAAGATTAATTTAAAAAAATTTTAGTTCAGAAAGGTACAGTCTCGATAATCCGACCTAAATGGGACAGAGGAGTGGTCGGATTACCGAAAATGATGGACTATATGGAAAAAAACGGGGCAAAACGAAACAAAAATTTGAAGTGTTACATAAGTATGAAATCACGTTCATTAATCATTATTTTACAGTAGAACTAACATAATAGAGTACAAAACTATTATTTGAAGTTCAAGTTAATGTTTAAAAAATTGAGGAATTGAGGTTTGTTTCCAGGCTTTGCTTCTCTTCCTTGTGGCGAGGTCACGCCAGCGTCTCAATAATATGACATCAGCAGTACTTATAAAAAATTGGTAGAACAGTACGACCTAGGTTTTTGAAAGCTCATAGTTTTTTGGCCTTTCCAATAAGTACGAGTTTTAATTTGTGGTTATCAAGTAGCATTACTACAGGCTAGAATCGTCACTTTTTCTTTACTTCGTTTATACCCAGGAGCTGAAGCTTCAGCCCAAGAAGCTAAAATTTTTGAAGGCAGCATTTTATAGTTTAAGCCTGTCTCATCACAGTTATATATCTGCTCACCTAACAATCCTTTGTTGTCAATAAGATAACGAAATTTTGCTTTAAATTTAAAAAATTCATCCGAATTTGCTGATAATTTTTCACCACAGATATTGAGCTGCCTATGGCTATGTTGGATTATGTGGAATGTCGGACAATCGAAGGTCAGATTATCGGGACTCTACTGTAATTTGAAACATTATAAATTGTTTTGCTGATTTTTAATTACACAGTTTTAGGTCATGATTAAAATTAAATTAAAGTGTTTAAAACTTCAAATTAAAACTACTTCTCGACAGGAAAAGGCAGCTAATGATAAGATAGTGACAGATAATGTTGTTTAGCGGGAAATCCTGTTTGTAATTTACAGCTTCAAAGGCTGTGAAAATGCATTAAATTTTATTTCCAAAATTTTACCTTTAATTGATAAGTTAATTTTGTTATCTCATTAAATAATCTATACTTATATTTGTTAATCTTTGTGAACTAATTGTAACATCTTTAAATTTCATTTTGAATTATAGTAAACTGGTGATATATTTTAAAATAATGTTTTAAAAGGTTTTGCTGATATTACTATTTTAAAATTTGAAAGCAAATGACAAACAATATTTTTTGATATAAATTACCAAATGAAAACGGTTATACATGCGAAGCTTTACTGTCATTTTAATATGTTGCATAAATGTGCCTTCTTTTGAAAATGTTAGTTTTATACTACATACAGTTATAATAATATCGCACAATTTATGTGCACCACAGGGAGCTAGTGATCGCTTAAATCTACTAATGGCCTTTTGCTGCAAAGACTATACTATCAGAGAGTTACACGATTTAATTGTGAAAAGGCACTGTTCTTGAATACTGATAGATTTCAACTCAATGAACTGAACCTCTAAGATTTTATCTCACAACTTATCACTCAAATTATGGTTACGTATCAGGAGGTTACAGATAAGGAGAGAATGATCTGAGAGACAGAGAAGTTGCACTACACTTGGGATTAACAAAGCACGAAAAATCATTGCAGCAGCAGCAGGAAACAAATAACTAAAGGTACTTTTGTTACAAACCTCCACCACGCTCTCTGTCCCGCTCTTGTTTGGATTTTCTTTTCTTCTTCTTCCCTCCTGTTGAAGCATTCCTCCGCTGCCCACCAGTGCTGACACCTACACCTCCTCCTCCTCCTCCTCCACTAGATAAGGCTGCTGAAGCTGATACATTACTGGTTCGTGCACTCTCTGCAGCAAAACCAGCAGTTCCTGTGCCTACCCCACCAAATGCCACACTCACTACTCCATTCTCAGATGTTGATTCTGTGCGAGTGCGCCTGCAAAGAAGTGCAAGACATTAATTAAATTAGGGAACACAAAACCATCATGACACTAGAAAGCAGAACTAATCTCAAATAAATTATACATAATTGACATAAAGAGGATAAGGAAACACTCAAATAATAAAGAAACTTAAGAAGAAGGATCTACGAAAGTTGCTTCAAGTTATATGTTCAAATATTGAAAACCTTATGGTTACCTCGAAAGGTATACAATAAACTCTCGATTATTTGGCCTAATGGATGTATGACAAAGCACAAATAATAAAAAAACACAAATGATGCAAAATGGTTTAATTTAATTAAAAAAACACACTTAAATGCTCATGAACAAAAAGGTTTGACAAAAAAGCTCTCAAAATGGTCTGTTAAAAAAATTCTGCAATATTCGCTTATTTTGATAGCTTTTTTACATTTTTTCTAATAATTGTTCATATTTTCCTGGCAGCTATGACATTGCTGTAATCAAAACCATTCGGTCACATATATTCGAACAGTGTAGAGAAATTGAAGTGCCATACTGTTACCAATGCGATCACTACTTTCTCTGTTTCTGCCATCCTCGGCCTTTCTGTCCTTTTGCCCCACTGCATTGAAAATACCATCGTCACTCATATGCTGGAATCCAGATTCAAACTTATCACTATCGAAGCATTCACGAAGGTTCTCCCAGTTCACATCTGCAAAACCATTTAGTCACTGCAATAGTGTAATCAACTCAAGAGTTATTTACATCTTCGTCAGAAAAACCATGAAAGTTTTCTTCAAGATCTGGAAGAAGTTAGTTCCATGACTGAACAATGATCACAGACTTCACAGAAGCCCATGCTTAAGAAACACCATGAACTGCATTTACAATCATAATAGGTTTTCATCCACTTCAGCAAGAGTCTTTAGAAGACCAGCCAGATATTGTTATTTCATTGACTCGATCATTCCTTGATCCATGGGCTGAATCAATGCCGTGATATCTGAAGGCGAGAATTTTGCATCTAGATGAGATCCTTGCCAGGAGTTGAAATGCCTACTTTGGGATGTGAGAGAGCATTACCCAATAACAACATTGCTTTTGGTGAGAGTCCTTTTGTCAGTTAAAAAAGATCAAAAATCAGGCACAAACTTGCCAAAAATCAGGCACAAACTTGCTGTGGAACCAATCCGTGAATATATTCCTGTCTATCCATGCACCCTTATGGCTGAAACAATTGACAGGCAAATTAATAGATTTGAATGACAGGATTTTTTGCCTCGCCTATCACAGTAAGTATCAACTTGTGATTGTCTGCCACATTTCCACAGCAAAGGAGTGTGGAATTGTTGCAATGTCGATCAGTAGTCCCTCAAAGTGTCTCTTACGTCGTGTTCCATTTGCAGAATTACGACCAAGAACAAATACATTTCATATATGGTCATGTCAGGCTGTGAAGTTCCTTTGTCTAATTTGTCAATGTACTGGTGATAATACCTGTTTGTCTCATCCACTAGGAGTTGAAAAACTTCCACAAAATACAACATGAAAATGCGCAACGGAGTCAAATTGTCTGCGATGTTGGTAGTCGCATCAGCTTTCAAAACACTAGGGCCACTGATAAAGGGTTGCTCACATCTGGTTCTTCTTTGGAACTGACATGGTGGTCTCCATTCTGATTCTTCTCTGCTCCTTGTGTAAGTATCTCCCTCAGGTTGATCCTCTTCAATTTCACTTTCCGCCTCGTATGCATCGAAATCAACAAATATTTCGTCCATTTTCTCATGTGTTGTCTTGCGTTTAGAGGCCATTTTATAAAATATTTACGGAAGTATATATTCAAAAAGTAAAATATGGATACATAAATAATATCCATAAATATGTAAAATATAGTCTCAACACTAAAGAACTAAACAAAAAGCTACGAAAATTTATAACTCATCAGCTTACTTCTGCTCTATATCGCAAACTGGAAAAGAATGACGAAGATGGAATGTATGTCGATGCGCAAAAGGAAGAGAAGAATAACCAAGGGAACTAAGGCATGAGTATTGTCATGAGGTTCATCTTTTATTGCATCTGTTTGAGTTGTGAAAGAGTGTCCCACAGGTAATGCTTATCACTTGAGACAGAGAGACTCTCAAGGGTTTGTGTAACCTTCCCCTCCCTTCCTTGTGCATAGTCTTGCGATTGGATGTCATTTTGTAAAATATTTACAGAAGTATATATTCCAAAAGAAAATTATAAATACATAAATAATATTCATAAATAAGTAAAATATATTCTAAACACTAAAGAAATAAAAAAGGCTATGAAAATTGATAATTCGTCAGGTTACTTCTGCTCTATTATGCGAACTGCTAAGGAATAACGAAGGCAGAATGTATGTCGATGGGTAAAAGAAAGAGGAAAATAACCAAGGGAACTAAGGCTTGAGTATTTTCACGAGCTTCAATTTGTATTGCATCTATTTTGAGTTATGAAGAAGAGTCCCACAGCTAATGCCAACTGCTTGAGACAGAGAGCCTCTCAAGGGTTTGTTTACCATTCCCCTCCCCTAAAAACTTTTTTTTGGTATTGAAAGAAGAGGAAAGGAAGGAACTATGTCCCATCTTCATTTTCCTCTTACTCTCACGTCCCTGTGACAAATACGACATCTGTGAGCAGCCTCAAAAGTAAGCGGTACACATGTGTACCATCAGCACACTGCCGTTTCATTTGCTGGTACATATATGGCACATTTGGCAGATAAATGTTAATATTTAGGAAAAGGAAATAACACTTGCCGTGCCCTCTTAGAATGCCTTTCACCACTTCTTTCTGCAACAGATCCTCCAGATGCAGATGGTGTAGGAGCACCTACACCACCTTGCACTCCACCAGCCCCTCCTCCAACACTGTGAGGCAGTGACTCACGATTGGGTTCAGTGTTCTCCTGATCTTTCCCAAAATCTACAAAAAATATATAATATAAGACATTTGACAAACAAATCAGTAAGATTAATATAGGGTTGCCAGCAGTGTTCCCTCTAATTTTTTCAAGTCCTGCACAGCGGTCCAAACTTCACAAGCAGCAGAGGTAAACCAGTGTGCAAAAAAATTGTGAACCCAAAGTCAAGGGTTTCATGGTCTCCTCTTGAAGGGGGGGGATAATTTTCTGTCTATGAGTGATGTCACGGAAATATAAATATTTTTTCTTTTTAGAAAAGGAATGCCTTTTTCACGTGATATTTTCTGACTTGTGTGCGACAATAAAGTGGCTGTGTGCGGAGGGAAAATAAACATGCATGGCCGCGCTCCCATGCAGCTTAGAGGGAACACTGCTTACCAGGCATCCTGATTTTCCAGGATTGTCCAGTTTTTACTCTTCAGTCCCAGTGTCTCAAAGACATGTTTCAGAGCACTTAATTGTCAGTTTGGCCCATACTATTAAATTATCTGTCAAAATTTTAACATTTTTATTCCTTATCGCAGGCCCATAATTTGAATATGGCAACTTTTATGACAGAGATGATGCCCTTTTATTTTTTTGGGGTAACAATGCAAAAAATTGAATATAGTTTTTAATCGCTACACAATATGCAGGGGACTATCTATAGAGAATTTAAGGGGTTTGCTCTAACCAGGGCATGGTATGATATTAAGAGAGTCATTTTGGTATCTCAGAATGTTCACTTTTAAATCCATAAAGAATATTTCAAATTATTACCCACTTTATGCTTTTTTACTTTGTCTTGGTTAATTGAAGAAATATGACAACCTTATCATACATGTTTGTAAATGTAATATGGAAAAAAATCTTTTTCATTATGAAATAAATTCGTTTATGATTGTTATTATTTTTCTTCTGAAAAATGTTAATTTTTTGTTCCACTTTTAATACAGTAAGGGATCCCTTATCCAGAAAGTTTGGGATGTACGGGTTGCAGGTTTTCCAGATTTTGGGTCCTCATACAATATATATAGTATGCTACATGTACATACTCTGTCGGTGGCGTATCCTGACCAGCTGACCTAGTTTATCACAATTATTGACGCTGAGAGAGCATAATTATTATCTTAAGTACCCAAGGACCATTACCAAATGTCTAGTAATGTAATCAAAGATGCTTTTATTATTGCGCTAGTGTATTTGCCCATAAAAAATGACGTCACAGCACACCCATCAACTAAAATTTCTAGATTGTACGATTTTGTTAATATTGTATTTACCACTCATAGGAATACATTATTTGAATAACTGTCACATTTTTCAATCACAACCTGCCCCCACGCATGCTATTTACAGTAAATAATCAACACGCCAAGACAACATTATGTAGTACTAACATAAGACAAAGAAAATCCAGACGTCTGCCACTAGCATCATCTTTTGGTAGCGGAATGAAGCTTTCACAACCATGGCAACCTTCCAGTTTTTGGGTCCTTCCGGATTTCGGGATTCCAGATAAGAGGTCCCACACTGTATATGACAAAATGAAAATTTTGTATTTTTTGCATTTTTATTTTGTGCTGGTTGATTCTTGAAGAAATCTGGCAACCCAAATGACTCTAAGCACTGAGCTAAATGCTAATACGCTGTAAAAAGCTTCGTCTGAATTATGGTTTCATTACACATTTTTTTTGAGGTCCCCTGAAAATCCCTCCTTAAGACTCTTGTGAGTTCATGGATCCCACTTCGAGATCCCCTGCACTAGTCTATATAATAATACCCTTAATGGTTGTAAGTTTGTCAAAAAGAGTTGAGTAACCAACAAAGGTAAATGGCGAATTTCTACGGAACTAATGATTCAATTTCGACCAAACTTTTGCTGCGTGACTTGCATTGTGTTCTAGGGAAATTGTCAATTCCAATCACTCTAATAAAACGAATAAAAAATTATTTACTCTTATTTAATTTCCTTCATTTGAATAACATGGGAATGAGTACAGTAAAACTTCGCCGAACGCGGGGGTTAGGTTCTACAAGGGTGTCGCGTTGCGCGAATCCGCATTGGAGGAATCATTAGTCTTATGGGAATAAAAGGGTTCCGTTTCGAGTTCGGAAAAATGTACTCCTTGAAGGCGTTTTTTCAATAATAATGACATAGTTTGCTTATATTTCCTTGAAAAAAGATTATAAACATCGCATCAACTAATTATATACAGTAGTATTGCGTTTAAAAAAATATTTATTAAAAAATTAAAATTAAATTCTCGGGTAATTTTACACTAGGCAGACATTCACTTTTATAGTTTTCCCTTTATACCTGGAAATGCTTGCTTAAATACGACACTTTCATCGCTCGCAGTGATAAATATTTAGAAACAAGTTTTGAAATATTTAAACTTAATGTTCACAGAACTGAAACAATACATATTAAAAACTTGTTGATTAATATCGACATTGAATCCAATGATCGGTCCTCAGCTATGCCGGATTGGCCTCTGCACAGATGCATAACACTAGCGGCACTACCGGCAGTTGTTTGCACTCACTGAAACGGTACATACTGGCATTAATTTTCACGTAATTTTTATTTATCGCTAGAAATATTTTATTGAAAATTTAATGAAATATTTTAACAAAGTTACAGTGAAACTCACCAAGGTTAATTAGATGGTCTGCTCTTGGTCTTGTGATTTTGATGTGCTCGGACCTTGACTGGAAGAATTTTGTGATAGGCATCTGTTTGGACTTTTTTAACTCCCTATGAAGTTCTACGTAGGGAGCTAAAGCTGATTCTAGACTCCTCTTGAACTTCAGGCTTCTTTCTACTGAAGGATCAAATTCCAGTGGTGCTTCTTTTAAATCTTCTGCCTGCTTCAAAAACTTCTCCAAAATTTTTGCTGTTAACTTTGGCTTCTCAGGCTCCGAATCGTTCTCTTCTTTTTCGCCTTCACTCGAAGTTTGTGTCACCATATCTAATTCAGCAATGGTTAGTTCCTCTGCATGGGACTCTAACAATTCTTCCACATCACTTTCTTCCATGTCTTCAAAGCCTTCACCCCCGATGTGTCTTGCGATATTAATTATTTCCCTAATGTCCTCCGTATTATCGGGAAAACCTTGGAAGTCACGAACGATATCAGGCCAAAGAGTTTTCCAGCAAAGGTTCATTGTTTCACTTCTCACTTCATCCCTTTATTATTTCAATGGCCTTCGAAATATCAATTTTTTTCCAGCAATCGCTAACTCCTAAGGATGGATTTGTCTCCATCATTGAAAGAATGTTAGTGAAACTTCTGCGGATGTAATACGACTTAAAGGCTGCAATAACACCCTGGTCCAAGGGCTGCAGAAGTGAAGTTGTATTAGGTGATAAGAACTCAACTTCAATTTCAGGATGGGCCTCAGCAAGAGATTTCGGATGACCTGGTGCATTATCCACTACGAGGATCACCCTAAATGCAAGATTTTTTTCCTTCAGGTACTTTTTCATTTCACGAACGAAGCAATTCTCAAACCAATCCTCAAAAAGTCTTGCAGTAACCCGAGCTTTGCTGTTACTCCTCCAAAATACAGGGAGCGAACTTTTGGTCTTGCTCTTCAGTGCCCTCGGATTTTCCACTCTATACACCAACATTGGTTTGCAATTAAAATCTCCTGCTGCATTTCCGCAAAATAGAAGGGTACTTTCGCTACTTTAAAGCCAGGAGCCGACCGTTCGTCTTTAGCAATCCACGTTCGTTCTGGCATTTATTTCCAAAATTAACTCATCTCATCGGCGTTAAAGACTTGCTCGGGTCGGTAATTTTTCCTTTCGGTGAGTTCACTGAATACATCTGGATATTTAGCTGCTGCTTCATGATCGGCAGATGCAATTTCGCCAGCAATCTTCACATAATGAAGTTGAAAACGTTTCTTAAATCTATCAAACCATCCTCTGCTGGCTTGAAAAGTAAAGGCTCCTCGTTCTTCACCACTTTCTTGCAATTTTAAATGCTCATATATATTAAGGACTTTATTTCTGATAATAGGCCCATCCAAAGGAGCACGTTTTTGCACCTGATCTTTGATCCAAATGTTTAACATCTTTTCCATTTTCTCCATTAGTGCATCTCGTCTGCTAACATAGAAGGTACCAGCAGAAGCACCGGCACAAATACTAGAACGAATTTTTTCTTCATGGTTCTTATCGTAGATTCATTTACGTCGTATTGTCGGAATGCTGACCGTCCAGAATTCATCTCGCCAATACCTTAGTGATTCAGCCCTGGCAACCTCTGCAGTGAGTTTTGTGTGCATTGCATCTTCGGGGAGAAAAGATATTTCCAGCGGAAATATTCCTGGAGGCTAAGAGATCCATCGGCATTACTTATGTGACTTCTTTTTAACAACGGTAGTTAAGTGCTAAGTCTCACGTGACGTGAAAAACTGAAAAAAGGAACCTCATCTCCAGGTTCGAGTTGAAGATAAAAAAGCAGTTAAAAACGCTGAATGATTTTTTATTGGGTGCCGACAGACTTAACAAAACACTATAATCATAGTACGATTTTTTCTTACTAATGATCTTTTCAGGGCAAACCTTTTATTGAAAATGGTCATTCAAGGAAATCGCATAAAAGTGAATCACTTCCCGCGGTTGGAGAAGCTCCTCACGCATTTGAGTACAGCGTAAATTTGAATCCGCATTGCGGGAAGCCGCGTTCGGCGAAGTTTTACTGTATAACATTTTTTTATTTGCACAAAATTACACAATCCTTCTTGTCCTGATTTATAAATAATCGGTCATTGCTCTCTGTACTAAGTCAGCAAAATCAGCCAAAACAAAATATACATCAAATTGTTCTTGAGTTATTTTTAGTTAAATGAAGTTATGTTCATTACATGGGACAATCGCAAAATAATTGTGTCACAACTGGGAATACCAGGCATTTAAACTTGGTAGTTTGCATACAAATATTCTCGGACGGTTTCGGTCGACTTAGTAGGGAGAGGGTTCAAATCAAGATATGAAGTCAGGACCTGAAACCAGTTATTTATTTTCATACCGTTAAATACTGGATAAATCCGTCCAAAATTGTGATTTTAATAGCAAAATTACAAGATTATTTAAGCCAAAATTTTTGTCCCCATAACAACCTGATAGTTGCTGATTACATTCTCTACTCCTGGTGAGAAGGAAGGGCAGGAGGTAATTGTTAGCTGCATGGGCAGATGACACATTGTCTTGAGAGGGAAAGAAGAGTAAGGACAAGTGTTAATACCGCAATTTTCTATCCATAAATAAATCAATAAATATTTTCTAACATTTCTCAAAATCTCCTGTAGTTGAACTGAGGGTTCTCTACTAGTTCATTGATATTGTGTTAATGTAATCTGATATAGAGATTAAAACTGCTGAATTTATAAGGTCTTTGAGGACAATTTCTGCGAAAGCTGAGCCACTTTTTAATCTTTGACTAAAAATCTTGTGTCTAGCACATGACTTTTTCCATACAGAGTAATGAATATTAATTCAATACTAATGAGAAGTCGCACTCAACATCAGTGTCCTCAACAATTATTATAGGCAATTACACTCGCGAATAATTTTTAAAAACTTCAAATAATTTTCACTGTGAATAACATTTTGAATGACTTTTCACATTGAAAAAACAATAAGTAAGAAAATATCAATGCGCAATTAAAATTAATATTGGCTGGTAAAATTTTCAATCAAATGTTTATAAAATATGACGCATTGGGATAATTTTGATCACAATTAAAGTTACCCTTGGCAGCATAGGCATCGCTACCAACAATTAGAAAATTTTATCAGCAACAGAATCACTTAGTAATGCACTTAACAAATTCAAACATATACTCAAAATATCTCTTAAACAATCCATTTGAAGAAAAATGTTTCAAACAAAAGTTGTAGAGAATTAAATTGTCAACAACTTTGATAATTATAATTATTCGAATCAGGCATGACTTCGTGGAAGTAGGTAATATTATTCATATTAAATACACAGTTCTTTCCCACAGAACGTGTTAGTAAGATGCAATAGTAAGATTAAATTAAAAAACTGTCAAATATCAAGCAAACTTGACAAACTAAGACTAACACTTGTAAATAATTTCAAGACCACACACATTCTTGATGGCAAACATATTACCTTGGAACCCTATGATGAGTGGTCAATTTATTGGCTCACAATTTTAATGAAACAGAACTTGATTTCCTAAAGTTAAGATTAAAATTTGCCCCTCCTGTACATTTTTCACCAATTGTGATAAAAAACACCGCAAAAACCCACGTATAATGCACAATTAAAAAAAAAATATTTGAGTTAAAAATTAGGATTCGTGTTATGCGAGGGTACATAATCTTCCTATTTTCATTTGACCCCATATTTCCACAATTTCGGCACATTAATTACTGCCTGGGTATCCTCATAATTTTATTGGTGATTTTTATGAAAAGTAAGATAGATAATAGTTAAAATTTATTAACTAATTCTATAAACATACATTAATTAGATATGAAAAGAATGAATTCAGTATTTATTTGTTTTAAAAGCCAAGAAATTCTTCGTCACTGGAACATTCTTCTTCGATGTTGTTATCGGAATCGTCATCTTACGCATGACGTCACCCTATACTGGCACCCGGCCTAGTGGTGAGGTACTGGCACTACTTACAATTAGAAACAATGGCAGTTGATGCCTTTGAGTACGCTGGGAGTTGATGCTTCTTGTAGAACTAAATCAAGTTATCGTTCCCTACTTTTCTCTCAGCATTCATTTGGTTTATTCTTGATTCTTCAAGTCTGTAGTTAATTATGGTTATTTTTAAGTGCTCCAGAGTGTTCTAATAAGGTTAAAACTGAAGGTTGGGCGAACCCGTGCACCTCAGGCGTGACTAAAACGTATGTAAAAAAACTTCGACATAGGATTGTCGTCATTCCTTCAATTTATGAGCTCAAACAATGTCATATGCCATACTATGAAATTAATATAATTGGATTATTGTGTATATCCTAATATCACCTTGTAAGTAAACAGAGTATGTAATGATTGAGTTAGCTGACATTCTTTTGTAACGTTATTCAAAAATTTCATTTTACACTTTCGTTATGCTACCAATATATAATACCAATAATTCGATCATTGCTTTAGACCATGTTACACCATCTACTTTATTCTGGAACGGTAACGCTAAAAAAATCTGTTCGTGCTATACACTGGTATATAGAAAAATCATAGATTACGAGGCTGAAAACCCCCCTGTGCGTTATGAGGGTGTGCATTATACGGGGGTATTTACGGTAGCTACTGATTGTGAAATTGCCCTTTGGAAAGAGTCAAACACTACCAAACACATATATTAAAATATCCCAACTAAATTGACTGTGAGACAAAGTGGCAGGAATTTAAATACCGTCTGCTAAGGAATAATACAGCTCTGCCACACAAATTTTAAATGTCCTTTGCTTTCTGAGAGGACGTCACACCTTAGTTCAGTAAATTAGTTTTGTATTTTTGGAGAAAACTCCTCGTTGAAGTGTCCACAGATGAAACAAAAAGATGACAAAACCAGTGCCCTATGCTAGTTGAGTTGGAGTTATTTTTAAAGTTATCATTAAGAACTTCCAAATGTTCCACAATCACTGTCACTAGCTTCTTTTCAGGATTTATTCTGTTGACGGCTTTCAACATCTACAATGGTCCACATATAATTTCTTTTTTCCATAGTTGAAGATTTGATTTAAACTCATTTACCTTGTCCATATATGTAAGCATGTTCTCACCACACTCTTCCATTTGTATATTTAATTTATTAAGATGCTGGAAGACATCAGGGAAGTGTGCAAGTTTTTCAATCAAGGATTTATCTTGTAACATCCTTACATATTTCAATCCATTATGTAATGTAAGAAACAGCTGTACCTGCTCTCTCAACTTAAAAATTCTTGACAAGACCTTTCCTCACAGGAGCCAGCACATCTCATTGAGAAGAATTAGGGATTGATGGTTTGCCCCTATATCCTCACAACTATTGTAAAATGGCAAGAATTAAGAATTGCAAAGAAGGCCAGATAAGTTCAATCAAATATCAAGTGCCTGTTGATCATTTTTTTCGACTGTGATGGGGTTGTGTATCATGAACTTATCCACACTGGCCAAACTATCAATGAGTGTTACACTGAACTGCTACGGTGTCTGCGGGAAAACATCTTGAGAATTGGTGAAATGGAGACTGGTTGGTTCATCATGACAATGCACCTCCTCACACTGCCCTGTCTGTCGAATGGTTTCTGCAAAAAAAACATGGCTGTGGTCCCCCACCTCCCTTACTTTCCAGACCTTGCTCCCTGCGATTTCTTCTTGTTTCCAAAAATGAAATTAAAACTCAAAAGAAAGAGATTTAATAATGTTCCCAAAGGGAGTACTTTGAAAGGGACATGATGCAAAATTAGGTAAGTTAAATGAATCGCTTTTTTGCCTTTAACAAAAAACGTAACGAATCATTTTTCTTTTCGTTTTCCAGCACTGATATATATATATATATATATATATATATATATATACACACACATACACAAAAGTAGTTGCTTCTAGCATTCTGCAAGCATTTTAATCCTCATTGCAAGTAACACCATAGCATTTTGAGGGGGTGCAATGCATCAGGCAGTCCCTAACGTCACTTCTATCAGGGTTGCTTCTCCTATTGTGATCCCTGACATTCCTAAGGAAAAACAAACCTATCTGCTCCTTCCTACAGTTGATATCCCAAATTTAATCGTCCTGTTTTGTGTTCAGTATTACTTTATAATTCTGATTATTAATTATACTCCCAATCACAGTGCGTGATGCAATTAATGTTTTGATGCAGTAAAATCTTACACATTATCGGAAGAAAATATAGGTGATGATGTTTTCATAATATGCATGATATTGAAAATTATAGTAAGTTAACTTATATGCTTAAGGAAATAAACTTGCTGTTAACTCAATTAAAGAAAAATGAGAAAATATATTTCCATAACTCGATTTTTCTATAACTCAAATAATTTTTGTTTTCCCTTGAGATTTGAGTTATAGAAGTTCGTTATGATGGCATTAATTTCCATTAAAAGCATTAAATCACTACAATCGTAATGTATAATATCAGATCCCTTTAAAAGCATTGAGGTCGTTGTCATAGTATTTAAAGATTTCCATTGTTGAAAAGAGGAAAAATTCACACTTTTTTTCTGATTAAAAGCAAATATTTACGCTAATTTGATGTTTTTATAAAAACATATAAATAAATACACACACACACACACACACACACACACACACACACACACACACACACACACACACACACACACACACACACACACACACACACACATATATATATATATATATATATATATATATATATATATATATATATTTCCGTATTTTTAATTTTCTATAACTCGAATAATTTTTAGTTTCTCTTGAGATTCGAGTTACAGAAGTTCCACTAAAATTTGTTATAATGGCAGTAATTAACATTAAAATGTCTTTAATTTCCATTAAAGGTCCCTTTAAAAGCAATGAGGTCATTGCCATGGCTTTTATACATTTCCATTATTGAAAAGAGGAAAAATTCAAATTTTTCCCAATTTAAAGAAGATATTTACCCTAATTCGGTATGTATTTGAATTCTGCCTTAAAAAATTAAGAACTCCGTTATTTCAACTAGACGACTGTTTTTTCCCAAATTCATATCCCAATTTTAAGTAATTAAAAAATGCATTTTTAGAAAGCCTTGCACTGAATCTCATGCTTTTCCTATGGGGTATTGAAATGGAACATTGGGGTTAAAAAGACCCCTAAAATATTATTTTTTTGGCGTTTTTCGATTTTCTCGTCGGTTGTGCCACTCAATCTACCTACATGCCAATTTTCAGATTTATAGCCCTTCTAGAAGCACCTAAGAGTTTTATGTCAATGAGTGAGGCACGAGTAGCTTTATTTTATACAAGTTGTTGGTGCTTGCATTCTGAAAACATTTCATCTCACCTTGAAAAAAACATTAATTTTTCAGAGAGGTATTTCATTATTAGAAATAGTTTTTAATTCAAAAGATTTAATCTCTGCACCGATTCTTTCCTTATGGAACAATATTGGAGTAAAACAACCCCTAAAATTTGCTTTTTTTAGAATATTATACTTTTCCATTGCAGAGCACTAATGCCACACATCTGCCAAATTTTAATGTTGTAGCACATCTAACAGTGAAATAAAAACTGAATTTTTTAGGTTGGCTGGGAACCACTCTCTCATAATAACATGGGGAAAATAGGACTTGCACTCCACAAATTTGCATTTCGCGTAAGTTTTCCAGAACCAATTATTCACAAAGTTCAAAAATGTGGTGCAATTAAAACATTAAAAAGAGAAAAATAAATTTTTTATTAATTTAATCTTTCAGAAAACTTCTAAATTGAAATTGTAGTGGCATGCCATGATATTTTGCATTTAAACAATGTGTTAAGTGATTGCCATATGCTTTCTTTGAACATTTTAACATAAATAAAGGAATTTGGTACCCACTCACAACTTTTTTGTGAACCATAATGATTAAGAACTTGAAGAGGGGAAAAGAATTCAATTAATATGATGGGCACATATAATTGGTTCAATTTTGATGACCCATAGTTATTTTGCTTCATTTCTAGGGCCAAATAAATATTTCACAGTAAAAATGTGGAAAGTAATTTCAATTAATCATTAGTAACAATAACAATTATTACGTATTAATAAAATAATATTATTTTCAATAATATTTACATGTATTTAAAACTTTTTGTTTATTTAATTTAAAAACATAGCAACATGCTCTATCGTAAACAGTTCGCTATTAATCCTAGAAGCGCCATCAGTTGATTTTTCAACACTTACAAAATCATTTCATACTTATTATTGTGTACAGATAGCATTACATACTACTATTTGATATCCTAGTGGATACATGAGCTACCGTATCTGCCCGAATAGAAGCCTATCCCGGATTTAAGCCGACCCCACGAAATTTTCCAACATTTTTTGGCAAAAAAGTATTTTCGTAAATTTTATGCTTAAGTGTACCAGACATGCACGCACAACCTAGAATACATTATACATTACATCTATATAATTACATAAGTTCCATGTAAAGTTTTATTAGGTATTATTACTGTTAATTATAAATATAGTCAACGCCGTTGATCACACCTTACAATCAAATGTAAGTATATTTATTTATCTTACTGGAATTCAAACTGTTGCGCATCGAAAGCTGTCATCGAATTTGGCGTGATCGTCTACTTAGTCATTATACGCAATTTTAATAGATTCTATGAAAGAGGTTTCCAAGTTTTATTATTATTGCTGTTAATTATCAGATTAATTACAGTTAACACCGTTGCTCACACATTCAAATCAGACGTATCTTATGTTAGCGGAATTCAAACAGTTGCGCATCGAAAGTCCTCATCGAATTTTGCGAATTGACTAAGCAGACGATATCGTCTGCTTAGTCAGTATACGCAATTTTAATACATTCTATGAAAGAGGGTTTTAACATGCATACAAAAATGACAATGGCTATAGCAAAATATAAAATAAACAAGAAAAATTAATATGAACTTCTTTTATACTGTCGGCTCCTAACTTTAACGTACCTGCCATTTAAATGATCCGTAAAAGCTACGACGTCTGCTACATCTGAACTTTAAATCGATTGCAGCACCAAGAAGTGCAATTAAAACAAAGAGTTGAAGAAGCTTAGTGTAGTCAGAATTTGCAAAAACCTCTAATAAGACCGGTGTTAGTATCTTAAGAACTCGTTGCAAATTATGATCAAAACGAATTTGCTGTAGCGTGCAATCATACTGTGAACCTGGTGGGTTGTTAAAACTCGATTGTTTTATATACCGCCCTTTCCTTTGGATAAGAACCCACTTACTTTTAACTACGTGTTAAAATATATAAATAACATTCAATAGCAATTTAAATTACAGCTCCGGGCAACAGGAGGTATGCTATGGAAACAAGACATTTTTCAGCGATGACGTCGTACGAGGATGCCAAATTTTTCCTCAGGCTCGCATTTAAGCCGAGGGTGATTTTTTTCACGATAGATTTTGATAAAAAGTATAGGCTTCTATTCGGGCAGATACGGTATGTATTGTAATTTCGTTCATCCACTGTTTGACTTTTAGTTGTTTTAAAGAAACGTGTTGGACAAACTTTCGTAATCATAATTTTATGAATGTGTTACGGTGTGTAATGCTATGATATTTTATCTAACATATACTGGAAAATTTTTGTATATCTCACTTTTTTATAATGTTTTATAGCAAATATTAGGAAATTGATTTTCATTTTCCATCATAAAGAACTAGTTTTTTGAACCTGAAGTACATCATTATGTTCATAATAAATAATTATTTAAAAAGAATCATCATAAACTTCATTTTCTTGACTTTACAACAGTATATAAAATGCCATATCATTATAAGATAAAATAGTAAAATTTCAGACTATACTCCATTCCACATTTAGATGACTGTTAGGGTTCTTATGGAGATATTCCATCTCTCTCTAATCCGTGTATTTCTGCATAAGTCTGTCTGTCTCTCTCTTTCTGTTGTGCAGTTGCCGCATGTATCATTTCTAGTGTCCATATTCAATATTTTTTTATGTAAGACAAAAAATTGTTTCTGATGACAAATTTAACGCTGAATCCATTGCCGCGATTGACTTTTGTTAATTAATTCAAATAAAATTCACAAAAATAATTTACTCACTTCATCGCAAAAACAAGCTGTTTTTCACCATTATCTTTATTACATCATTTTGTAGAATTAGTTGATCACTTTCAGTTTTAAATTTTATGTAGAAATTATTACATATTTTCCTTCATAATGAAGTACATTTTATTTATGATTGATCTAATGAATGTTATATTTTTTTATATGAAGCTTAGTATCACATTTTTCGAAATTGGCAAAGAAAAAGTAGTCTCCTACAAAATTGCATACTATAAATGTTAGACCCATACATGCAGTGTATGAATTACTGAGAAAATTATGAAGATATTTTTGGTGAAGATTTCATGGGAATAACTTGAATGATATGGGAGTTATGAATCTTTAAAAATTGAAGAAAATCTTGCCAACATTGATGGCTAGGTTCCATCGCCAGAAATATTTTGTAAATATCTGCGAATAGAAATTCTCTCTGAGAGTGAAATAACATATAACAGTATTAGAAGTATTTTCTGATTTTTAAAGGAAGGGTATAACGGAAATATTTAACATGTGTCCAGGTCATAGCCCTTCTGCCATAGTAAGCCTAGCCTGACCCTGTTGAATTTATGACCCTCTTAGGCCATAATCGAAATCTTTCGTAGGCAATGCATTCTTCTAAATATAAGACAAAATTGCCTGCCAGTTTCGAAAAACAAATGTTCTCAAAGTGGGGTAGTAGTCTTTGTTCTCAATTTTCAGGTTCAATTTGTCTTTTGACATTGAGAGTGTTTGTCGTCTAAGAGTGTCTGCTTTTTCCATAACTCTTATAAGAGTGACATACAATACTGTGCAGTGTTCAACTTGAAAAAGTGTGTTCTTTCATTGGAATATACTTAGGGAGAAATTTACTGATTATCTATCAGTTCCACCATGTCAGTGGCTGAAGTGAACAAGAGGAAACATGGTGAGAAGCTAAGAAGCCGAGAAAGACAAACTGTGTTGAACGTATTCATGCATTTCAGCAAAACTCTCGCTTTAACAGAATTGAACAAAGAAACTGCCAGAGCTACAGGATGTTCGGAGTTAACCGTTTATCGAGTGAGGAAAGAAGCGACTCAAGGTATGTTAGTTACTCCTGCCAAAAAGAAGAAATTATAGAAACCCTACAGGAACTCTTGAATTATATTTTTTAATGAGATCATCAGATCAGGGATTAGAAAGAAGGTGCATGAAATGTTCACAAAATCATCCCTCCTACTCTCAAATCCATCCTTACTGCTGTTAACATTGATGATGATTTGCCGAATTTTAAAAGAACAACTTTATGCCGATTATCAATAAATATAGGGTTCATATACGAAAAAGGTATTCTCATCGAAAGAGATGATATCATTCGATGGCACCATAAGTATTTAAGAGAAGTGAGGAAATACAGACATGAAAATAAATGCAGTGTGTATACTGATGATTCGTGGATTAATGTTGGCCAAACTGTTAACAAAGCATGGCATGACAAAGAAATGAAAACACCTTGCAGGTCTCAGCATGCGATTGAAGCCTCCAACAGGTCATGGCGGTTGATTTGCATTAATTCATGGAGGTACAGAGAACAGCTTCATTGATGGGGCCCAATGGTATTTTTTATGTAAAAATAATTCATTAGATGTGCATGATGAGGCTGATGGGGAATTTTATGAAGAATGGTTTGAAAATAAAGTTCTCCCGAACATCCCTGAAGGCTCAGTCATTGTAATGGATAATGCATCCAATCATAGTAGAGAAACTGAAGCAATCCACACGACTGACTAGAGAAAGGATAAAATTAAGGAGTGGTTGAAGAGCAAATATATAAACTTCAATGAAGATTGCCTCAAAAGAGACCTCTATAGAGTTGGTGAAGTGGGAGATAAATATGAAAATCATAAAATCGATAAAATTGTGAAAAAAATGGTTGCGTTATTCTCCAACTCCCGCCTTACCACTGTGAACTAAATCCCATTGAAATGGTGTGGGCACAGGTTGTTCCGGTGAAAAACACAACTTTCAAGGAAAAAGACGTAGAGAAACTGATTGCAGAAAGTTTTGAATGAGTTTCAGCAGATAATTGGAAAAAATTACATGCAACATGTCATGAAAGTGGAAGAAGAAATGTGGCAGGCTGATAATCTACAAGACGATATTGAAGAACTAATAGCTGGGCTGGCATCATCATCTTCCTCTTCTTCTTTGACATCACTTTCTCCATTCTCACCCCCTCTTCATACATCTGAAGCACAACCAAGTACTTCTAGGTACATGGAAGGAGTTTAAATATTGGCAGATTTTTAATTAGAGGTAAGAAAAATATTCACTTTCGTTTATAATTTTTAACTATAAATATTTTACCCTTCAACTGTCGTATGAGCATTCTTAAGGTATTCCAATTTTCTGATACAATCAATATGAATAAAAATTCCCATTAAGCTAATAATTAATGAAAATATATTGGGATCTGTCCAAAGTGGCTGGGAGAACCAAGATTTGCCTGGGCATGTCGAGATCTGAGGTGTGTGTAGCTGTGGAAAGCCACATATTACGTCTGCTAGTTAAGTCCTCAAATTTAAAAATAAAAAGTAACTAACCTAAGTTTCTAAAGTCAAGGTCCAGTTGTCGAGATTTATTTTCTATAAGGTCTTGTACAGCTTGGACTACCTGCAATTTTTCATCTCCAACCTCTTGCGCCGCAATTAGCATTGTTTGGACCCTAGAAACACAAACATAAAGCCAAATTTACCTCACAAAAACATCCAAAATCTTTTCCTCAAAATTGGTCACATAAACAAGAAAACACTAAGAGCGATCCTTATTCTATTGATGTGCAAGTATAACAGATATTAAGACTTTCGTATATAACATTGAGTTCAACAGAACTGTCAAGTCGCAACAAACAATACCACAAAAATAAAACATAAATGGATATCAAAGTATATTGTAACCAAATACATTTAAAATACGAACATATTCATTTTCTTACTTGCGTAAAAGAGCTCTTCTTCTTTGGTTAGATCCACTAGTTCCACCGGATCCTCCTAAAATTCCCAGGAGCGCCTGTTGACCCGCCTCTAATTCTTTCAGATAAGCTATTTTAAATTACAAATCCCATAATATATATTAAATTGAATCATTGCCAGAATGCATGGAATGAAATTTGAAAATTATCTACTTCGATATTAAAAAGAAAAAGTTGAAAACATACCTTGATAAGAAACATCCAATTCTCGCATCCGAGAAAGATGTCTTTGCAAGTCATCAGGTAAATTCTCAACGCAATCTAAATAGTTTTCCACGTAAGTGGCTGAATATAAAGCCTCAACCGCTGCCTGGTTCAGCATTGCGTCCACAAATATGATAAACAGTAACAACGCACGTACACAAGAACACAAAAAATAGATAAAACGAGTTATAAACGTTACCAAAACTTTACATGGCGAAGGTTATCGAATAACCTCGACAAGCTTAAATAAAAAAACTTTTGTCTTAATTCTGATGGGAGCCATCACAACAATGTTTGTTGTTTGTTTGATAGAACCACCTGGAGGGAGATTTCTGAAACTTCAGCTCAATTTCGCAATAATAATATCGAATAATATCGTCAAATTAGAAATTTTTTCGGAATAATTCATAATATAAATTAAATATTAAATATAATATGAAAATCATTATTATAGTTCAATCTAAAAATTCATCCAAGTAGTACATTTGACTTACATGATATCATCGACCAATGAAATTTTACTTTAGTCGATTCAATTTGCGGGATTCAGAACGTTGGAAGCACAGGCATCGCTTAGAAAATTCTTGTGTGACATTGAGACGAATAAGAACAGCTAAAAATGACTTCTACGAATCAATGCATTGGTATTGGTGAAGGATGCAGGCTTTCGAGTCGGTAAGTAGGAGAAATTAACCGTATTTAGCAGTTATTTTTTAAAAAGTAGATGGAATTAAAGTAATTTAATCAGTTGTTAGGTCACGGTGGAGCACTTGCTTAATTTTAGATAAATTGTCGCAGTTTCAAATGCGTATGACATTGTGCAAAAAGCACCATACCCTATTTAATGACAATCGGCATTATCATTACTAATCGGCTGTATTTAATAATTTTTCAACTTGTAGTAGCAGTGTATTATATCCCAGTTTCTCAAATTTTGTACTTTTTCAATCTGCAATGGTTCGATTGACGAGCATGAATAGTCTTTAAATTGATAGTCTTCGTAAGACAGCGAAACTGGGAACTGAGCGCCAACGATTGACTACATTCGAATAACTAATATTCGTATTTGAATAATATGCACTGAAATTAAATTAACAATTATTTAAATTTCGAATTTTCTGCTGTTTGTATGGTATGATCTTCAGGGAAATCCTTCTGCTAGTTCAGGTGACTTGTCTGTGAAGTATGAGTCATCAGTGCTTTCCCGTTAAACCTTTCCTGTGGTTACAATTACGAGAATTATTTTCATTAATTTATTATGATTCGGTATAATTTTAAATATTTTTATTTAATCCAATTTAAATGAAAAATTTGCACTAATAAATAGTTTATAATTGCGTTTTGGGATATTTGGTGATATTTGCTGCCACCTATTGTCAACAATTTGAACAACTGGTCTTATCGAGCTCATAGAACATGACTTGTATTTGTTTTGTTCTCGAACATTATCGAATATCTATTTTAGCTAGACTAGATTTGCGGAGATAAAGCGTTAGTATCGTAAAAAATACTGAGAATTCCTTAATAGATTAATTTCTCGTGATTGATAAAAATGTAAATTGTCTTTGTTGATCAATGAAGCTATTTTTCACAGCACAAACTTTTGTGTATGTAAAATCTTCCCAGTATTATTTACTTCTTGGAATCATAGAAAACCACATATTGCGAAAAGACGAGATACTGCGGATTTCATTGTCTCGCCGATGCACCAAATAATTTCTAGTTTTTAACTTATTTTCTGATAAAATGCTACTCATTTTTAAGAGTAGATAAACTACACCCATTTAGAGTATGTGGTAGATCAGCGAGTGCGAGTTATATTTTGTGATGTAATTTTCTTCGTTGATAATATTTCTAATAAGCGTTAGACTTTTTAATTTGTTCCATTTTGTACATTTAGCTATGGAACAGTTTTTGCAACATTGTTGGAGTTTCATTTTTAAGAAATTCTCGTGTATTTTTTTAAATTTGAGCATACTTATTTTTAATAAATTAATGCGTTTTGCAGTTCGTCATAAGTTTCCTTTTTAGCTGTTTTAGTTTAATATCGAAAAAATCGTGGTATGATGATGAAAGCGCACTATTTACCAAATGCACGAAACTACGCATTCTATAGTTTTGCTTTAGTCGTTAATCAAGTCACAATTTAGACCTGTAGTGCTGGAATACGTAGTATTTTGTTAGTTTACTATTTCATCGAATTGTCACAATATTACATTAGTTTTGTCGGCTAATATAATTATTAGTGTAAATGGTCGTCAATAATTACGGGACGTTAAATTTGGCCTAGGTACTTTATTTTTTTGTTGGAGTCTATCTTCCCAATCTCCTTCCCACTCTTATCCCCGCAACTTCGACTGTGTATATTAAAAAATAAGTTGAATATTCTTTTGAGATAGTCCTTTTTATGATTTTTTCTTGTTTTCCATTCGATCCAATTTAATGTACCTAATTTTATGAAATAATTACATTTTAATTCTCCAAGCAATTTTGCGAACCGATTCGTCGTATTTTTCAAAATCGACGCAAGGAAAATTAATGAAGGCGTTATTAGATTCCTCCCAAATTCGTTCGATGATTATAAGTAATTTTTAAATACAATTAAAAATATATGCCACACCCATTCCTATGTTATTCAAATGGAGCGATGAAACCAGGGCCGTGTAATGACATCTTGTGGTCCGGGTGCCAAGTTTTTTGGGGGCCCGCTCCCCTACCCTAAATTTTTGTATATAATTTTTTACTTGATTTGTTTAAAAAACTATAAGTAAATTAAAATAAAGCTATTTGTAATACTAAATTCTTATTTCGATTTATTATAAAAAATAAAAAAATGGCAATTTTTATTACAGATTCTAAGTAAAGTACAGTTTGAATATAATATTTCTGATCGCAGGTACACACAATATTCTTATTTCTTTATTTGTGGTAGATTCTATCCATTTCTGTATTCAATTTTCAAATGTGTTTCAGCTGTTTCTCTCTCAATTGATAATATTGCACATGCGTTTAACTTTTCCTGTAACATTGTTGATTGCAAGTATGTTTTGATCAGTTTTAATTAACTAAACGATCGCTCATTGTCTGCTGTTGTTACATGAAGAGATAAAAATATTCTAATTGCTATTACCATATTTGGTAATATTTCTTCCAACCTATTTTTTATTATGTATCTTAAAATATCTACATTTTTTATTAACATTGCTTGTAAATATGAAACCTCTGAACAAATTTCAGAAGAAACGCCCTTAGAATATTCTATATAGAAATCTCTTGCACTGTTTTCTAACTCTGCAACAGAGGCATTTTTAATATTTAGCAAAAAGTGAAATTTGTTTATTATCTTGGGCACAGTATCGATTAATGTTAAATAAAATGAAACTTTAATATTTTCCTCAATTTGTTAGTGATTCAGCTTCACAATTTTCATGAAATTGGCTTCTTTTTACTTTCTCCATATACGAAGTACCTATAGAGAAAGTATTGTTTTCATGAAAAAATCGAATTCGAGATTTCAACGGAATTACATGTTTTAAGGTCCCCTGGACACGTTTTGACTATTTTCTCGATGATATCTGTGTCTGTCTGTATGCGATAGATTTTTGTGGGCGCTCTAACTCAAAAACTGTTAATCAGGTGAATGCAAAATTTTATATGTAACGTTTTTATAGAAGTTAGATGATCTGATTAGTTTTTGGTAAAAATCGGTCGACCCGAAGTGGGTGTTTACTCTTGTCACTTATTCGTTATTTTGAAATATTTGTTTTAATATTTGATAAATGTAAAAATGTATTAGAATAAAAGTTGTAGAAATTTAATTTTCTACAACCTTTGTTTGATACATTTTTCCATATAATGCATTGTTTAAGAGATATCTTATATTTTTAACTGCCACCACCACGCCACCTACCAAAGACTATTGTTAACAATTGATGCTTAGTTATGTCTTAGTAACGCTCCTTTTTGTTTTCATAATTCTCAACCGGAAGTAAATATTGACAACGATCCCAGAGTTAAATGTAATTTGCCATATAAATATGGAGAAAGTCATGTGTTGCCCACATCAGTTTATTTATAATGTATTTGGAAATTCTTTACTTATTAGCATTTTCCGGACTTCAGTTTTTGATAATTCTAATATATCATTGAAATTTTTCCTTTTTCACAGATCTCTTTTTATAATTAAATTAGTGTTGGAGCACAGTCTAATGTCACTTCAGTTGTTTGCATATATTTGGTAATCTGATTCACATCATTGAGAATATCATACCATACAATTATAGAAACGATAAACTTTGTTTGAACTGATAAACTGTTTGAATCTGCTTTAGTAAACTATTAGCTTCTGAGACAATTGCGTTATCCTTCGCTGAATTTATTAGTTCTTCTAAAGCCTGGTAAGTTTCTTTTAACTGAAGTCTAATCTTTAACCGATTGAATTCTAGCTTCCCATCTTGTGTCACTCAGCGGTTTAAATGTTTACATAATATATTCCACCTAATGCAAGCAACAGGCTGTAGAGGCCCAATTGGTGGAGAGCGTGGGCACAGCTGTACTGCGGTCGGTCACATTGTAGACTTACCAAACTATTTTAATTATTCATTACAAATTGATGAAATAAAATAACCAGTTAACTCAGTACATGTTCACATTACTTTTCCCACAGCTGTCAAAACATCTCTACTTGCTGTTATAAGTTATTGGTTACATTTTGTGGTGTTTCTCCGCCTATGTTTTTGCATTGATTTGTAATTTATTCTTTTGAATGCTGGTTTGTTCAAGGTCTTGACTTGTAAACAGGAGAGAGAGAAATCCATTGGGGTCAAATCTGGATTTGAGGAAGGCCAATCCACACAACATTGTCATCTTATCTGCCTGCCACGAACATTCACATCTAACCATTGTTTCACTGAATCAGTTAAATGCAGAGGCACACCATCTTGCTGAAACCTAAACTTTAATCTAGCTTCTGAAGACGTTTCGCAATGTAATTATAAAAAAATACCTTTGGTATGTTGTTCAATGTTCAATGGTTTCATGAAAAAGGATGATCTTATAATTGTTCCACTATGATTTCCGGCACACATTGCATCAACCTGCTAATGTGCATCTCCAAACCAATCCGGGTTTTTGTCACTTCAGTAATGATATTTATGGCAATATACAGCTTGTGCTAAATAAAATTTCCTAAAAATATTGAGCTGATTTTTTTCTATATTCTTGATATCCGCTCACAGAATTCCATCCTGTGGTTGTAGCCATCCCCATATAGTTCTTGAATAGTTGTTGGTTTGTATGGATGGAATTAATGCTGTTATAGAAACCTATGCACAGCCATGTGACTAGATTCTTGCCTTGAGCAATTTTTTGAGATAATTGTAATATTATTATTTATTTATTTCATTTGGTCAAAAATACATGGAATAGGTCATAAGACACATTTACAAAAAAGAAAAAAGACTAAAAGAATGAGAAATGTTATTCATTTCTCTTTGTTCAAAATGTGATACTTTGAGCTTGCTTTTCAATTTTGGGAATGGAAGTCCATGGGGCCAGGTTTACTGTATTGGGCTAATGATCAATGACTAATTTGTTTTTCATCAGAAAGTCCCTATCTAAAAGTGCTGTGTGTGCCTGAGCATTTTCATGATACAAAATCCATTTGTTAAGGAACAATTATGGCCTTGTGTTTCGAAGAAGGTCACATAATCACTGCAACACCTCAAGATAATTCTTATGGTTCGTCATCTGATCAGTAGGAACAAGTTCACATTGGGCGATCAGCATCATCTTCACATTCAACTGGGAGCTTCTTTGAGTCATTGCAATGATGAAGGCTTTGCTTTTCATCTCTGGATCATATTGAAACATCAAAGTTTCATCACCAGTTATGGTTTGCCTCATCAAGTTATCATCTTTCTGAATCCTTTGTAAAAGAATAGCAAAAATTTCTCTTCTCAATTTTTGCTTGTTAATTCTTGGGAACCATCTTGTGCACAAACTTTCTGCATGGTTAAAATTTTCAGTCAGATTCATCATTTTGCATCAAATGAGCAATTATTTCCACATTTTCATCTGTTCTTGAGGTTGTTGGATGATCAGATTGGTTGTCATCGCTAACATCATGTCTGACCTCAGAAAAGCATTTCACCCATTCATAAACACAAGTTTTGGACATAATGCCATTTCCATAAACTCGGCATAACATTTCAATAATCTCTGCATTTTTTATCAGTTTTGCCAAGAATTTGATGTTGATTCTTTGCTCCAAAAATTGGTCACTCATTTTTCTGACACATGCCTAATACACAGCTTCAGTAAAGATAACTTTGCTCTTGCAATGCAAACTCGTATCATAACAAATTACTAATATACACCTGTCACTGATATTAGAATATACTGCAGCTGCCGTTCCAGTGTTGTTATATACTCCATAATAAAAACAATCCCGTTACTTTGTCAGTCTATGTATATTTCACAATTATTCTTCACATATATTGAACAACTGTATACACATGGAATTGGCAATATATATGTTAACTATGGAATTGGGCTCTGCAGCTGTTCCTTTGACTTTACATTAAACATAGCATTATCAACTTCTTTATTTTTAAAATGTATTGCCAACGGGGAAGGTCATTCCAAAGAATGCAGTTAAGTTAAATAGAGCCAACAAAGCTAATCTTAGAAATTCCTGCGACATCACTGGGCTTAGCTTTCTCATTAAAAAGGTTATTTTAGTTTGGATTCGTTATATGCCATGACCAATTCAGCATTAGGTAAAGTTTTATTCCCAAATACTTGACTGGGTGTTGATTTTTTATATTAATCTCCTGTAACAGAGAGAAGAGAAAGTTGTAGTTCTAGTCAGAATTTAATATCAGCTTATTAGAGGTAAATGAAGTACTTCAATCCTTTACGGAATCCTTAATGAGATGGTTAGTTTTAAGTTATTGTTTCTATGCATAAGATTGTTATCATCTGCAAATTGAAATATGCTAGCACACTCTACAGTTGTTCATAAACAGAGATTAGGAAGAGTGATGAACCAAGAAGAGTGGTATTTCATATTTAAATAGTTTTTTATCTTATAAATTGTTGCTAATGGCCACTGTTTGGCATCTTTTTGATTAAGCAGAGATAGCTCAAACACTTAACTCATTTGCTTTAATCTTAGCTTGCCTAATAGCCTTTCTGTATTTTTTCCTCAAAGTCATCAATGGTTCTTTAGACATGGTTTGACATCCATATTTACAAGTTCAGTCAATAGCAATAAATAATTTCTCACATAACATAACACTTTTATAAACAATGCAGTTTTTGGCCGGTTTCTTCCAGAAGAAGGAACATTTTTACTCTATATTTCATCTTTTAGGGTCTTTCGGCTGTTTACTTTGTAAACCTCCTTATACAACGTACATACATTTCTTTCCTTCACACGTTTTCTGCTAATTGTTTTTATTGAAGATAACATCAGAGTGGATAAATAACTTGTGTTATAATCTGCCTGAGGATTACATTGGAGATTGTAAAACTAAGAATGTAATAGATAAACAAGATGATCAACTTATGATGCCTACTTTCCATTTAATACTTATATTGGCTTTAATAGCTTTAAAGTCATTGTGGATATGTAGCTCTTTGTGTTCCCAAATTTCATATTTTAGAATTATAAAATACTACAAATACATTTCAACGGAATATTAAATTGATCACTCGTGTTTGTGCAGCAAAAATAAATTGTGTACCTACATATTAGAATATACCGAATCTGAGTCCAACAATAGTTGTTGCTATGGCAACACTTGTAATGAGTGATAAAAACTGCAAAATCACCAGTATTAACGCGAAATTCTAAGAAATATAATTGGTAAGCAAAATTCTATGATAAAAATTAGTCTTCATTCCTTTCTTCAGAGAATAGTACAAAATTCGCTTTTGTTTTTGTCTTATTGGTTGCCTTCTCTTAATTGAATAGTATCTTCAGTCATGATGCTTATGTTATTATGTTCCAATTTTCTTTGTGTTAATAAAATTGTGGCTGTATAGTGACTATTGCCTCACCCTGTATTTACATGTAGACGCAGGTATCTTCTTCTGCTTTAATTCCTATTCCTTAATGGTCCTGTGCGATTTATTCAGCATGAGATCAACATTATGTTCCATAAAATGCATTCTGTTCTTCATTTATATTCAAGTTTTACTGTTCAATTTGAAATATAATTGCAGTGCAAATGACTACCTATTCTCTGCTATGTAATATGGTTAACAATGAATAATTTGGTCTATTATTTATATAATACTACCTATTTTAATTTCCATTAATAGAATCTCGGGAATGAATTAAATCTTATAACGTCATGTCTTATGGAAGTACTTGTTCCAAATAGCACTGTTTCAGTTAGCAAATAGTGGGTGTACTTGTCTTTCCTGCCTCCTTAATATTAGTACACCTAGGCTTTTGGCAATCAAATGCTCACTTTTCTTTCACCTCCATGTTATTCTTAATTTATTATCTTTGAACTAAAATGTTTTCAGTCAACCTTTATAAATCTTTTATCCTCTCTTTCTCTTCTCTCCTATAATCTATTTATTTACCTTTTTTATTTATTAATAGGTTTTTCCTCCTATAATTTGTTGATTTATGTACTTATTTCTCTTATGTTATAACTTTCACTATAAATTGGCCTTTTGTGTGTGAAATATATGTTTAAATAAATAAAATAAGAGAACTTTCATGCTTGGACAATGTGAATTTTTAAATTTATTACTGGCATGTGAGACCCTACAATGACCTAAACTTGGCACGCTACTCGTAAAAGGTTGCCAACCCCTGGTGTATTAGCTATCGAAATGTGACATTTTAAAATGGTAAAAATGGCCAGCACCGAGGGTAAGAACCATATCCCAACTGTCAGTATGCTAAGTGTTAACAGACTGTTCATTAATTATTCTACCGGAGGCTATGTAATCATCTCTCACAGGCTCAGAACTAAACCACCTCAGTTGTGATAATTGAAGTTGACAACTAAAATAAGGCAAAAATTATCTAAACATTAACCACTGTCAGGCATTGTACAGACGTTGATTTTGTACTTTGAGTTAATATTATTTATCAATTTAAGAAAGTAAGACAATTTTACATTACAACCAGTCCACATTTAAACTTGGATAAGAAGTTACATATGTAGTATAATTGGCTTAAGGATATTTTAAAATTCCAATTTGGAAATCTACGTACTGATACTGTCACTAAATAAAATGAAAAAAATTTGATGAAAGCAGCCTCAAAATGTCATTCCAGAGCCATATAATTAATTTGATTTAAAGATTTCAAGTGCACGATCTCATCACACTCTAACCCAGAGGTGCACAAGGTTGACATGGGCCAAAATTGACCTTGAAAGTTTTGCTCATAAAAAATTTAATTACACTATTATAGAAATTGATGGAATGATATGATCCGAAGATCCTATGCAGACAGGCATAAGCTGTGAAAGTTGGAACAATTTTTGAAACGAGAAAAAAGTCTGCTATGACTTCGAGGACATCTGTCGGGGCAGTTTGATACTAGCTTGGCTAGTTCCCGTCCTACCAAGGAAAACATCCGTGTTCAGAAACGAGAGAAAATGTTCTGCTACGATAGTTCAGGGGTAGAATATCCGCCCGGCAAGTGGAAGACCCGGGTTCAATTCCCGGTCATAGCAGACTTTTTTCTCGTTTCAAAAATTGTTCCAACTTACACTATTATAGATTCAGTAATTACTGTAACAACTTTTACGGGCAATTTTTATGCGACAAAAATGAGGTGACAAACAAGTATAATTTACTTATTCAATAGGAAATATTGCGCCATTTTTCTCTCTCCATTCCATTTATATATGGAGTAATGCTGGTAGTTGATGTTCATAGAATGTCTCTTAAACTGATTCGTCAATACTAAACGTAATGGAGCTTTCTTTAATTTCATAAGAGAATGCTTGTTCGCACATGCGATAAATATCCATAACAAATTTTACTTGTATTTTTACGGGAAAGGAAAGCACCAGCTGAATTAAATCCTGCCGGGCCACACAATATGTGTCAGCAGGCCAAATATGGTCCGCGGACTGTATGTTTTCCACCCCTGCTCTAATCAATGTTCACATAGAGGGTTACCTTGATATCTTTTTACTTATATACATAGTATACAGAGAAAGTATTGTAATTGCAAAAAAATTGGACTGAGATTTTGATGGAAATACAAATTTTAGGCTTCCCTGAGTACAAAAAAGTTGTTTTTGCCGTGTCTGTGAGAGACCCTCGAGTCTGGACAGTTCTACGAAATCGAACGATATTTCATATTTAGGCATAACATTATCCAGACTAGAAACTGTGAAGAGATGAATGATATAGTGCAACAATGAAGGCTTGTGTCTTATTGTTGATTTTCCTGAAATCTCGATTTATTCAAAAATGGCTCAAACGATTTTGTTGATTTGATTGCTTTGATTTTAACCCCTTAAGCAGGGTAAGTGACTTTAGTAACGGAGTGCAGCCATCTACAAGGTGGGGAGCATGACTATAGTCACGCTTCAGGAAAAATGGGATATCTCAGTGGGGAAAGTGACTAGAGTCACAGTTCCTTTTTTACGTGAATCATAGTTCCTCCCGTCATCTGCTGTTTTTGTTTAACTTGGTTGAGCTAGTATGAAGCTGCAGAGATGGTTTCTATTAGTCAGTTCAAAGCATAAGTTTTAATTAGTCTGTATTGCTTATCTTTATGTATCGTGTTTTTATTTCTTCAAAATAATAATTACTGTTAAAGTATTAGCCATATAAAATTTGGTTATAAAAATTCATTTTTATACATTTACTTGTTTGTATTTTGGTTGTCATTTGGGTGATCAAGATATAAGTTGGGCACTGCATGTATGCCGCATAACGTGCTACGTAAACCTGACAGAATGGATGAAAGGAAAGAAGAAAAGCATGCCAATTGCCGTTCCCGTGATCTGGCATGAAACAACCAGCCCTCTTGAAGACTGATATTTCTGTCTTACAAAAACTGAGGGTTTTTCGAGGAGAAGAATAAATAAAATAGATTATCCAAACATCCCATCTGCAATGAAGCCATGGAGCTGCATGGAGAAGATCTTCCTACTCCTGTTCCACCATCTAAGCTTTGGACAGAAATAGTGATGTTTTGCCTACTTAAAAGGAAAGTTTCCAAAACTGAATGATGCATAACTCAAAGAAGATCCTCAAATTAGAAAGCTTTTGCATGATAACAGTTTCGAATGCAAACTCATCTCCATTGAATTAGCTGCATAGAAATCCTTTAAATCCATAGTTCATGGGTTTCTCGGTAATAAAAATGAGGAGAACTATCAACATTGGGTAGAAGAACTGTTGCAAAACTATAAAAAATTACGGATGCCGGATGTCACTCAAAATACACTTTTTATATTCTCATTTGGACTTCTTCCCAGACAACTTGGGTGCTGTTAGAGATGAACAAGGTGAAAGATTCCATCAAGATATAAGTAACATGGAACATTGCTATCATGGAAGGTAGGATCCTGACATGGATTGCTGGTTTTTGCAAAGGGAAGATGGTACTGTTCATAAGTGGAAAAAATAACTTTCTCTGTAATGAATTTAGAGTCCGAGTAGTATGTTTTTCTTCCCTTTTGTATTTTTCTGAGTTTGTTTGTTATATTTGTCAACCATAATGTGAGTTTATTCTCACTTAAATTATGTCCTTCTTTTAAGAGGAAAATTAACTTGCTGCGATTTGAATTTAGAGTCAAAACAGCATTTTTCTCGTTTATTTTTTTTTATATTTGCAACCATAGTATGAGTCTATTATGTTTTAATAGTGATTCCAAGTTTAATATCATTTAATTAAGTCAATCTTTCAAACTGCATAATGGGTGATATGTAAGTTCTTATATTTTGAATACAAATACAAATGAGGGATAACAAAAAACTGTGTGCTACAAATTTTGTACTCATTTTCATGATCAGCGTACTCGATTTAGTAAAAAACAGCTTATTTCGTTCATGTTATCGACAAAAAGTGAAAGTTTGTTGTCCTGTGTTATTAGGCATGCATAGCGATTTTGTTAATAATTATTTTATTTTTAAAACATGAAATTTTTAGAAATATATATAATGCGCGGTGTGGCCCCTGGAAGGTATACTACACGGAATAGATTTTAATATTTGTATTATTGTTAATAATAAAGTAAATGGGAAACGCAACATGAAAATCTTTAACTAATACATAAATATGCACATTTAGTAAAATTGGTTTTCATTAAAAATATTGGTAAACTAACCACTAATGAAGTAGAAAAAATATAAAAGTTATAAACTTTAAACTAGTATAATATTAATAATATTGATATATTTTCATTAAAAACTTAATGGTATGGCATAGATGGTCTATTACAATAAGGAAATAGTAGTTTTATATTGTTTGAAAAACAAATTAATTCCCCATCATGGGGGAGAGAAGGAAAATTAATCCCCGCTTAAGGGGTTTTTGATTTATTCTTAAAAAGTTTACACGTTATATAGCACTTTACAGTTTTAACTTCAATTGCAGGACCTGCTTCGAATAAATCCCTGCTATAGGACTCTTCAGGGTGGTTGAATATATTTATTAGCTTATACAGTAAAATGTTGGTGCAACGAACGCCGGAGTAACAAAGTATTCAGTAAAACGAAATTATTTTCCGTCCTCTGCCAATTAACTTGTAACATTATGTAAAAATGTTTCATTTTAACGAATATTGCAACGAAAATATCGGTTTAGCGCAATAAAAATTCATCCTGTTCGAAAAAATACGATTGTTATAACGAAGTTTGTAAAAAGAAATTCCTTAAACAACACGAAGTACACTTTTTGATCTTTGCTGGGTTTGCTTTTTAGCATCTGACAATGAATGCTGCAATGATTTGCACTCAGTGAAATCTCAGTCCAGGGAAGTGTATTGGACGTTTACTCGACTAGCAACCAATAGGCACGTTCTTCACAGCTCTATCGGACCGTTCAGAAAAAAATTACGGACTTTTTAAGAATTAAACTTTAATTCACGGTTTCTTTCTTTATAATTATGTTGTTAGATGTAACCATCATTCTGACATTTTGGCTCAAGTGCAATATATTCCCATTGACTGTGGTGACGCAAATGACTGGCCAAATACGGAGCTACGTCCTACATTAATATGTTCTCGTATGAATAAACACTTTGTACCTACATCGAAAAACTTTCCTTTTTATTCCAATAAAACCTTATGTTAAGATGAATTTTGGTTGGGTTGTTGTAGTTGCATCTTCACCGCAGTTCTCAGTTACCGTTTTTGGCGCTACTATTGAGGGAGGATATATATGTATATTGCGCTTCCTCTGATTTTTAAAAATTGCGTTCCATTGTAACGACTATATTTTGGTCGTCCGCATGGCTTGGTTATACTGACATTTCACTGTCTATTAACCATGTGGTCGAGTCTGATTTCAGATTTCTCCGGAGGTGGCGTTTGCCTGGCATTCGAGCTAACAATGAGACGGAAGGGAAACGCGACAAAACCTTCCGTAGGCAACCTCACTTAGTAGTTTTACGTTATAGATGTAGAATTCGTTTCATAGTCATTCATTTATAGAGCTTGTAGTAATAAACAATAGAGACAAAAGTGGAATACTCCTTTAGCCAAAACAACTAGAGGGACTGCAAAACCCAATGCATTTCGCCCACAAGGTGGGCATCGTCAGGGGTAGAACCTGTTTCAACAGTGACTGGAAGCCAACTTATTGAGCTACTATCAATTATTCTACCCCTGACGAAGCCCACCTTGTGGGCGAAATGCATTGGGTTTTGCAGCCCTCTAGTTGTTTTGGCTAAAGGAGTATTCCACTTTTGTTAGTTTTGGCCAAAGTTATTGAGCTACTATCAATTAAACAATAGAGCATAAGCCATATTTCTCAAAAATACTATATAGCATCCTGCGACATTATAATGTATAGATTTTTATGCCCAGCTATCACTTCCTTCTTCTCTCAACAAACTTCGCCCAGCAATAATGCTTTAGTGCCTGTGTGCCTTCGTCAATCCTATAAATAAAAGAGAACGTTTATCTGTCTGTGGCAGCCATAACTCTTCAGAAAATAAACGTAGGAGATTCAAAATTTGGCAGCAGCTTCAAATTCAAATTAACATTCCTTAAATTACGCCCAAAATACAAAGATAACAGGAAATAAAAAAATCTTACATTCCAAAATGATGGCATTTCTTTAAAATTTCAACTAAAGTTTCAACATCGAAAATACCGGCTTTGGCCGTGAAGTTCAAACTGGGCTACAAAATAATTAAGTCGAGAGTTATCACGTTTGTTTACTTCGAAAACTGCTAATAATGAGCATTATAAATATAATACAATAATAAGTCCTTTTATAGGGCGCCAAACTTTAAACTGAACTTCGAAACGAAGAAGTGGAGGGAATTCCCGCTTGCTGGCATCGCAAACGCGAAATGCAAGTAATCGGCGCGAAACAGTATGATCATAAAAAATTTTGTCGCGAAGTGCAAATTCGCGAACCTGAAGTTCAAAAAGGTAGTGTATTTCTTCAGATTCTGTTACACCGTTTAGCCGCCAGATGACGGAATACAAAAACCACTTTTTTGGACTAACAAGGAACTGAAATAAACCCAAAATGTAGCCTTCTGATATTGGATATAATCCCGAACCTCCAACAATTAAGACAATAAAAAGGAGCGTTATTTAGACGTAACTAAGCGTAAATTGTTTATAATTGTCGCCGGTAGGTTGTGTGGTTGTTGCGGCTAAAAAAAATAGTTTTTAAGATCTCTTAAACAATGCATTATATGGGAATATGTTTCGAACAAACGTAGCAAATTAAATTTCCTGCAACGTTTATTGCAGTACTTTTTCATTAAAACAATATGTACTTTCCTTTATACTATGTATAGATAAAGTAAAATCGCTTATTCTCTTGATCACTTGGTCATTCTGTCCATAACGCTCAATATCTCAGCCGTTTCTTCAGCCAGGTCAACCAAATTTAGTTGAATGTTGAATTTGGTGGTACCTTCGGAAAGAGTGTTGACGGGCCGCTGCCTCCGTTGGAGGTAAGGAAGCGAGGTTAAACTCCCTCTTTGTAACTGGGCTTGCAAAGCAGTGGGATCTGTATGTATTCAGAGAATGATCCTTTAAATCTGCTCCATTCAGAGTTAGAATAAATTGTCCCCGGCTGCCGCAATCATATTTGGATTAGCATTCGGGTTCTTGAAAACACGAATACTTTGCAATTCTGGTTTTCTTCAATAACTTCATAAATTTAACTTTACTCTGCCTGAAAAACGCTGAAGGGGTATCGCAGCCACTGAATGCGTTCAGAAACAAAATGCTGTTCTTTATTTCTTGCTCGTATTTGAAACTATTGGAAGAATAAATTTTGTCTGATTTCCCCCTGCTCGGTTTTATAAAGTATATGTTGGAGCGAGATTCAGCTAAGGCTGTAAGGAGGACTAAAAGATCAGTGTCCTCACCAACTATAATTACTGAATCATACACTGCTGACATGTTAATTGCAGTATTAACTATAAGGGTGTCCGCGTCTTCAACAGCTTGTTTGGCAATGATTCCTGCAGTTTGAAGTTTGTCACATAACCTGGATACAAGTCTACCTTTATTTCTGTCGTTGGATAAAAACTTTTCTTGCGAAGTGGTCTTTGGCATTGGCTCATTAAAAAGTACGTCCGAGGAAGTTTGTTTATTTAATCGACGAAGACCCTCAGCATATTTCGTACTTTTAGCAGCTGCATCTTCCGGATACCCATCAAAAACGACGACTGCGTTTTCACCGTAGTACTTTTTTACATAATCTACGTACTTGTAAGAACCGAAGAGAATGTTACTTGTTGATGCCACACAACTCGATGAAGAAGATACCCTCCGTCTACTACGTGCATTTTCCTTCCGAAATTAATACCAGATTTATCAGAGGCATAAATAAGTCGAAAAGTGTCATTTGTTTCGTTTTGCGCATTCCAGACTCGTCGAAAAGTGACAGTGGTTATGGCGCTAGCTCGTACTTAAAATAGTCCGTTAAATCTTCATCTGATTTTTTCGCAAATGACATTCTTTGAAAAAATTATGGTAGGTCAATTGGTATCACCTCATCTTGCACTTTGATCGACGAATTAACTGTTCCAAGGAGCATCACTCTCTTGTTTCGTTTAAATTTCACGTCGCGGAAATTGCTTTCAACAATCTGTCATCAAAGACTTATAAGCATTATGGCAAGTAATGTTTTCCTCTCCTTTGACCCCTTTACTTATCGAGATGATATGGTTGAGTACTAGAAGCGGAGGATGCGATGAAAACCATTCCTCGAAACGTTTAGCGTCTTCAGTATCCCTTGATATGCGGGATATTCTTGCAACTACATGCTGCTGTGGTAGGAAAGGATACGTTGCAAAATTCTTCTAACTTTTCTGTGATATTGAGAAGGGCATTCCAAGGATCCATTTTGTCAACATACTGATTCCTCGTCCATGAGTTAAGCCACCAGCACTCGTCATAAATCTCATTAACGTCTGCTCTATCGTCATACTTGTCCATATACCGGACCAGAATTTATCGGAGCGTCTGATGGTGAGATAACCCTGTGTTACGAATTTTTCATATTCCAAGAGACTGTTTCGACTTCAGTTCCAACTATAATATCCTGTAGGTATAGCTGACATGAAAGTTTGGTAACATTTTTTGTATGCACTGCAGATGCAGGTGCCAGTTCCCCATTCTCTCGGCCTCAACGAAGTGTTTCACCAAAGAGACCATGTGGAAATATTGCTGTTTTCCATGGACGTGAAAACTAGTATAGTATTAATAAAAAATCGCCGTTAACCTGAAAAACGTATTATTTTCGGCTTCCATCCATCAACACCAGATGCAAATCTTTACATTTTTCAACAACTTATGTGAAATATTTTTGAAGATCCTTCGTAAATTTTTTCTTCTGATGGAGCGCTTGTAAGGAAATTAGCTTGGCCCGTCAATATACATACGTATGTCGATCCGAAAGCGAAGGTTATTTTGTGCCTTCCCTATCTTATTCAAGTGGAAATCTGTGAAATGTGATGAAGGAAACGTTCGAAAAGTTTGGATTTATCGTTTATAAACATTTAAATTATAAGTTGTTATATTTCCAATCTGTCCAAATCTTCTCAACAACGCACTTAATAAAAATACCATTTATGGTGTCTATTGCAAAAGTTTCGTTAATACGTAGTTACAATTAGTTTAACAATAAATCAGATGGGTGGATTGAGGAATCAATATAGAATCCTCTCCTATTTTCGTGCCTATTGTATGCTTTTCTTTTTGCTATTTCTCCATTCCTATCCCACTTTCCAGCCTGTGCCCACCACGTTGCCTTTTGTGGACCTGAACGTCCCGGCCAAGGTAGCCGGGTTTTTATCTTATCTGTTTGATATGTATCATGATGAGTTTTTATTTACTGAAATAAAAATTACTATTATGTAAAAAATTAAACGAGTTTTGATTCTACACCGGAAATTAAATTGTGGGATTCCGTTTTGTTTTGGTGAATATTTCAAAATTATTTTTAAAGTTAAATTTAATGTACGATTACGAAACAGAACCGTGGAGACGCCGTTGCACGCGTTTATATGCGTAAATCATCGTCAGTTTGAGAATAACCCAATAGATCTAAATGAAATAATTCCTGGCCTGGACGCTTCTTAGAAAGTTCATTGTTTGGTGTTTTTATCCGACGTAATAAGGTTTTCCTCAGGGAAATTGTCGCTAGGTTTCCAAGCCTAAATAATGTATTTTTAAAAGTCAGCATCGTATCCATATCGAGTTCATATCATTTCTAGATGCGCAGCACTTTTTTTCGGTCCCTATATGTTGAAAGGCCTCGCATTGGACACCCACTCCACTTTTCCCCCTATGACTCACAGCAATCTTTCCGTGCCAAAGTGCGCGTTTCCCTTTCGTTCCTTCCAGGTCCTTCTATCCAACGTGCTCCCGATCTCTCTGTTTCTTTCTTCTGGTTCCCTATAAGGACGCAAAAGGGAAGGTGCGTTTGCTAACCATCGTCCCTATAACGGGCTGCGGTCACGTGCTCCGGCCGTCTGAAGAGAGAACAGTATGTGGGATGTGTACTGTCTCAGACGTCTCCATATTCTTGAATCGACCTGTCTTTGTGGCTACGTTGCCACGTTTCTCAGTAGCATATTTGTTTTGGTGTTCGAGTTTATTAAACGGGAGTTTCGAGATTCAATTTTTAATTTCTTTTTGCTTATTTTATTTTTAAAGTAATTCACCATTCCTGATTTTCATATCTCGTGTTTTCTCCCTAGATTACAATTTAAGGCTATTTCATTTCGTTATAATGTCAACGCCAATACTTTGCTCGTATAATTGCTTTAAGCGAGGAGTTATTCCGCTAGTGTTACTTTAAGGTAATACTTAGTATTCAATTAATGGTCGTATGCCACTTTTTCGTAAATTTTATTGATATGTATCATTAATATCTTCTATTTGAAAGCGTACAATTCGTTGTTGAATAAAGTTTTGAAAGATTGTCGTCACTACCAGTAAGTTACATTCGGAATTACATTCATATTCGTTGTTAGTTTTAAAAAATATGGATTTTCTTGTAAATTTATAAGTTAAAAGTCTGTATACTGTATTATTTCTTTCGGCCAAGTTGAATTTTTCGTTGGGACCGTGATGGCTCCTAGCTTGTATGCTTCGGAGGAAAAATTTGTTTGTAAATTCTATATAGAAAGATAATTTGACAATAGCAGTTAGATATTTTTCTGATAAAAATCAACAGCTGAAATAGCGAATGTTGTCAATGTATAGACGCACCTGCGTAATTATTTCTCGTATAAATTTCGTCCGGTTTACCCGTGCACTTATCAACTCGAGTACCACCGATATAAATCTTGGCGGTCAAAACGGGATTTTTGACCGTTTATAGCTTCGCTCCGAGGATTCGTCGTGGGATGCTGGCGTTTGCCCCTCGCGTCCGACTTCCCAGCCTCACTCGGGATTCGATCGCACTTGGCAACGTCGGCGTTGGAAACCCACGCGTGGACAAGGGCGGGTGTTCCTACTCTTTGTACTTTTTATTCATTCTCGGCACCAATCGTGCGACCGTCCGATGTGGTTGCGTGGGTCTTGTGAGAGGGGCGTGTCTTTCGCGACGCGGGTTTCTGAGGTTCTCTCGCCCATGCATCTCATCTCTCTCCTCTTTCTTGCCTCTCGTTTTCGTTAATCTCTCAGTGTGCTTCGAAGACTCGTCCACGTCCGTATCATCGCCAAGAGACCAGCTCTGCCTCATCGGTCTTTGCCCGATCCCTGAGAGAGAGAGAGATTATATAGGCTGCTGCAGCAGTGGTGGCACCTGTTGTGTTGTTCCGCTCTCCCGACATTCGAGAGAAGGGAGTGAAGCGGCCCACCACCTTTTTTATCCATTGGAAGGCATAGGTGGTTAAGTTCTTCGTCCACCCGTGCGGTTCCCATCGGCGTTTTTGTGCATCTTCGTTCTCAGGAAGGTAGAACGAGATATAAGGAAGGGCGAGATTTTTTCAGCAGCGTCCCACTTTCGGCTGTTGAAAAACTTCTTGATTATTTCCTGCGTCGAGAAGTCTTTTTTACGACCGTTTTATGATATAAAAGGAGCCGGATAGCTCGTTTTCCAGATTTATTTAGAAAGTCATAAATTATAATTTAAAAGGAAATAATATCCTGTTGTTTGCTTGTATTTTATTATAAAATAGTAACGCGGTTAGACTACTCGCTCTTCCTTTATCAGTAGCCGCCAAACTACAAAGGACTGGAATGGCCGGGTACGAATTTGATTTTACTTACATATTTTGCATGATGTGTGCGTCTAACTTCCACGGAGGAGCGGAACGGTATTTTTTGTTGCTGTAAAGACTTTTGGTTTTAAATGCTTGGGATTGCATGCTGTCTTGATTTGGGCATTCTGTGGGAATGGCATTTCTATCCAGGAATGGAAATTTAACTTTCAGAAATGTCTTAATAAGTCGTTCAAAACTATTTCTCTTTTTACATTTTCCATTAATTTCGGTGCTCGATCTTTCTGAGTTTTTGAAAAATTCTAATGGTTATTTTTGTTATCCTGATTTTTCTCCTTCCTTTAAGTGCTATTTTAAATCTTTTATCTATGAAAAGTTACTGATGAATTATTTTCCGTATAAGCTGGTCTTTCCCATTTTATCTAATTCTGAGTTGCATTTGCTTTATCATGTAGCTGCTTATGTCTTTTTTCGCAAAAGTTTCTGTTAGTGGGTAAGTACAGTAAATTTATATATATATATATATATATATATATACACACACACACACACACACACACACACACACATACATACACACAGTGTTAATGACTTTTTCGCCTTATTTTAAGTCATGCTATAAATTCATTCAAAACGCCAATTTCGTTATCGCTTAAGCATTAAATAGCTTTTCACGGCACTAACATTACATACACTATGAAATATTTTGTTATCAATTTCGTTTAATGTTAATATTTTTATTAAAGTTTGTATGCAAATTTTGTTGTAAATATTAGATTGTCAGTTCCATAATGCGTTATCTTCTACGGTAAAATTTTCCTATCATTATCGCGTCAAGTAGAGATAAGAAGTCACTCGTGCCTTTGACCACCCATATCCCGAAGCATTCGTGGCGATTTTCTGCGTCTTTAAACGGAGCGAGGCCTCCTCACGAAGAGCCGACCGAGATATCTACGAATGCGCTCGTTCGCTCTTTGGTTTGCATTTAAATAGTTCCTGTATTAGGATCCACCCGTTATCCGCATCTCCACGCTTTTCTGCCCATCCTTCCGACCGTCGGCAGGTTCTTTCGCCTCCGAGGCTGCTCTCTCCCGGTCATGCGTCACGCTCCACGGGGCGTTCCAAACCTCGTCCCGTCACGAGTGCCCGAACATGTGGCTCGAGTGGCGTGATTCGGAGGGAACGCTCGTCCATCGGCCGCCTCCGTTTTTCGCTGCGAATTCCCTCTCTTCCGTGCGCGCTCCTTCGGGACCGCCTCGTTTTCTTCCTTCTCCCGCTAGCCGAGTGTTTAGGGACGTGAGACGGTTGCCGGTTGATGCAGACGTGGCCGAGAGGTGTCGCCGTTGTGGTTTTCTTCGCGCCACCTCCGCCCACCCTTGAAACGCTCGAGGCGTAAAAACATCTCCGTGTGCGCGCGGAGGTGAAGAAACCTTCTCTTGTGGTCGGCAATCTATGTACATACATCTCAGAATATGTGACTTCGGTGGTCCTTGAATGGAAGTGCCGATATTGAGAGTCTAGAGAGAGAATCAAAATGCGATTAAGGGTATTAATTTTTAACGTACATCCGTGATATTTTGTGGACATTCAATCTAATTTAGTATGTTATTGCGTTTCATCTTAGTGATTCGCAACTATCGGATCGTTCGTAGTAGTAATAATAAAGTTTTACTTAATATTGTCTGAGGCATATCTACGGCCACGCAGCTTGCGCGGTGTGTACTAAAGGGCCTCTCCAAGAAACATTAAATATTGTTTTTTCCACGTATACCTGTGCAAAACAATATTCACTATTAACTTCTGATATCAAAATAAACATTAAGGTGGTAATTGCATTTTGTTTTTGCATTTTTTTTTCAAGAGGGGTACCTAACGTTTTTTTCTTTTGCCGAGGCCCCATCTATATCTATAGCTATGTACGTGTCTGACGACATTAGGTTTAAAAGGCTTTGATGATGATGGTTATCTGTGAGTTTTAGTGGGAAAATTTCGCCGTTACTATTTATTGTGTATCGTTTCCGACGATGTGCCAAACGATAGGATGAATTTGTCGGCTTCTATGCCGACGTAAAAATTGAGAGATCGATTGTAATATCAGCACACGATAATTATTATTGTGATCACCCATGTATTTTCCTTAAGGAAAAAAGTTATTGTGAATAAAATTGTCATTTTCAGGTACCGACTTGCCTGTATATTTTATTGGTGACATGTTTTATCGTAACCCAATTCACCGAAACCATCGTTTTGTCAAAATTCGAACCACCTCCTCGTCCGTGGTTTGTTAAAATTTTCCACGAAAACCAGATACCGATTGAAATTACTGAGTCGGATACATTTATTTAGCGAATTCGTTTTTTTATTTGGATGAGTTTAATTGGCACTCTTCATCAGATATACATCTCATTGTGACCGTGTTTTCTGTAATTTAGAAGTATCTGGAGTTCCTGATTTAACCGCACGCACTTCAGCGTGACTTCCTCAACCTCAATCTGTTAGGCCCTAATAATCGTATCGTGATTTCTCTACTCTATGTTCTGTGACCGCGTGTTGAGTTACTAGAACCACGTATATCTTTATAGTTCACTCCTAATTTAGGATATAATCAGGCCGAGTGATGTATGTCCAATTTTCTCGAATATTAGGTTTAATTCTAAGTTGTATTGCGACCTTAAAAATATTTATATTCGTGCAGCATGTTTTGTTATTTCTGCGTATTATAACGCTACTTGGGTATCACTGATGTATTAAAATCTTAAGATACTTTTTGAAGGACTAAATTTCTGAAATTCGGCTATTCTACCCCATTGCGTCATAACTATTCTCCCTATGAGAAGTAGTTTGCTAATTTTTGCATTTTCAATTAAAAAATTTCTATCTTTTGAAAATTAATGATATACGATTAAACGACTGAAAATTAATCCAATGAAATTGTAGTTAAGCTTTGGTTAATTTAAAAAAATTCGAGTTGATTTCAGATTTCTAGTAATGCAATTTTATTTTCTCATGTACTTAGTACATAGAGCAAGTATTGTAATCGCGAAAAAATTCGACTTCCAGATTTTGATGGAAATACGCGTTTTAGGTGTCCCTAAGAACAAAAAGTTGTTTTCCCTATGTAATCTGTCAGTCTGTGCGCGGTCCTAGGACATACAGTGCTAAACGAAATCAAATGATATCTTGTATTTATGTATACTATCATCCAGAATAGACCCTCGACGACAGGATTCGAAAAATCCCTGGCTACAGGTCGTCATGGCGTCTGAGATTTTCATGCTGTATTTGCATGCCGTAATTAGGTTTTGGTCATGCTGTATTCACGTGCTGTAGTCATATTGTATTGTCGGGCTCAGCAGTAGGAGCAGTAAAATATGTATAATATATCAGTCGGAAGCATTCAAGTTCCTGAAAATAAGTGCAAATTTTTATTCTTGTTCGTAAACTACGTTTTCAGAGTATCATTAGACTTTTTCAGATGTAGAAGGCTCATTTTATTTGTGCTTTTCGTCATTGCTGAAAATCACTATTATCTCCGTCATGTCTGTCCGTACGCATATATCAGAGAAGAATTGGCTGAACCGATTTCAACCAAACTTGGTACATAGAATATTCACATAAATTAATGACCAAAATGTCATGTTTGGACCAGATCGACTCTGCAGGGGTGCCACAACTGCAAAACAAAACTTCGGTAATTATGAATTTGGAAGGAGTTGGTTGAACCGATTTCAACGAAACGTTGTATTAAGGAGGCGTGCAACATAAAATAACGACAAGGAATAACAATTTTTTTACAGGTATTTGTGTTGAACTGTCTGCATCAATTTTAACAAAATTTAATGTTTATAATGTACACATACAGGAAAAACCATATTAGCATATTTATACCTAATAAACCAAGCCGGGGTGCCACAATTACAAATTAAACTCATTTAGTTATGGATTTGGAAGGAATTGGCTGAACGGATTTCAATTAAATTTTATATATAAGATTTGTACAATATACCACAATGAAATTAAGATGTTTAAAGAGGAGATTAAGAGCAGGGCTAACACAATAAAAAGTAAAAGAAAATTTCTTTTACACGTTTTTCTAGAGAACTGACCTCATGGATTTTAACCAAATATAGTATATATTATAAAGGCAGAAGAAATGCTAGGGAAATATCAATTGCGTCGATTTTTTAGAATAAAAATTTATTCAATGTGCTATACAATTTACTGTAAACAAGAGGCAAACTATGAGAATTCTGTAGGTAAATAATCATTTTTAACGCAAGGTAAAATTATATCCAAGGATCCAGAAGTTTTAGATAGTATTCTGCTATAATAATATGACCGTTTTAAAAATAGCATCTGGAATTTTTGGAGTCTTGTGTGTTAATTTTTTACGATTTTCCAACTTTTCTTGTTTTACACTATTGTAGCCAGCGGAATGTGGGGTGGCTGGGTGAAGGGATGATCATTTTGCCCCACTATACAGGCAGGTGGTCGTGATTCAGCAGCAGTTAAGTGCTTTGTCAAAGAGAAGGGCTCAAGTCACGCTGGTAGGTTCCTGTTAGCGATCGTTTTAACTACTCGTCCTACGACGTTCTTGGAGCCATCTCTCGTCTCGCTGTGTAGTTTGCCACTGATGAAGTATCACGAACCGAAGTATCATTTTTATGGCGAAGGCGCATAAATCCAGCCCAAGACTTTAGTTTTCGTGAGCTATATAATTGAACTCGGACTTTAAACTCCTTTAAAACTATTTTGAAAGGTATACGTGAAAAAGTTATTTCCACGAATAAAAATTTCAAGGTTTTCGTCACGTGTACCCAGACGGAAGGATATCTTTTTTTAGTTAGAGAAATTTTTACTTTCTCCTATAACCAATACTAGCTGCTAATTACAGCGTCGCTTGCAGCATCAATAAGATATATGCTTACTGCCTCCCGGCATGGTAAATTAATTAATGGAAATCAAAAATGCGTGGGTTTACTTTATATAAATCTATTCCAAAATACTAGAGAGCCTCCTGATGTACACGTCGAATGGCGCTGACTTTCCCGCTTTTAAGGTCAAGCGTAACTTTATACTAGTTCCGTCAACGGCTAAGAGATAAGAAATAATAATAATAAGAAATGCACGACAAAAATATTTTATATAAAAATTTTCTGTTCAAATTAAGTTTTGCTACAAATGCTAATATTAGATATTCGTACTTTTTTATTTTTGTTATTTACAAAATTAATGTAATGCAAAGAATGTGCATAGTTATATACCTTTTAGAAATGCTTGTCAAATACTACAGTGCCTATTGGTGGGGCCCCGCCCCGCATTTAAGGTTATACCAGTTCCATTTACAGCCAAGAGATGGCAGTAATAAAAAGTGCACGGCAATAATATTTTCTATAAAAATCTGCTTTTATAATTAGGTTTTCCAACAATTGCTTATATTAGATACTCGTACTTTTTTTAATTTAGGCAATATTTGCAACCAAAAAGTGAACTATAAATACTTGGAATGAAATTTCAATGACATAGTTAACAGGCCATGGATCAGTGTTGCCCAATAACCATTCGAGGACAAAATGTGTTAAATTGTTACAGGGGGTGCCGGTGGTGTAGTGGTTAGGGTGCTGGCTGCTACTCGCCTGCTGCTTGAAAAGGCAGCGGGCACGAATCCTGCGCAAGTAGGATTTTTCCAAGGTCGCCCGGCCCCCTGTTTGTGTGGTTTGAGGAGACCACGCAAAAGCTGTTCCGTCCTTCGGAAGGGGCGTTAAGCCGTTGGCCCCCCTGGTGTTCTTCGTCAAAGCAGGCAAATCCCGGCACCGGGTTTCCCTTCTCCCTTCCTCGGTTATTCATTCACTACCTCTGAGATACCCATTTGTGCAGTAAGAGAGGCGAATTGGCTGGGCACTTAAACAAACAAATTGTTACAGTGGAGTGACCCGTGACCTTCGCATATGATAGATGTGAAGTGTCAACGGTCTTTTCTAACACACTGACAAAACGCAATTAATATATAGATATAGAGAAACTATTGTGGTGTTTGTAGTCTATCGACTGACATCTGTGTGCAGCACTAGAGACTAAATGTTTTCGCCGAACCTGGAGAAATCTCGCGTTGACATAGCGAACTGTTCGGAAAAGAAACCTTGGTTAAATGAACTATATCGCACAAGAACGTAGGCTAGTTGATTCTTGTTGATTTTCATCAAATGTCTATTTATTGAAAAATGGCTGCTAGGATTTAGATCTATTAAAAATTAGAGACTGATGTCATTAACAATACTTTATACGCTATATATCTCAAAAAATAAGTATATAGCGTTCAGTAACATTATAATACATCGGGTGTAGCGCCCAGTTACCTTCTAGCTCTCCCCACCCCTCTGCTGCCACGCAACGACTCTCTTAATCAAATGCTGTCTACTTACTCTCTTTATCCACTACTGCCACTGCGATTCATTGAGCGATCGCCTACTTGCAATCCTAATATTACCAGACAAACTGCGGGAAAATATTTTCCGCGTTTGAATACGTATTAATATAAAAGTGACATTTTTTATGTACTATAAGCATATGGACTTGATAAAGTTTCTGCAATGTATGTCTCGCCGATATTTTCTCTCCGCTTCGTACCTCACTGAAGTTTTCTTCGATATCTAATCGTTGAAATTTTATCGGAGCCCAGGTTCGTATTGGCGGGGCGCTCGTATCGCATCCTCCCTCGGCCGACCTTGTTTTCTTTCCGCTAACCATCGCTCGTGCACGGATTGACCCTCTCCTCTTGCTTGCCTGCCTCTTAAAAGAAACCTCGTTCTATTGGTCTTTATTGAGAGAGTTCCCATTTTTCCAGTGAATACTCGCGCGAAAGATTACAATCTCTACTTATTGAACCGATGAAATTATTTTGGCTTCATCGAGGTTGGCGGAATCCCCTTTCCCTGAAATATTCTTTCCGCCGCTCTCTCCCGAGTCATCGCCTTCATTCCATATTTGTGGTTCGTTTATCGATTTAATCCCGGGGAAAGGAAAATGTGACGCGTAATTGCAATGTTTGGTTTATGGTATCCGTCATTTAAATTCTAAATTAAGGGCGGGTTAGAAGGAAAATTTGAAGGGAAAAGATTTGTAAAGGTTCTCACCCTATTGGGCAAGGCAAAAACTAAAAGACATCAATAAATGAAGATTGTGGCGGAGGACAGGAGAATGCAGAGAACCCATAATCTCGGACCTCTTTTCGGACTGACTGCTAGTGGTTATGATCCGTCGATTTCTTTTGTTTTTTTTGTCTCGATACAAGATTTTCTTAATCGTTGCATTTTTATATTTTTGGTTTCACGAAAGTTAATGATCGCTTTTCAAATTTATTGCTCTGAATAACTGGTTCATTGGAGATACTTGCGTTTCGGGTTTAGAAAATTTCATAAAATTGCTGTTTTACCTCGTGTCCTTCGCTTCATTTGTGACGGCCGAAGTGGTCCCTCGCTCCATTTTCTTCTTTCGAACTTCGCACCCAAAGAGTGGTATACACACGCGTATGTATATGTACTGCAAGCGCTTAAAAAAATCACCATACACCAAGATATAAACTCGTAAATAAACCAACGCGATCTCCAGGGCAACAGCACTTCTGTCACGTGGAGCCTATATGTATTAAATAATAAATTCCATTAGTAATAGCAGTATATTTATAATTTTCCGTGAATGTAAGGCAACTATCCGTAATTTCCAAATTCTCTGGCAATCGGCTCTTGTCCAAGTTTTCGTATTTCAAGCGTAGTGACTCAGATCGCATTGCATGAGCAATAAGAATAATCATCATTAAAGCAATATCCTATACATTAAATTCATGAAAAAATTAGGATATTTTCTGTTAAGATTATGGCATCATCCATGCCTTTAGCGCGTATTTGGATAAAAAATATCGAGAAATAAGTATGACGACATATGTAACAATTGAAATGAGTTAAAATTTCTCGGAAAACTACGAAACACAACATTAAAATACTTTTCACGTTTTACCGTCACTGCTATCAGGGTTGCTTCTCCGATTGGGATCTCTTAGTCCTAGAGAAAAACAAACCTATTCGCTCCTTCCTACAGTCGATATACCAAATTTAATCGTCATGTTTGTGCTTTCATTAGTACGTGAGAATTGCAATTGTCTATGATACCCTCAATTACAGTGGGTGATGTAATTAATGTTTTGGATTGAGTAAAATCTTACATATTAACGGAAGAAAATATTGGTGATGATGTTTTAATAATATGCATGATATTGAAAATTAGAATTATATGCTTATGGAAATAAACTTGATGTTAATTAAATTAAAGAAATATATATATATTTCCGTAAATCGAATTTGCTATAATTCGAATAATTTTTGCTTTCCGTTGAAATTCGAGTTATAGAAGTTCCACTGTATATATACAAATATTTAAAAATATATTTCCATAACTTGAATTTTCAATTACTCGAATAATTATTACTTTTCCTTGATATTTGAGTTGTGGAAGTTAAACTGTAATTCGTTATGACGGCATTAATTTCCATTAAAAGCAATAAATCACTGCAATCGCAACGTTTAATATCAGATCCCTTTAAAAGCATTGAGGTCGTTGCCATAGTATTTAAAGATTTTCATTGTTGAAAAAAGGAAAAAATTCACTTTTTTCTGATTAAAATCGGATATTTACACTAATTCGGTAGGTATTTGAATTTTGCTTTCAAAAATTAAGAACTTCGTTCTTTCATATAGATAACAGTTCTTTTCCCGAATTCGTGTCTCAATTTAAAGTAATTTAAAAATCCATTTTTAGAAAGCATTGCACTGAATCCCATGCTTTTCTTAAGGGGCATTGAAATGGAACATTGGGGTTTAAAAAAACCCCTTAAATATAAACTTTTTGTGATTTTCGATTTTTCTCGTCGGTTGTGTCGCTCGACCTACCAACATACCAAATTTCAGATTTCAAGCCCTTCTAGAAGTACCTTAGAGTTTTGTGCCAGTGAGTGAGTAAGTGAGGCACAAGTAGCTATATTATTATAGATATATAACATTTCTTGTATGTCGGATTCTTCTTTGTTCTCTAAATTTTGGTGAATGTGCTGTTGTTGACTAACTCGTAACAGCCAGTTTTTCGTAATGAATCAGACAGTATATTTTACTCGTTGAACAGTGACCATTCAATAAAATATTTAATGTGACGTGAATATAATGTACAATAAAATGTGTATACGAATATTTTTAGGAAACACCTTATCTTTTTGAGCAACAAAGACGGTGTAAAAAAAACTCGAGTGCGAATACGGAACGTTGATCCTTCGACAGCAATCCAAAAGAAGTTTAGGATGAGGCACTCTCACTCGTGGGTATGACTCTTAAAAATATAAATTTTATGATTGTTTGTGAAAATACCATAGTGACATCTGGCGATCAGTACTCATTTTTCAGTTTGCAAAAAAAAACTTCCTTTTCGGATCTTGGAGGAGGTCGGCTGATCTTGCTGCACAAAAGACTCGATAGACGTCCTAAGAATTTTCGGTAAGTGGAGTATGGCGACAGATCATATCGTGTAAGCGATCCTTAAGTGCGCAGGGATCATCGGATCTGGTGAAGGGTCAAGCCAGAGTGCAATGTTGTTTTGGCTCTTACCCTTGCATGTCGATTCCGCGCCACCTCAGTATGCCTAATTATGACAATGCAATAAGGGATCTTAGAAAGCAAAGTGTAAGGAATTTCGAATAAGTTGTGACCGTCTGGTATGACAAATGCCGATCTTCTATTCCGCTTTGGATTCTTTTGCTAAAATATATTTATTTTGTGTGTGTCAAACTAAATTTAAAAACATCTTAGGAAAGTATAGTGTGTCTCATAAAAAGGTGCGTTTCGTGCGATGGAGTTTTGAAACTAAACGATGTTTGAACTAACGCACTCCATAAAACAGCGAAACACCGCATCCCAATTGTCTCCGTCTGCTAAACATTTCTTCCCACTCCTAAGTTTGCGCTTTAATAAACGTATTTATGTAATTTCAGTGTAATGACTGAAAACTGCAAAACGGAGTATCAGAAATCATGCTAAGGCAATATTAAATTTTCGATTTACCGGTTTATTTTCTAATAAATTGCAATTAAACAATTGAAATTTATTTAAAACATGACTCGCTTGTTTTGTGTTGCTGTAATGTAATAACGTTTATCCCTTCTTCGTAAAGCATCCATTTCTTTTCACTTACAATCGCTCTGTGCACACAAGGAAAATATACGTATTTACGTTCATTTCCTTATTGTGGATAATCCATTTTTTTATTTACTAAATGCTGCGTGGCCACGAAAGGAAATTATTACGTAGTTGGAGCAGATCTTGTTTAGCTGCTACAAAGATTGGTTACGTTGACAGCAACTTAAAAAACATGCAATAAAATTTCCAAATTCAAAGTAAACTAAAACTTTCTTGGGAGGTTTTATTGAAAACGGCTACTCATTCGATAAAAATTTATCTGACAAGAAATATTTTATTTAACGACTTCTACCACATTTTTTGAAGACTTTTTTGGTATGACTAATATTTTAAGAGATATGATGGAATATTCATTTTTGTCGCCAGTAAAGTGGCACTCCTGATTGGGTTATGTGACTCATTTATGTCATTTTCTTATTGTCTCTGCCCGCAAGTCCTAAATACCTAAATTCCATGAAAAACTGTTCGGTAGAAACCGAGAACGAACATACGTACGGGCGAATGGAGAGGCCGAAGATAATAAGGCGTTCACGATGGAAGCGAAACGCACTTAATAATAACGCATAATTTCGTTGAAAATGTAGTGGTGAACAAGAAAAAAGGAAATGGAATACACGGAGATTTCAAAGGGAAATTTATGAGAATTTATGGGAAATGCGTATAAAACGGTTTAGAAAGATTTGGCGATTCTTGAATTGTTATCTCGGAAACTACAAGTAGTAATTATATGACCTCGCGTGTTTTTTTGTGGAAAATTTTGTCCTGTCCTCGATTCGAATAAATTTTTTTATTCTGTACCTCGCTGATAATATAAGTCGGACGAGACGTGCCCATAAGGCGTTCCGTTACTACCACATCGCTGGTAAAGAACGCCTAATAATTAATTAGTATCTTGTTTACATCTGCTGCTATGGTGATGGATCAAGGACAGCATTTGCCACAAAATAATCCGAGAGAGCACAGATTTACGATTCACTAGTTTCGGGGATAAAAAAATCGAAAATCTTTCAAGACTTTTTTACAACCAAATCCCGTAAGACATTCGTACCCGGGCTGAAACACAGACACTTTGAGAAAAAGGATTTCTTCTTCACTCTGAGAAAGGTAGCTACTTTTTTGGGGTGAGAGTGAGCAGGAGAGAGGGAGGAGAATGGGAGGGGGAGAGAGATGAGAATGGGAGGGGGAGAGAGAGGACAATGGGAGGGGGGGGAGAGAGGACAATGGGAATGAGAGAGGGGAAAGAGGGAGGAGAGTGGATAGGAAATATCTTGATTATGATTTAATACTTCATTCATGTATACCCGTCATTCTTGACGGGAAATCACTCTAATATAATAATATATTGAGTTTAACGTAAAAATCCTTTTACCTTAGTGTAATTTTTTCATTAAACCTAAGAATCGCGTATGACGCAACTCGCGTATCCCCGGGCACCAAAATCTCTCTTCAATCAGCGCGACTGATACATATTTTAAAATACAAGTGGATAATATCTCCTAGATTTCTCCTATGTATATACACACACACGCACCTACGTTTGATCGCGAAAGACTTATTCACAGCATTGATTTGGTATCTCTAACGATGAAAATGGCGGAGTTCTCGGCAAAGATTGTAAATTTTATAAGGTTTAGCTGAAGCTTTTACACATGTTATTTGTTTTTGCCTTTTAAATAGAAAATATGAACAACTAGGGAGATGTCCGTGGAAATTCAACGGGAATGTTTTTTTTGTGAAATAAAAAAGGAACAAATAAATATACCTTGACTTTCTTTGGATGGCAAGAAAACAAACTTTCGTTCTTTTTAGGCGTTCGTTGTTTCAAGTCTCGAACTCCTACGATGATTATAAGTACCTAATTTTAATATGCGAATGATTAATGTTCTACATTAAAATGTATTCCTTCTCATAAATAACGCAACGAATGTTGTTTACATTGGTGGCTATGAAAAAAAATTCTCTCTCTCTCTCGTACCAATTGTAAGAGCATTCAAAGCACGCTTTCACCCATAAGGATTGAAATAACAGTAGGATTTCGAGGTTTAACAATGTTGTCAAGGCAACATCCCAACTAAATGCCAAGATTTCCCCAAAATATGTGAATTAAATGTTTAACATGAAAAATTTCGAACTGTGGGCGGGAAAAGATGAACAGAATAAAAAACTTCATAGTTTATTCTTTAAAATGAGCTAAATCCGAAGATCATAGGTTAATACTTTCTAATTTAGATCTCAAAAAGAATAAAAGCCTGCAAGTCAAAAAGTTGATTTTTACATGTTATCATATGGGAAATATAAATGCCTATCTAGGAGTCGAACCTAGGACTTTTTCCGAGATTTCTTTTCGTCATCATTTTACAATATGTGAATCGATCATTCCTGCCAAATAAAAAAAATGTATCTCGTTTCATTATCGAGTTATTCGCATTTTTATAGCGTGACAGAGGGAGCCACAAAGAGACCAAGGGACAGAAGTAGCCTTTTATTATTGTTAGATAAATTCTGTAATTTATTCTATCGTCTTGAATTCTAAAACTTTTATGATAGTAAAATAGCCGTCCATTTTTACGCTCATTTTGGTCCTGGTAAATGAAATACATTCTTTTGGGCGGGCGTGTTTAAACTACGTGTCGGTGCTTATTTATAAATGCCACTTTATAATGCCGTACACTAGTCCATTTAGACCATGAAAACACGATTTTATTATGTGACGAGATAATGATCGCCGCTGATTTGTTCTCTAGGTAGCTTATTAGTTTCTTTGTGTTGTGAACAAGTATTTTCATCTTATGTTAATTTGACAGAAGTCTTCTCATATAAAGGCATTCTTTATTTCGACCAAACTCGCGGCAGGACACGAATCATTTAACGCTTCTCTTTATCTATCATCTTCCACAAAACGTTCGGTAACGGAACATTAACAATGACTATTATGCTGTAAATCGATTGTCTCGTCAACTGTGGGAGTTTATTTCCTTGGTGCGTCCCACTTCCATCCATTTATCGCCCCGTGAAAACAGCTTAACCGGATGGCAGTGCTTCATGTTCCCTTCCTATTGTCGTTGAATTTGATTTCTCACCTGGAGATCTTCCTATTGTGCAAGTGAAAGCATGAATCCCACCCCACCTATTTTCCTCATCTTTTCACATCCAAAGACCTACGAAAATGCCATTAGTATGACCCTTTTTATCCAAAGTGGACTCGACGATCAACAGGCGTTTAAAAGGAATAATCACCCTCGAGATATTCGTAGTGACAGCCGAAATCAGTTACTGTTAAAGTTCTACCAAAGTAATCTTATGGCAATTTTATGTTTAGAATGACATTAACTGGTTATTTAAAATGAGGTTCATAGTATTTCATCGCCGGTATCACGATTATTTAAAGATATTTTTACGATTATATGGATGACAGATTTCAACGATTCGAATGTATTCGATGATTAAAATTTATTTCGAATTCCAGTACTAGATTTGGAGTATCCTCTTGCTTTTCATTTCGTCATTATAATTTCGCTTGAAATTGAGCGCTGAGCGTTGCTAGGTGTACTTTTCTAGTTCTTATTTTAAAAAACATAACGAAATATACAACCATGTTTACTATATTTAACTTTGTAAAATCGTTTTGGTAGTATCAGAAGATGTTTTACTTTAATACGCCCCATAAGTTTCGTAAATATCCTATAACTTGGAAATGCTTCTACGCCGAATCTTGTCTTGATATGTTTATTGCGTATTTCTGGGTCGAAGCGTGTTCTTAACCTTGGAAAGGAGGGCGAGATAGCTGACAGGAAAATGGAGGGTGGAACAGACCAAGGCAGTAACTGACTTTCCACTTCCTTCCTGTCTCTCTTATCCCCACCCAGATTCAGAGAAACGAGAATGTTCCTTTGTATTTAAGTAGTATATTTTGAAGATTCAAACTCCGTATTCTTTATTGCGTTTGGTAAATTAAATTGTGTTTGTATTACCATTTAGGAAATATTAGAATATTTTCCGAGCAATTTGGCTAGTTTTTCCCAATGTAAAGTTTATTTTGATTGCTTTCGTTTTAACTAGTAAAGAATGGCGGGACCTCCTTGAAACCATATTGTGGTTATGAGAAAGTTTCTCCATTCTTTATTAGTTGTATTTAATTATAGGGCTTTTCCTTTGCTTTCGTTTTAAGGGAAATTTTTTGAAAAAATTGATTTTTGTTTTATCGATAATTTACTTTGAGATTTTATGAATTAGAAAATGACATAGGATAATGTGAATTCTGAATGGTAATCATGCGGTGCAAAGCATTTTTGAGATAGAAGTGACGTACTTAGTATTATGCCAGTTTCTCAAATTTTCGTTTTTCAGACGAATGTTGTATAGAAAATGCTCCTCGTGATACACTTTTCGAACTTGTGTGTTAAGTTAGGTATTTTATGTATGTACATCTATTGTAATAATTTAAAAAATTGAACCTATGAGTTGTTTCCTATAAGTTGATCGCAAAAAAATTTACAGTGGGTTGAAATTTTGTGATTCTATTTACTTTTCATTATAAAGTTTTTCACTACAATCACATATTTATTAAAAAGCTAGCATCTTTCTGGTTTTTATTTTCATAGGGAATTTCTGATATCCGTAAATCTAATACTAGAATTAGAATATAGGAATTCCTTGCTTAACGCGGTTTCGCTATAACGTTCTCTGCCTCAGATCATTGGCACCGCGCAACCTGTGGAATTGTTTTTTTGTATGGCCCTGGCCTAGCGGGTGTTCATGATATTAAAAAAAATAAATTCGGTCGACAATTAAGGCGGCCACAATTTAAAAGTATATATGGCAGTCTGGTTTTTAAAGCGATTCATTCGACCAATTTATTTGTTATATATTTTCTGATTTCAATTTCCCCATTTAAAAACATGGAGATGAGTGTAACCTATTTTTCATTTGTACATACATTAAAAGTAATAAAAATCATCGTACACATCAGCACTTGAACTCGACGACGAAGAAAATTACGACGTTTCATTTTCATACGGTGAAATTTCAAGTACTGATAGAATTTTTCCAGAATTTAGCTTTGAACTACAAAATCTCGAGTTTTTTGAGTGAAAAAGTTCTTTCCATGGCGACCGATATTGTTGCCAACTTAAATATCGTAAGCGTAAGACATTGAAATGAATTCAAGGTCGGATAATTATCCATGTAACAAGCTATTTCATCAGTTTCAAATATTGAAAGACTGTCAAGGTGAAGGAAGAGAGAGAGGGCTGGAGAATGGGAGGAAGAGGGAGGGAGAATGGAAGGAAGGGAGAGAGGGAATGGAGAATGGGAGGAAAAGGGAGGGAATGGAGAATGGGAGGTAGAGGGAGGGAGAATAGTGGGGAGGAAAAGAGAGAGGGAATGGAAGGAAAAGAGAGAGGAAGGATGGAAGAGAGAGAATGGGAGGAAGATACAGAGGGATGGAGAATGTGGGGAAGGAAGAGAGAGAATGGGAGGGAGAATTGGAGAAAGGAGAGAGAATGGAAGGAAGAGAGAGGGAGAGAGATTGGGAGGAAGGGGGAGAGAGGGAGAAACCAAGGGGAGGTGGAAAATGTATTTATTTGTTGTAAGGCATTGTAACTAAATGGTTTGTCACACACTATCGACGTTTGATTATTCTTTTTATCTTTGCTCTTCGTTTGTTATGGCGTTTTTCATTTTTGTTCGTCTTCGCGGTTCTTTCTTTGTTCCTCATTTTGTCACTCTCTCGACGTTTGATTCTTCTTTTCTGTTCGTTCTTCGTTTATTATAGTATTTATTGACGTTTCTCAAAATTTCCCGCAGTAGAACTGCGTGCTCTTCATTAGTGTATATTAGAAATTCCGTTTTACACAGGATTGCGAATTTGAATCAAATCGCCTACGGATGGGAGTCCCTATACAAGTACTTTACCATATGCAATTTGGCGGCCAAATCAAACGGTGGGCGCGCTGCCTACAACAGTGCTTCTCAAACTTTCAGTTGTTGCGACCCCCTTGAATATCATGCGGCCCCCTTAGAGTTAAAAGTAGTAAAAATAAGAAACTTGATTGAAAATTTCTTCATTTTTGTAAATATTAAAAAAATTTATCACATCGTTTTTTCCAAAAATTCTCTGATAAAATTTATTATTCGTGAAAACTTTATTTTTTGACATTCCACCTTCATTCTAAAATAATTTTGCGGCCCCCTGGGTTACCGTGGCCCACAGTTCGAGAAACACTGGCCTACAATAACGAGAATCGCCCAGTTTTACTTTTCGGTGCGGGTGAGGCGAACAAAACAAATCGATGACAATATATATATATATATATATATATATATATATATATATATATATATATATATATGTGTGTGTGTGTGTGTGTGTGTGTGTGTATATAAGTTGTTTAATGGATAACACTGGTCCACCTAATTTGGTCAGTGTGTATCTATCGTCTTGAACTTCCTTTTTAATTTGAAATGTTTTAATATATTAAACGACTTTAATTTTTATAAACTTAGTTGTTTTTGTATATTTATCAATTGAATAAACCGTTTAAGTATATAGCTCCAAAAATGTAATTTTATTGCTCTATGGGAGACCGCTGTAACGATTTAGATCTGTTTGGCTTAATACTCGATTTATCTGGAAACAGTTGCCTGTATACCCTGTATTGATTTTTTCGTCGTTTTCTGCGATCTTCAAGCGAACAAAATTAGTGTTTCAATGAAATATATTTTTTTATTTGAAAGTTGAAATTAACATGATCTTCTTAAAATTATCATGTATGCTACCAATGAACCAGTTTGTTTATTTTTAATTTCAATTTTCCTATGTTAGCATTATTTTTGAATAGCATAAACTTGTACGTAATTTCTCCTTGTGCCATCTTATTTGTTAAAATGTAAAAACTCATAATTCACAAGTAAAAGTATTTTTAGACTAATTTCCAAAATGTAAATAGGTTTGTAGTTTTGTCATTGAGTCTATCTGACCGCCCCCCCCCCCCTCTTAACTTTTGAACCAATAGACCGAATTTCATGACGCTTGGTGGAAATCTCTTGCTAGCGAGGCCGAGCTCCCGAGGATAGTTTTTGTAGCGAAGATTGAAAGCCCCGGGTTCGATTCCAGGAACTATCCTTCCTATTTGATTTACATGGGAAATCTAAAATCCATCGGGTGGGGTAATTTTTTCTTGCGCATTAAAATATCTTAAGACTTGTAATATCGGAGCGGGATTTGTACTATTCTCTGAGGAAATGAATGAGGATTCTAATTTTTATCGTAGAATGTTGCTTATCGATCGTATTTTTTTCGAATTTGGCGTAAATACCGGCGTTTTTAAAAGTTTTTATCACTCATTGCGAATGTTGCCATCGCAACGACTATTGTTGAACTCGGTTTCGGTATAGTCTAATATATACACGCGTTATTTTTGCCACACAAATACGCGTGATAAATTTAGCTTTCCGTTCTAATGTATTTAATATTTTATAATGCTAAATTGTGAAATTTTGGAACACAAAGAGCAACTCATCCGCGTTGCTTTTAAAGCTATTAAAGCCAATATAAGTATTAAATTAGTGATTAAATGGAAAGTAGGCATTATAAGTTCCGTTTGGGTCATCTTGTTATCTACAGGATTTTACTGGCGATATACGAGGTAACAAAAATGATTTTATAATGATATTTTTGCTTATCAAATGTGATTGGAAGGTCTCGCGCCATTAGATGACCTTCAGTTTGGGAGAGCGATATTTCACCGTTTTTATTTTCTGAAATATTAGTTCCTCTGTTCCACCCCGTTGATGTTATGCCAATGATTTATTTAAATTTTTAGTCTTGAATTATATGACCAATGCAAGAATTCGAGTTGTTCGCGTAACAGCAATTTTCATTATTTTGATGTATCGTATATGACTATATCGTGCTTCTTTACTCGAATTAACTATATTTACCATAGTAAAATATTCGTATTTTCTTATATTTCATTGCGTTTACTTGATATGGACCGATAGATTGTTACATTTAAGAAATACCACTATCGCTTTTTCGGTAGGGGTCTGGTAGTTGGTACTGTTTCAAATTGAAGTAGTCTCTACCAATTGTACTTACAATTGAAGAGATTGTGGCGATCCTGAGTTAATAATAAATGAAGCAATTAATAAACAAACATAAATCAACAATCGATTTCATACTACCTATTTTAATATATTTATCAAGGTGCTGTAGATTTACGCCTCCTGGGGCCACTGGCGCTAAACATTTGGGGGTTCCTAGCGCTAAGCAGTCGGAGGCCCTGCAATCTAAATATATAGTAAAACCGCTCCTAGTGGCTACCCTTTTTTGTGATATCTCTTAACGATCGTTTTTCTATGGAATCAGAGAGAGCTTCCACTGATTTTTAAATTGAGACGTATAATATTTTTGAGATTATATACACGAACATTTTTTCGGGACCCCTGGCGCGCGCCTTTTGTGACCCCCCCCTCCCCTCCTAAATCTGCCACAGGTTTTATACCTAGGTAATGCAGTAGACATTTTTTAAAGAATGAAAAATTTTATGATATTCATCACGATGGTAGTTACGGTATTCTACCGCTAGTTTTATATCACCGTCCTAAGTTTATGAATTTTGGGTATATGTATTGTTCTGAGTGTTGTTCAAAGGTTATTTTAGTTTTTTTTTCAGAAGTTTTTCTATTTTTTGTCGGTTATGGCCGTTTTAGTGACCTCTTTCCAGATCTCTCGAGGCAGAGGAAAGGCGGCTTTTTATTTCTGACCCGCCCTTTCGAGACAGAAACAATGGCGGCTCGCTCGGGTGGAGCCTCTCAACCTGCGCCGGAATTATACGTCTTTTCTTTGCTTCGCTGTCTGTTCACTTTTTCTTGCGGATGATTTCGTTGCCACGCTCAGAATGATGGCACAAAATTACTTTCGGCTCCCGTTCCCTCGTAATTGCTGCTGTGGGCGAGCCCTTCATTGTTACTGCGCAGGCGAGCATCGAGGTCGCCCTAGAGTTGTCGATGTGACTGGTATTCCTCGACATGTTCCGGGTGGGTGGATGGCGTTGCCCCGCTCGTATTTGCCCCTTAAGGACTGTGCTGTAATTTCCCTCGAGGTAAAGGTTCGTGTCGGAGGTTATCTCGTTCATTTTTCTGGAGGTAAGCGTGTGACGATTCGGATGATTTTCTAACCGTCGAGTAAGACAGCTTGCGTTTTTTGCTCTTAGAGACTGGAGGTGGAGGAGGCAGATCGTCGAGGAATACCGAAGTCTTTCCATCTTGAGCGTGGAACGTGTTCCCGGAAAACGATCACAAGGTCCTATCCAATGTGTTATTATCTTCCTCAAGGATATCTGTGGTTTTCTTATTGCTCTTTCCCTGGCGCTACTTCAGCTTGGAGCCGCCACAGCGACGTCGGTATTTTGCAGGTTCTGGCGTAGTTCTTTTCGCTGGTCTTTTTTGCCGAAAGGAGTTTCGGTCTTCCGAGGGAGTCGCCACCGAGGCTCTAACACCTAAAGTTTCATCCGCCGCGTCTCGTGCCCATTTCCGAACGTGTGTCGCCGGCGTCTTCGGTGGACGTTTTTGACGCAGTGGTTGAAATCGGAATGATATTATGGATCCAATGCATCGCCGTTTTCATTTATTTGATTTGTACTCAAACCTGGACAATTCTTCTGCAAGCATTTAAATCCTTATTGCCGAAATTGTAACATTTCCACCCGATTTGAATAAAAATGCTCGTCTGCAAGTTTCAGCTGATCGAATCTGTGTTGTTTCTTACATTAATACAAATGTCATGGCAGCGATAGTAGAAGTTGCTACGAGAGGCGATTCAAATGTCCTAGACTAGTATTCCTGATTAGAACATTTAGAAGATGATTTTATTATTTCATTATGTAATTGTTTGCAAAAATCTTGTTCGTTCTTTGCTAAAAAAAGTCATTGTAATTGAACGTTGGGATATGTAGCTCAAACGATTTATTTTCAACTCGCTCATCAAACTCCTTTACTATAGCCAAGTTTTTGTAACGTTGGACGAAATCTTTTATATTTTTCGCACATTTTGAAATTTTATATATAAACAATATCTAAATAGGTGTATGTATGTCTATACCCATGTATACTGACTCACACGTTAACGTATAGGTGTTGAAATTGAAGTTCATCATTAAACTCATGCTTACACTCTTTATCCATTTCCTGTTTCTGTATTAATTGGAGCGTCTCTGGAGGTATCTGATGTTCAAGGACTCGTTAAATATTTTAATCTGAATCCATCAAGTTTTTCCATTGTTTTAATTCAGTTCATGGCCAGAATGAAGTTATGTACTCTAAAGTACGTGTTCGGATAATAATTATCAAGCTAATTAGTTTATAATTACCCAAAATACCTTTTCTCTATCGATATTCAAACATTACACCTTGATCTGCGGCGACTATGATGAAAGAAAGAAGACGAGCGCAATTTAGCCCACTCACGTCAGATGGTAAACGGGTTTCATTGCCTCGTTAGCGGTTTCTCAACGTATATGTACAAATTTCGTATTTTTCACATTCGCAAGATGATTGTAAATCGCGTAAGAACCGAATGTTGTTATTAGAGTGCTTTCTACATTCATTAGGAAAAGGCTAAATATTAACGTATTTTTTAATGTCTTTCATGGGATGCATCAAAGATAATTTTAAAAAATAATTGGGTATAAAGGCCAAGATATGCAGATATGAAATTCTGGGTCTAAAACTCGAATATAATTTCAAAGTATATGGCATGCCGCATGCGGTAATTTGGAAATATCTGGCGGGCTTTGTAATTGTAATGAGCCTAAACATTTTATAGAAACTAAAGACCACGCGGCTCAACATGTGTATACTTTAATTAAAACAATCTACTACACAATTCCTAAATATTAAACATTTTATATTGTGTCGTGCATCTTTGTTATTCCACGATCTCTTCATCCATGCTGTCTCTTTCACCTACTCAGAGTCAAAAGTGATGAGACGGTCGCACTTTATGAGGTGGCAGGCCGCGTTTGAGAAACCTTCGTTACACATATGGATTATGGGCATACCCATTGGATGAAATGGTAGGACCACGAGGAAAAACTGAGCCTCTCGAGCGCAGAACAAATCGTTTTACGCAGTCTTCATTTCCTAGGGGAATTTGCAAGCAGAATAAGATCTCGAGTGCGGTTGGTGATTTTCACCTCCTGCATCGCACCACTTTTAGTAGCTTAAAGTTAATGGAGAAATGTAAACTTTGTATGTGTGTAGACATTTTTTACTTTAATGTATTCACATAAATGATTAGGTTCAACTGACAGAATTTAACAATGTGCCAAACTTACAATTTCCAGAATCGCTGCCATTATTTTCGGTATTGTTTTTTGTTTTAGCTTTAAAAATTAAATTTAGCGCTAGTTCTTATAAAAACGCTACGATTTATCGTAGTTTGTGGGATAAACTCCAGTTCAAGCATTTGTGTCAAGATGATGATTTATGCGGTGTGCGGCCTACCGAGAGCAAAGCCCGCATTATTGACGGCATTTTGATAGGCCTAACCAAGTCTTAATCGAGCATTACGGACTAAATGAAGTAAGACAATTTCCAGAAAAAGTGCATGTTATACCTTTTAATTTTTTTAATGCGAAATTTTGCTTCTAAATGTAACGCAATACTAGTGAAGCTAGGCGTAGCGTTTCCTAATTGTATTGCGGTTCCCCATTGTCTGCAGCGCACTTGGGCAGAATTTTAAGGTGTCCTTTTTTTCATTCTTCCTCTACAAGGAGATGTGGTTGCACGTGGTCCCCGAAACGGTCGCGAGCACCCTTCGGTCCCCCCAAACCCGGACGGAAGCAATCGGAAGCCGTATGCGATGGCGCCCTCGTCCACTTCCGCTCGACAGTCTTCCACGCCCGTGCGACCACTCCCAGCACGCGCCATCACGCCCGCTTTCCTCATACGCCCTCCCTGATCGCCTCTGCACATTGTCTTATCCTCTCTATCGACTTTTATTTTTTGTACCAACTTTGGAAGCAACTAATTAATTACTCCCAGGCCCAACCCGAGATCCTTACCTCTTTCGCAGTATGATTTCTTTCTAGCGTAAAATTTATCAAGGCACCTCCCGCTCTTCTTTTCGATTTTCCTTTTCACGATAAAGTTAACATAGCGGTGACTTAATAGTTCGGTTTCGAAACTTATAAGATATGGACGCGTTGAGTAAAAAAATCGTCCTCCGTACCAATGGAAAAATCGATTACTTCGGCTCCAGCCTCTTTCGTGGAGACCCATTTCCTCATTACTGCGATTAGCTAAGCTTTTTCATGCCGCCGAGTTCTTTGCGGGCATAAATGGTTCAATTGCGAATATTGTTAACCCATTCATCCTATTTCTGAAACTCAATTTCCTTTGTAACTCGTTTTATTGCTCTTGGATTACGAGTTTAATCATGAGTGAATTTGCAGATGCCATGTTTTAATTACAGAGAAAATTAAAGGGAGGTTTATTTGAATAAATATAGATTTTTAATTCTTGAAACGAACCACTATGCATAATAAAATTTAATTTCCCCTATAAATGTATCTCTTTACTAAATCAATCGTAATTTTAGCGTTTCAATGTTCTTTATGTCGGGTAACCTTTTGGGGGAGGTTTGGTATCAGTTTTGTTTTCACCTTAATTTTTAATACAATTTGTAGCTAAACCCCATTTTTAATAACACCCGCGGAGAAAACAACACGAATGCCAAAACCGAGAGTACCAAAACCAAGGGCATATGGAAACAAGTAATGGCTATAAAAATCGAATTCGAGTTTTCAACTGGAATACACATTTTAAGGTCGCTTGAATACGTTTTCACTATTTTCTCGATGATATGTATGTTTGTGTGTGTGACAGGAATTTTGTGGGTGCTCTAATGAAAAAGCTACCAACCAGATCTGCACAAAAGTTGATAATTGATATTTTTATTAAAAAATTAAGGTCTCGTTGGATTTGACTGACATTGGTCAACCGGAAATGGAGGGCTACTCTTGTCATTGTTCTGTTCTTTCCAAACATCTCCTTTAGGCCTTCATTAATTGCCATTATCGAAGTTGCAGACATTATAATTTTTTACTACTTTTTTGAAACATTTTACATAGATTTCGGAGATATTTGAATTATGTCTGAATTGACGCATGTTCAGTACATTGAATGTCGCTAGGTGACGGCTTGGTTTTCGCTGCTATGATAAAATTTTCGACTTTTTTATAGCGACACCAGCGCTGCTAAGAGTAATTTTAATCGCGATCAAATTTATCCCATTGCCATTTAGCGCCATGTTTTATAAACAACTTTTCTTGCAAATATTGACAGCGGTGCCAACGGTTATTTTAATCACGAATAATTTGCGCAATAATTTGATAGTAATAGGATACGTATCAATAATTTTTAATCCATAGCAACAAATAGCAACTTTGTTTGCTTACTATATTTTCAATGTAAAAAGTAATTCAAAGTATTTTTATTTGTGAAAGTAATTCAAATCGTTTAAAAAGGTATTCACGACTGTAATTGCTGATAGTTATTCTTGTGAAAGCTGTTGTCGAGAACAACTTGCGAATACTATTGCAATCATATTAATTACTCTGTATGGAGAAAGTCATCAGATTTTTTTAAATAAATTTTATTGCTATTATAATAGTACGTAGTCTAGATCTTTATTTGTTTGTCTAGAACGCCCCCCTGTCTGAGAAGGATTTGGCGGGACGTTAATTAAATTAAAACCTCCCTCCCTCACTCACAGCACAGGTGAATAAGACAATAGTTATTTAAAGAATTAAGTTCATATTTAATAACCTCTCATAAATAACGGGCCCTTTAAGATATGTTCTATTTCTAGCTGTTTTATCCGAGAAAGAGTTGGTTTAGGGATTCGCAGGTTGCCGATCCCTGGTCTAGCCGGCCTTCTTTCTGCTTGTTTGCTTTTTTCTTAGAATTACTTTGGTATTAACACCATCTTATCTATACCTTTTTGTAAACGCAAACGGCATTTTTCATTGCGTACTTTCTTTTGAGTAGATCATAGTTACTATTCGAGCTTTCCAGTTAATTAAATTTTCTGTTACATTTTTGGCTGAGTGCCAATATATGCGTGTTAAGTTTCTGCAGCATGAGAAAGACTGTCGGAAAATAGTGACGGTTTAGTATCGGAATTTGTTCAGAATTAAGAAAAATATTCTTAAGTTATAGAAAATAGCTATATCGATAGCTGTTATCAATCATGGAATCGCTTAATCATTTCAGTAATGTGTACAGGAAAATGGAAAATTTTTATGCAAATAAATGTTCGGCGCAGCTGCAAAACTTAGTTATATATTATATTTTATAAAACTTTTACTGCGGATAGTGAAAACTTCCTGTGCTTCATTTTCATCGAAGCATCTTAATAATTTTAATTATAGCTGAATTATTACAGTCATAATTTCCGGTTTGCTTTGGTGTTTTTGCTTATTTACGTAGAATATGAAACCTTACTGATGTAATGGTGAAATGCTATTTACTATGACTTTGAAGTATGTACTTTCATTTCTCTATTTTTAAATTTCTCTTAATTAAAGCGAAATATAGACTGACATCAACCTTAAGAGGTCTTATTCTAATGATTCCATTTATTAAAATTATGGCTTTATTTTTTAATTTGTTTAGTTAACGCGCTTAATGATACAGCTGCAGCGAGGCAGCCAATTGTTTTCAAGGAACCAGTGACCTATTTAAAGATATTTTTGTGTCTTATTTAAAAATGGACTAACAGAGCGTGTTCGTAGATCCAGTGTCTCGTGCATGAAAGTAGCGGTGAAATAATATGGCATTTCAATCGGAAGTGGATAGGTCCTGTGATTTGTTCGAGGTATTCTGGAGCGCGCCACCTGCCTCAAAGGTCATTCCCTTGGAGAAGTTCACCCGCTCGAGCCTCTCCCATCCGTAACGATGATGGCCGCCAACCTCCCCCTACCCCTTTCCACGCCATTCCGAGGCAGAAATAAGCGCTGGACCGTGCGCGGATGTGCTTGCCGGATACGCTCTTCTTGATGCTTAATCTATGTCGATGCGCTCGATCCGAGACGATATGCGCCTTAATTGCCGAAAGAAAAGGCAGACATAAAAAGGTTATGAACATTTTTGTTTTTTTTTCCTTCAAAAAAGTTTTAAGAATACTCAGGAAGCGTAATGCCCAGAACTTGTCTCAATCTGACATTTCAATGATAGCACGAAAGAATTTTAAGATTAAACTCGTGTTCCTCCATTGAACGAAAAATATGCCCTGCACTCAATCGTTGCAACAAATAATCCGCCTATGCAACGTATAAGCGCCTCAAGGTGCTATAAGAAGTCTTCATCGGTGTGGCGTTAGGACCCTCGGCGGCCGCGGGTTAACGAGAATCAAATTACATTATTAATTTGTATAAAATACGAGATTTGGACCTACTTTACAGTTTCCACGACAGTTGTGGAAATTGTCTATCTGGCCTAAAAGGAGTTCCACCAAGTATTTTATTATTTCACTGCGAATCAGACATCGCTGAGGTAAAATCTCTGGCTTTTCTCAACTTGTTTTAACAAGTTTACGCCGAGGTTTAACTATTAATATATAAGAAATACGAACCCACCCCTTGAGTATAAGGAAGATAGCTCTCCCCATAGGAAGACCTTGCAAAAAATGCGCCAGATATGAACGTGTTAATGCCATTGATTTTGTTAATCGATTTACCCCATCTTCTGCGTTTAACTAGTTGGTGCATATAAATAATATCTATGCACGTGATTATCTTAAAAGTTCCTAGCAAGGAGTTAATTCCTTGGAAACTGTCGGAAGTCGTATCAGTCGGCTTGAAATCCGCCTCGTTAGAGAGAGAGAGAGTTGCGTGTTGTATTCCGCCTTGATGTTGGCAGAACGTAGCCGGACCGGGGTGGCGTGAACATTCTAAATCGCGTTATAAGTCTGGCTAGTGAATCCATACGAATCCATGGAATTCATCTGGAGGTCATTGATCATTTGTAATATTGGATTATTTCATTTCGATTTGAAGTTCATATCGCTGGTAATAAAATTTACGCAAAATGATTGCTTATTAGTAAAAATATATTTTATGGAGCAAATAGGCCTCTTGCACTAAACATAAAAGATTGTAGATTTTTAAAACGCATTGAATAAAACTAAATTTTATGCGTTCTCAGGTTTTTCTAAGCTGGGTTTTAGATGCTTTATAAAAAAATTCACTTGTGAAATGGTGTTATTTGGATTAAGTAATTCATACCAAAATGTTCAGTTTTGTTGCTCGTTGGTCGTAAATGCAGCTTTTATGTTTTAATCTTATTCATTAAGCAAGTGAAATGTTTAATTTATTCATTTACTTACTTAAACCCTATATATTTTATCATTCATATCAAGTAAAAGTTTTGGGGACATGGTTCGCCTCGACTGGAATGTTGGAAAAAATATTATCGATAAAAAGCGTAACGTAAGATAGCGGATAAGAAACTCGTCGAGAGCAATGAGTATGCGTTAAGTGCTATAGATATGCCTTAAATATTTTCTAAACTAAGTACCCTTGTAAAATTATTAAATCAAGCATTATTTAGTCTTGGCAACCTTCATTCTTTCATAACGGAGTAAAATAAGTAATGCACAATTAGTTACAGCTTACTCTTTTTTTAAATTTAATATGCAATTTTTTCTGAAGCATGGATTATTTTTCCCGAATCAGCATTAAATATGTATATCCATACAGTTCAAAGCGAGATATTGATGGTGATTACTCCTGATTTTTTCGTATCAGACGACATTACCTCTAAATCAGAGTACCGCATTTAATAGAGCTTTTTAAATCTACTTGCCACTTACGGTGCTAAGTTTACCTAGCGATTATTTTAAACCGCTAACCCGTAAACGCCCCCTATTCTACTGTTAATTTAGTTAAGTAAATTACCTCATACATTTGTTTCAGCGATATTCAACGCTTTCTTACTTGCGCATAGACCATGTTAAGCTGGCGCTACTCTACCTTGTATGTAACACGCTCGACCCGGTATTGTGCCCCTGACCTAAGCCGTTGTTTCAAGATCACCTCGAACTTTGTATTTTTCTTAACATTCGTATAAATCCCATTATCACGATTAAAATTAAGTAGATTATTACATTAGCACGTTGATATAATTGAAATTAGCCCTACACAAATGGTAAATGTATATCAATGTATTGTTAATAGAAATCTTCAAAAGTTTCTCTCTCGACGACGAATGGAAACTCAGAATCAGTTGTAAGAATGAACATATTGTATAGCAGTGAAACATCGTTTTGGGAGATTTAAATTTTATGACTTTAATATCGAGACCCGTTATAATCCAATTGGAAATAGAATACCAAAAATAGTTCACCATTTGCTTTAATTTAATTCGAATTATACGCTTGTTTTATATTAGTAGTAATTATTATTTGTGTAAACTTCCTGTTTTACGTTGATGATGTGGAGTTAAAATACCTTTTTTATCGCACTGAACTACGCTTCCTATTTTTATGAACTGCTATTCTATCAACGAAGTTTTACTGTACATGCGTGCCACAAAAAAACTCGAATGCATTCTGTAATTCACTTTGTGGTTCTGAGTAACTTCGGTAATTTGCGCGATTTTTTGTTTCTTTACATTTGCGTTTGCTGTAACAGTGCTGCTTTAATTCGGTTTTATTTTATAAGGTGTTTGGTAATGATTTTATCGGATATAACCGAGTTGATGCCCACCCTCCTCCTAGATTCGGCATTAAATTCACTCCATATTTATTACATTAGTACCAATAGGGCAGGGGCTCCCATCCTTTTCAATATGGTGTGCATCAAGTTATTTTCTTTAATATCAAGCGAGCACCACTATGCTTTGGCAAACATAGGAATGATCATAAGTAAAATAGAACCAGCGTCAAAGTAATTAATAATATACTTAATGCATATAGGAAGAAAAGATGCGAATAAATTGAATTACTGATGCTATGAAGAACGACTTGAACCATCATGGAAGAGCGCGGTTAGACTACTAAACAGGACGGTGATGCTCGCGAGCACCAGGTTGGGAACCCCTGCAAAAGGAGTTTAGAGCGTAACGGGCCACAACCGTCGAAGGCCTTCCTTTCGTGGTTCGCGTGCCGATGCCTCTTAGCTCTTTAAAGAATGATGATGATCGACAGACGTGGAGTAGACTGTAAATGGCCGAGTTCGTTGATTGTTTTAAATTTTGACGGACCAGTGGGCATTTAAACTATTTGCTACAGCTTCGTAAAATATTTGTTGCTTTAATACAGTGCAGAGGCCTATCCGAATGTGGAAATTTTTATCCTATATTTTCTTTTCCTAATTCTTAACAATTGTCTCATAGTTTAGTTACTGAAATGGTTCATGAAAAATTATTTGTGCCTTTGAGAATACGTAATTTGGAGGAACTGATTTTAAAACTTTTAGATGTACTTTCCGTGCACTATATCCCAAATAGATTAATTCGTTTGAAAATAAGGCGTAAGATGTAGTGATTGTTTTTACTCATTATTAAACTTGACAATATAAAGAACAACCAGCTGTATTAACTATTGTACGTAAGAATGATAGCATAATTTAGGGGCGTTTCATTCGGGAGGTTCAGGGATCGCATTTCGGTTTCCTTTTCCAATAAGGTAACAGCCCTAATGGAGCTACATGATTCAAAATGGAATTTATCTCAGCGAGTTGAATAGAAATTCTAAATACCGAATTCGATGAAGTTTCATCATACGATCAAGTAGTTAAATTTAAATTTTTGTCTCCGGTAATGTTGAGCCCCAAATTGAATGATATTATGCGATCATGTCATAGCTCGTATTTCAATAAAAGCCTTTACTATAAAACGTTCAATGATTGCATCCCTACAGAAATATATTGCAAAAAATTGTACATCTATATTCTCCAAAACTAGAGATCCTATCAAACAATAAATAAATAAATTATCTTCTATTGTCAGTAAAGTGGCAGTTCCATTCGTTTTTGTCCTAATGTCATTTCCGTCTCCTGTCTCGATATGAATACAAAATTTTGAAATCCGAGCAGCGGTATAGCGCATATGCGTTTAGACAGATGCACAATGCGAATATTTTTTCATAAAGAAGACCACAAACGAGAGGCTATTGTAGCAACGATGTAGCATGACACCAGTTTACAAGCAAAATACCTGCCTGGCTATTCGCTCCTTACGTTCTGAATGTACGTAAAAGTTTTGAAAATGTCGATTTTGATGGCACAGTACAAATATTAAAACGGAAAGATATTTCTTAATCCGTAACGTTTCGAAACTCGATTAGATATGTTTCCTGTGTAAATAACGATGTCCAAGAAAGCGGCGCTTAGCAAGTGTTCATAGATATCCACTTTTCGGGCGCATTTCCTTCGCATCTGCTGAAAGCGATAACTTCATCCAATTTGAAGGTCCACGGTGTTGGAAATGATTTTATGCAACCGAGTGAAGCATCTGGGTTTGTTTGTCCGAAAATGTCCATTCCTGTCATAAATTCCTTACGCTACTGAAATACAAGAGCACCTTTTTACTTCTGGCCTCAGGTGCTCGTTTTCTGCCGATTCTATTTTCAGTCATTGGCGAAAGCTGACCTTTCTAATAGCCGTCCGAATATTTGACGTGCTGACAGTGGTTTATCAAGTATTTGAAGAATATCAATAACTTTCTAGTGTTTACGATAGAAGAAACTTTTAACATGCTAATATTTTCCACGTTCTAATCCGATCAAGTGCCAAAAATGCAACTATGTACTTAGATTCATCTTGGTAGTGTCTTTATGTGAAACGCTCGGCTTTTTGCTATATTAAAACTATCGCTGCTTTGGGAACATTTTTACAAAGAGCAGTTTTCAGAACATTTTAAACAACTATTACTGCTTTGAGAACATTTTTATAGATGGCATTTAGTAACTAAAGTCCTAGGGGGGAGATTAATTTCATGTGGTAGCAGCGCGATAGGATGTATCGCATGAAGTGAATAGTGTTCCCTCGTACGTTCTGAGAATCGAAATGTGGACTCGCGGTGAGCATGCGCTCTTCTGGAGGAACAGTTGATGGAAAGGGGGCGATGAGAGGGATAGAAGGAAGTGGCGGCGCTGGGCGGTGTTCTTGGGGGAGGAGGTGGAAATGGGGAAGGGTCAGGAACCGCCCCCCCTCCCTCCCGCCCTCCTCTCTCCCCTCTCCCCTCCCGCCCTCTCTTCCCCTAACCTCCCGGGAAGCCTATATAAAGAACGTCAGTAGACACGCGGACGATATACACCGACGAGGTAGTCGCGCTCGTGTTCGATTGTCGGTACCGCACGGGTGTTGCGTATTTTTTCCCGTGTTGTACTATTACTTTCGTTCCTGATCCGTGTGCAATTTTTTAAAGTTTTCATCCCGAATCCTTGGTGTCTAATGCGTGTGATTTCCCTGGAACTGTGAACATTTAGAGGAAAGGGTGTTTGTTGGACACGGAGACTGTATACGCCGTTTTCCTTCTCATTTTCCGAAATTTTTCCCATATATATTTGTATTTGTTATTCCTCGTCGATTTTCGAGGAAATACCTTCGTGTGATTTGTCGTCCGCTTTAAACCATTCGAAACGCCGCTATGTCTTCGACCTTCTACGCCGCCTTCAGGCACGTTGAGCTGGACAACATCGGCTACGGAAAGAAGAGGTAATTAAAAACCTTTGTTCTTTATCTTCGTTGCTCGCAGGGAGCTGTTTTGTAAATTTGGATTTAGTGTGGTACTATTGATTTCCACTACAAGGAGTTGCTTTGTGAATATTTGGGATTTTCCATGATTTCCTCGACTGGGTGAGATGAGCGCATCCTTGAAATTATACGAAGAAATAGAAGTATACATAGGTTGTTTTCCGTACCACTACATTTAAAAAGTTTAACTTGTATAAGAGTAATTTCGAACATGTTCTCTCCAGTGAATTACTGATTTATCTCGCATTTCTTTATTTTCTTCATGGACTCACGGTATGAAAGATATGGAATAAAATCGTCCCATAATTAGTCACTTGGTTTTTAGTAAGACGATAGCTGCAAAGTTTTGTCTGTCCAATATTGTAAAAATGGTAATTTTTATATTTTTAGTTGATTCGTTGAGATTTGAATTCCACGTAAAATGAAGTTCTTAAATGGAGTTAAAAGTGCTCAAGTAGATAGTTTCATGGGCGAGACTAGGAATTTAGCTCCGAATCGGTCGTTAGGGATTTCTCAATTCTAAGTGATAAATGTTTTATTAAAATTGTTTTCATTTTTATTTCTTTTATTTTCGTAACCAGTGATAATTAAACTTGGAGTTATTTATTTCATATTTTAAGGTAAATCTTTGAATTATTGTAGTGTATTTAAGAAATGGCATAACTTTTCCTAAATTCAGTTTTGTATGCTAACCTGCGATCAGTTTCAAATTGCTTAATTTTTAAAGCTGTGTTAAATTTTCTCATTTGTATCTTTTCAACTAAAAATACTTCATTGTGTGATAGCATTTCGCAGTAGTTTTGTTAAACAGTTATTTCGTATGTATCAGTTATATTTTCCCAGCTTATCTCCTGCTATCCACATTTTATATTTTTACTCCAAAAATATATATCATTATTGTAACTTAGGAGGGAAATTATATTCGCCTTTTTAAACTCATGAGCTGTATGCCGATGCTGGCATTGTAGTTGCTTCCGGTTGGAATTGTTATTTCCTGTTCCTCTTTCATCACATTTAAAGGCCTCTGCTTATCAGTTTCTTCCAGCCTTTAAAAAATGTCACTTCCCGATTCGGTTATTATCTCAAATACTGGTCTAGTACGAGAATTTAATAAGAAGACTATTAATTTTTCGTTGTCTTTTGGAATCCTCAAAAAATGAAGGTTGAAAATGATTCGTGGTTCAACGTTATTACTTGCGTCTACTACTTGAAAAGTACTGGTTTTAAATAATACGTTCTCCAATATCAATAAAAATGACAGTTGATTTTTATAAGTTGCTTTTAACAGCGAGGATTCGTAAAGCGAATGTTCAATTATGTTTTGACCCGAACAACGAATTATATTTTTCGATTTTGTGCTAATGTGTTCTAGGTTGCATCTCTGGTGCAATATTGAATCATTATGTAAATATAAGGTAATAATAGTATAATAAGATAACGTGTGAACATCATTTGCCGGAAAAGTGCATGAAATTTTTAACAATTATCCTAGTGAGATATTTTTTAACGAACCTCGACGGTATTTGTGATCATAAATCTGTGATAATCTTATGATAGACACAAATCTTATCCCTAGCCGTAGAAATAAATCACCCTATAAAATCCTACTGCCAACCAAGCCAACCGCTTTACTTGCTAAATCATAGGCAATCGTGGGCCTAAATCTTAGTCATCGCCCCTTTCCCCTCCTAGATCTCTTCCATACCGACTCCTTATCAAGGACCGAGGGGGAAGATGGGGGAAAGGGGAGGGGGGTAGTCCGAATCCAATCCCTCAATTCCTCCGCCTCCCTCCCTTCGACTTACATACGGTGTCATTGAGGCGAACCGGCCAGGAACGAGCAGGATTTCTGGGTCGCTGCACCGGCTTCTCCCCGCTTGTCTGCCGCTGCCTCCGCTTACCTTGCCACCTCTCGCCGCAGCACCCCTCCCTCCTTCCATCCCACTTCCCCTCCCGTCTTCCCACTTCCCCTCCCTTCTTCCCACTTCCCCTCCCGTCTTCCCACTTCCCCTCCCGTCTTCCCATTTCGCCTCCCTCCTTCCCCTCCCCCGAGGGGAACGCCCTCTCACGCGACTCCCGATCCCTTCCGCGTCAAGTATGCTCGGCTTCATCTTCGAGGGTGAGCGCATCCGAGCCATCATCCATCCATCAATTTGTGCGCGCGTGTGTTGTTGTCTTGTTCGGTGCAGCGATTACGTTTTGCATCTCCGCTAATCTTCTCCGTAGCCGTCACTTTCATTATTATACGTCTGGATGGCTGTAAAAAAGCTTCAGTGCGTAACGTTCCATGATAGCAAAATGTATCCATTTAAAAATCGTTATCTATGTTCTAATTTAACATGATGTTTCCTTGTTGAGGAACTTGAAAGTTTCGCCGATGTGGCGCCCATTCTTTATTCTCGTACCAATTGTTAATTGGTCCAGCTGGCCATTTAGATGCCCCTCCCCCCCACAGTATTACTAGTATAACGGCGTGGTTTAGCATTATATTATTCTCATCTCATGGTTCAATAATCTGTCGTGGTTTAGTTATTTTACAAAATGAGTTAGATCTTCGATGCGGGTTGTTGCTTTTTAAATACGGTTATCCTGAAAACGCGGTGGTAATTTTCTTCTTGGCAAAGATATTCGGGAATCACTACTCGACGGAGGAAAGTGAGCGAAAGGAGGAGGGAAGGCACGTGAACACAGGTGGGATCTCCTCCCTCCCTCCCATTCCTCGCGAAAGAAAAACAACATGAAGACGTACAATAGAAGTAAGCCGAGAGGGACTGTCCGAAGCGAGCTTCGCATATGGTGTGGGTTGTTAGACTCATTTGGAGTTGACCAGACGGAAAATGAATTTTACTTTCGACGGTCTTGGTTAGACGTTATTTTCCCCCTCAAAACTACGTTTTTCATTCTTTTCTCAAAACTATTGATCCATTGTTTCGTCCTTGGTAATTTTGATTTTTTTTATACCCCTCATATTGTAATCAGCTTTCTATTCAAGCAATCGAGTATGTATTCCGCTTCAATTGTAAATCGTTTGTTAGAAACATTTTTAAATTACGTTTCACATTTTTTCCTTTGCAAATACTCGGGCTAAAACGTGATCCTCCAAATAAAACCTGCGCTCATTGTCACCTTCTGTGCGTGGGAAGTCCTTTGCTTTTCTTATCCCCTTCAAGAAAAATAGATGTGCAAATATTTCGGTTCTAGTTGCATCTCAATGAATATCTTGACATGCTCTGGACGTCTTTCAGAAATAATAAGTTGCATTGCTATGTTTTAGTATCACAAAGTTATTTGTAACCTTAAAATGATTCGATAAGCTTTATATTGCTCTCCTGGTTGTGTTTAATATGTGTGAAATGAGAATTCCAACCCTCTCGCCGGCTTCTTTGTAGCGTTTCTTAATTAAAACGAAAATGCTCCATTAGCTGAACTTTTGGGCTAATTTATTACTTTAATTACTACTTAAGGATGCAATTCCTCTAAGGTTTGAGGATTTTCCTTATTGAACACATTTTCCATTAATTACGTACATTTTCTCTTGATCATCTTCCTTTAGAGTTACTTTGCCAGCTATCCCGATAATTATAGGTTTTCCTTGATGCATGAGTTTTTAAGAATTGCCCTATAAAGGTCTCGAAAGTATTTCTTAAAGCTAAAACATTCAAACTAAGAGGCATATCGATGTGGATGGCGCCTCCGAATGTCGCATCAACGAGTCAGCTCCTGTACTTTTATTAAAGCCCTGAAGTGTTTTCGAATGCCGTACGATCATGTTCGACATACTTCATGAGTATGCATGTATCTTACCTGGTCACATTAGATTTTCTCTAATGAGGAAGAGGAAAATATGGCGAGTCCTCGGTCGAGGTTGGAGCCGAAAATCGATGTTCCGCCCACCACCAGAGAGTGGGGCGGAGAGTTCAATAGCCTCTCTCTCTCTTTCTATTCCCGAGAACTTCTCTTGCGAGGTCGCAATCACGGCTCGCCTAAGTCACTCGGCTCTCATACTCTTTGTTAAATTAAATATTGGACCAGTTTCGTCCATCTTATTTCTCAGCCCTTTATGTCTTTAAAGTGGAGTTATGATCGCTCTTCCTACGATAAGTTTTGCTTACATTATGTTTACTAATATTAAATTCGTCAAAATGCAACATGCTAGATTAGTCGTAGATTGAGTGTAAGCAATCTTTACCACGGAGCGGCCACAAGCAAATTTTCCAGGTTCCCTGCGCTCCGCTAATGAAAATGGCGAAGGATAAAAAGGAGAAATTTAATTAGCATGTTTATTCCTTGCATAGTCGAGGATCCTTTGACTCAAGTCGGCTCCGTTCCGAATGCCTTATCAGAGGGAGAAATTAGTAAGAAAGCACATTATTGCGGAAATGGTGTCGTTGAATGGATTGCTGTCTCTCATAAGTTGGAAAAATAGCGCACGAAAGAAGGCGTTTTTGCCGGTATTAACTTAAAATTTTACACCTTTTATTTTCACTCGATTTGCTTAAAGATTTCAAGGCAATCGATTTTCCCCATACTCGCTAATCTGTCATCGTTGCGGTCTAGTATAAATTTTCGTTTTCGAAATGTAATATAATTGAGATGCGTTCGCGGGATTAGAACTTGCATTCGGCACAAATAATTAAGTGCAGTTTAAATGCAGGATAGAATTCACTATATTTCGAATGCAAAGGAAAGTATTGGACTACATGAAATTCTGGAAAGCGAAATTTTTATCCTGTTTTCCAGAATTTCTTCTAGTCCAGATAATGCCTGCATGTATAGAGTTTAACATTAACATTTATCTTTGTGTTTAACTGGTCATCTCACCTTAGGGAGCCAATTGGATTTTCTTTAGGCGTTCTTTATCGATGTTATCGGTTAAGCGAAGTTGATACTGACTAGCCTAAACTCAACGTGAAACAAATACCCATTCTGAAACTAGAGGACTAGTTTGCATCCGTCCGCTGGTCATGGTAGAATTTTTCTCCTGCTTTCCAGAATTTCTCTTAGTTCATTCCGAATACTTTCAACTTTCTGTTTCGAATTAAAAAAGTCATAAGATAGGCACCTGTTTAAGTTATCTGTTGCGTAAAACCAGCAACGGTTATTTTTCAGGAAAAAACTGCATCTTTATACCGACGTGATTGTACTTGTTTGCCATATCCATTTATTTTTATCGTGATTTTCTCATCGTGTCAACAGTCGACTACTCATAATACTCATATTTATTTACACGAAGAATTATCGAGACGATCCGAAATTTTAAATGCCATTTTGCCCATTCCCAGATTTTTGTTGCTATTAGGGTACGTTACCGCAATAAAGGGTAGTATATAATAGAGAAGGTTTCAGGTGGTCCTATTTCCCGCCAAATTATCTTAGCTCCCGATCCGCTCTTGATTCACACGACGAATCCCGTCCATGCAGCATCTGTATGTCATCTCTGCGGTATCTCGAGCGAAGAAGTTTTAAGATGGAGTGGGAGAGAAGCGACGTGAGCGGTGTTGCTATCTGCAGCTTTGGCGCCTACCGATCGACAGATTGGACACTGCACTGCCACTTGAGAACTATCCGTTTTTCGATCGTGGCACCGGCTTGCGCCTAAAATGATAATTAGGGCGTGACATTGCGACAGTCTGATAGTTTTCTAGCTATCTTATGCCACAATCTTACATGTTGCAAAACAGCTTTACTTTTTTATGGTTAACAGCCATCGAAACGTTGTGAAGAATTCTGCGAAACGATGAAGGCTCATTTGGCCTTAAGGTTTTTTTAAAAACCTGTACTAATTATATTATTCAATATCGGGTCTGCGATTTTGTCGGGTTTCCAAGATAAATACTGTTTAATATAAACGAGAATAGTTGGACATCGGAAATCTTTAAAAGTGGTTTAAGGTTTAATTTATTCTGTTGCATATACAAATTATTTTAAAATGCATTTTATCTTGATATTTTTTTTTACTTTTTACCCTTGTCATTCTGAAATCAACCTTTTCAGTCGCAGTGTTCAGTACGGTGATCATAAAATTAGTTGATTGTTATTTTTTTAAATTCGGTCAATTTTTTCACGGAAATCTATGGGTTTCCTACTACATGTAATTCATAAAGTATGGGCCGCATCGGCTGTTTATTGATACCAAAAGGTTACAAAAATCAGTTATTTAATATTCCAAGTTTCGTGGCAAAAAGGGTCAATTGAGCGATTAAAAACAAGTTCGATGATTCTTTCCTCAGCATCGCATTTTAAGTAGCGGTTTCCAAACATCACGAAGTTGCGCCACCCTCGCATAAGAAAACTGTCTTTGCGTCCCCCACCCACTATATCATGTTCAAATCAAAATTCATTAACAATACCTACCGGACCTACAATTGCCATTAACATAGCCAACTTATGAAAAAAGGTATGTCCTAGCCTCTTAAGGGCTAGAATTTGAAGCCTGCATATTTTAGATATCACGATTAGGATAGTTAAAAAGACAGTAAATGTATACCAAATCTTTTGCGCCCCCCTCCCCCTACCTACCCACCACCACCCCCCTCCCACCTCGTGGGCGCGCGCCCCATCTTTTGAAACCACTGCATTTAAGCAGTCATGGCCGGCTGCGTCACCCGAGAGCATTATCTGTGATCCTTGAACTTATGATGAAAAAGCAATCCGTGAGGCTTAATAGAGACAATTTTGTATTTTTTAAATTTAAATTACAGTCTTGAAGACCTTATATGTGATGAATTTTTGGCGCTATATTTAGACTTGATTTTTCGCCTTTATAATACCAAACCTCTTAAGTTAACCTTCGATGTAAACTCATCCAGCTCGTAGCACCCAAAAATTCCAATGCAGCCCGCCGAGTAAGAAGATGGTATTAAAGCGTTATCATCCGTTTGTAGAGCTAAGAGTGAGGTGAGATTCTTACACGCATCCCATGATATTGATAAAGCCACAATAATTTTGGGAATTTTAGATTTCTGCTCTGACTATTCAATGGAAATACAAATTTTCGGAATATTTTCTTTGTTTTGCGACGAAAGTCCTCCGGTCTTCGTCAGTATTGTAGAAAGCGAAAATCCAGGGACCAAATCGAGAAACTATTGCTGTTCCAGACTTTCCTTAATGGTGAGCTTTTTCTCTTGTAAAATCCTATTTACGATAAAATAGATATTCCTTCGAAAATTTATAGGCTTGTATGGGTATGGTTTAATTCATGATATACTTAAAAATTGCGAGCGCGCAAAGTCAGCGTTCCGTCCTTCGGAAGGAACGTTAAGCTGTTGGCACCCTTGGTGCTCTTCGATAAGAGTAGGCTAATGCCGGCGACACCGAGTTTTCCTCCTCCCTTGTGTTCGGTATGGAAGGAGCTATGGCTATAATAATCCAAGAGGTTGATTAGCCAAAAATACACTCACACGCACGCATACCTACTTAAAAATTGCAGGTTCGTTTTTATGCATATGTTATATGTAGCTATTATTTCGAATGATATACTTTTACTACGTTTTGTAGGATTTGAAACATCTACCGTGACCGTTTTGTTCTGACCTTGCCAACCCCAAAACTTCCTGCTGCGCTTTCTCGTGCTTATGTCAAAAAATTTCCTCTGGAAAATACCGGGCAGTAACAGTCACCTTTTTTGGAGCTTCTTAAACTCGAATGTTTCTTCTTTCTTGGCTCGATCCATTTCCTTCCGCTTTTTCGTTTTTTATTGTCTTCCTAAGAGGATGTGAAACTACTACGAGACTTAGACATTTAGGGATGAGGAGTTATTTTGGAGACCACTCCGCCTTCTAAGTCCCTCACCCTAGCTGACAGAAACCTCTCCGTTCGTGCATGCGGCGCTCGCGGCGATTGTTGAAACGACTCCCGTTAACTCCAGTCGTCTGACTAGACTATATACGGCCGTTCGACAAAATACAATAAGCGAATAATCTGTTACGTAGGGACTGCACCGTTACTTAGCTGTTCATCGAACATGAGTTCAAGATGTAGCCATTTTTAGCATGCCTTGCTTTAACTGTTCCAGTAGGATCTTCTCGCTGTGTTTATTACTAATAGCTTGGTAACTGTAATCGGGTAAAAGACGTTGAGCGTATGAACAATATCGCCGAGAGCAAGCATCGAATCCACCGGCAGGGTACGAACGGCGGCCTTATTGGAAAGCAAACGCTGCCTTCGCGGCCGAGGCCTGATTTGGTGACCCTTGGGAAGATTAATATTTTATGTGCTTTTTATAAGTTGCCACCTGATATTCTATTCGTTATATCGAATGATAAATCGGGAATGATTTGACGACGCTGTTTCAAAATTTCGTGTTTTCTAGTTGTTCTAGCGAATCTGATTATACGCGTCAAACATTTACTTCAATCGGTCTTTTTTTTGTTAATTACATGTCCCAAAATTACCACAATTGAAATATTACATTGTAACATATGGCAAACAACATTACAAGAAAGGGATTACAAGAATTAGTTTAACAAAAACTAAGTCTGAATGTAAATATTGAATAGTTTTTTACAGAAGGATATGGGCTAGAAAATTTCAAGATCGCGATAAAGGTTCAACGGAAAGTTATTATAAAAAGGGGCCCATAGAAAGGAGATCGTTTGGAGGCTGACAGATGAAGAGATTCTGGATTCTGGTGGAGTGAAATGGAATGCGAATAAAAAATTGGATGAAATGGAAGGATAGCGATAGTAACCATTAATAAGATAGTGAAGAAAATTAATGAGTAATTATTTTCTATTGGAAAAGACGCAAATGCTTTAAAAATTTATTAGCAAGTGGGTGATAAATATAAATTTTGCTGTGGAATGAAGACGTTTTATTTGGACCAAATTAGAGATCATTAGTTGAATAGTTGGACCACACAGCCATCGAAAGAGCATACCAAAGCAGTCGGATCGGAAATTTCATTAATATGTAAAATATACCAAGTACAGATGTCGAGTCAGCCGAAATCTTGGTAGACGGGTGTTTGGTTCGCGAGTTTGATTCTTGCTTTGGTCGTGGTCTTCTGCAGTCTTTACTATCGTAGATATACTCAGTAAAAAAGGCCCGTTATCATAATTAGCTACTTAAAAATGGAAATAAATTGGCGTCAAGAGAGTTGGGCATTTTACTAACTTAAATATGATTTCCTTTTAAGGTAGTTTTAGTGCTCGAAGATCATATTTTATTCTGAATAGCTCAAAAATGTTGATTTCGTGGCATGGTGATGGTTTATCCGAGGAGGGCCATCAAGGCACCCTCCCCGACACACGATGGATGGGGGAGGATCAGAACGAGTGCGCGACTGGCACGAGACTGGTGCTTTTATGGCCATCGATGTTCGTGGGATGCCTGGATTCCGGGGATATGTTTAGCATGGGCTCGAGTTATCGATTTGAAGGCATTTTGTAATTTTTTATTTTTTCAGTAATATGAGAATTAGAGAGTATATTATATTGGATTCGAAGACTGCTTCATCGAAATTTTAACTTTTGGAGGAAGAAGTACTAGCCATTCCTGCTGCTAGCCCTTCAAAATTTAATGAGTGTAATTGTAAATGCTATACACAAATCGCATCGTTTCTTAAATTCCCAGATGTTATTGCAGCGTTGTTTGATAAAATGTCGCAGGTAATGATTAAACGAACAATTTCGAAATTGGCACCGATTGATACGTTTCATGGCCAATGTTCCCTCAAATTATTTTCATCAATGAGCGGAATGAACTTCGTTATGCGCGCCAATATGAAGATGATGTGCGGATGTGCTCCACATAAAAATGCAGTATAACTTTTTATATCTGAAGTACAAAATATAAATTAAAACAAGGGATAGTAATATTCTTCCACGTTCATTCAACGTGTAATCAAATATAAATAATAGTATCAGAGATGTGTCGTTGCGGATGTACGCGGCACTTCAACAACAGCTGCGCGCCCCCTCGGCTTAGAGGGAACACTGCTCATGACCGTTAAGTGTTAAATCCTGTGAAGTTATGTTTATAATTGTTGAAACACGTTTTTGCTAACACTCCATCGAATTTTACATGTACAGCTTGCTTACTAATCTACGCTTACAAAAACTCTTCATTTCATTGAGTTTAATAACTAACGGAAGCTTCCCAAGCTGTCAGTAGTACTGGTTTTGACTGTTGGTGAAAAACAACTAACAAGCTAAAAGGGGCTATTTCTAAAAATAAATGCTTTTACTAAGGTAGCGTAACTTTGTATAACACAGTTTGAGGGTGACTTATTATAACAGTAATGCCCTACAATATTTTTTACAAAATTCATGAGAATCTGCTTTAGTTGACGATTTACATAGCTATAATAGCCATAAAAATGTGAAAATTATGTGAGCATTCGGCTACAAAGCAGACATAATTAGTGGTGGTTCACCGATATTAGATTTTATAAAAAGATGTGGTATTAGTGAATCGCCACCATTCTGTAGTCGAATATTCAACATTTTCCCCAATATTTTTACGGCGATTGGAGCTATCTAATTGATTAATTGGATTCAAGCCATAAGGCGAGCTCGATAATTTTTATTTGGATTATCCGCTTAATTTTTTCAAATCCATTTGGAAGAAGTAATTTTTCAATATTTGTGATTTGCAAGTTTAATTAACCAGGTTCATTTTTTAAAGATTCTGTAAAAACATGAAGTCTGATCAATGTTGTTCATTAAATACCTATCGGAATTTTTTAAAATTCTTGTTGAATTTAGTTGGCATATCTATAAATTTGTGTCTGTGTTTGTTATTTGTCGTGTGTTGTGCTCCAAATGGTGCGGGAATTCACAGAATGCCCCGAACTCCCGATCCAACCGCCAGCAATGGACAGTGCCCTGACATTTTCACCGCCGAATTCAAGGGGAGCCCAGGTCATATTAGGCAAGTGAGAGGATTCCATTTTTAGGAAGCGGCGTTCAAACTCGGTGTTCTTATGTTAAGGCCTAAAATTAGACATTTTTCTAAATCTACTTCAGTATAACCTGTTTATTAATTCTTAACGAGAGTCTACATAGCTTGGTGCGAGGTGATTGGTACAGTCTTGCGATCATAAATTCTCATCGGTAATGCCATTTTGATATCTAAAAATCATTACTAGTCATAGTTTAGTAAAGGGTGACAGGTATGCTGACCCATGATGCACTATATCCGAGTACAATTATCAGAATGCTTTCTGTAGAATTGCATTGAAACTGTTTTAAATTGCTTTTGGTGATAATCGTATAGAGGCAATTACGCAATTAATCCTTATAGTTTGTGCGTGCGGCGTAGTTTTTATTTTATTTTAGCCATGCGCCATTCTGTCAGCTTTTTAGCGTGGCGGTATTTATTACCAAACATTTTTTCGGTTAGCTTGGTATATTTGTTAATCTAAAATTAGCTTCACGTCTTGATATGAATTTCCCAACAATTTTTTTTCTAAAGTCAACCTAATTTGTGAATATAGTACCATCTTCATTATTTTAACAATGGCAATACATTTTGTACTCATTTTTAGAATAAATCCAATTTTAAAATTTAGAGCTTACCGTTGATTTTTTATAATTAACTATTTATCGTATTTATCCGTAAAGGAAAATGCCCCTGCAGAAAGTTATTTTACATTTTTGTATAACTACCCTCAACTGTCTGGTGAGTTACCTTGGTCTCATTTAACTCTCGCCTCCCCCCCTCACCTCTCCCTCTCACCTCTCCACAGTCTCCCATGTGCTTGCGCTCTCTCTCTGTCACATGCACTCCACATTGAACGAATTGGAGGATTACGACTGTAAGCCATCATATGTTGCGGTTTTGTCTGTTTACGTTTACCAACTTTGTGACTTATTTTACAGTTCGCGCATCGAATTTCTTTAATTCTCGGTTACTAATTGAGTTAAATTGCCATATGCCATTGAATGGCAGTAACTCAAGTCCCTGAACTTAACCCAGATTGATTAACCGCCCACGCAGCATCTATATTACTCGCTACGAAATCCTCTACCGCAGCGTTACAATATATTGTGCATAATCGAAACCGCTATTGGTGATCTTTGAAATGATCGATTCAAAGAAGAAAAGAGATTCGTTTTAATGGCACAAATGAACCTAGTGACAAGTGGATATCAGCATTGCCGTGACGCACACTGAATATCGTTGATTAAGCCATTACGGCAAGATTTATTTCGCGCTTCGAGTAACTACTCGATGTTTTTTCTTGCTTATCTAGTATGGTGGTTAGGTTTTTCTCCACTACTTATTGAACTATTTTTAATTGACATTTTATTTCAATCTTTGCCCTTATCGTTATATTTTTGTATAAGAGCAGCGTCATTGAGGCATTTTTAAGAATTCATAATTGGTATAATGGCTACAGGAATTGTTCCACCGCGTATGTTCGGCGGACGACGTTAATAGTAACCGCCTCGAAAATACCCACCCGGTTGTGATCCAAGTCACGTGAAATAACCACCAATGTAGTAATTTTATTTTATACGCGGATTCAAGGCGATCATTGAATTCAGAATGCTGAAAATAGGGGAAAACCTCGTCTTCCCTTCGGATAAATATTATGAATTTGGGTTTAAAAATTAGCAAAGCTATTTTGTGTTGTATTATAATCATACTGTGCATAAGTGGCCTTTGTTTCATGCTGTACTTAATTAACGCGCATACTTCTCAGTCCTGCCACCAAAAAAGAAGGAACTATAATCACAGATGTGTACTATTCTTGATGGTATTGGTATGTATTTTTTACATTTTAGAACATCCTACATTTATAACATTGCACTATGTTTTGGAAGACAGTATGTCATTATTAACTAAATATTATTTTAATCTTGGCATAATATACCAATGCTTAATATACATTTCATGTTGAAAGCAAAAATATCCTTTCATATTCTTATGAATATATTTTTATATTCAATGATATAGTTAAAAGAAAATTGGTCTATTTCCTTAATTAATATTCCAATTTTTTATTCATTATCTTTAGGTGTTCATTTTGCCAGTTAATTTAATTTTTTTTTATAATGTTCTCTTTAGCACATAGGCATGATATATTTCTTTTTTCCTTTGTTTCTCAGGGTTTTGAAGCCCCCTGGTGGTGGAAGCAGTGACATTTTTGGAGGAGAAGCCGGAAATACGCCTCAGCCACGTCAAGTAACCAGACACCACCTTAAGTCCTCACTCTTTGCGGATCCACCATCTGTATTGACATCAACCACAAATGGAAACTCAGAGGCAGATACAAATGGTACTCCTAATGGAACTTCAAATGGCCATGCAACTACTCATGCAACTACTCCAAAAGGATCTAAAAACGGTAATTGAATAGCCAGATGTAAATTGAAGGTTTATTTGATGCGTATGGCATAATGCATATAGTTTCCTTACCTAACATATTTTGTACAGTACCTTTGATTTTTCTTTAAGGAACAAATTTTTTGTTTAAGAATAAATGTTTATGGTTTATGTTATTTGACATAATCTGTTTTTCTCTGTATACACATTTTTGGCATTCTTTTAATTCCTAGACTAAATTATGCCATTTTGTTATTTGTGATGAGTATGTGATAGTAATTTATTTTTTCTAGGGTTATACTTCTAGATCATTTATAAGTATAAATAGTTTTAATTATTTGCTTGAATTTATGGTAATGAATGTTTGCCTTTCATATTAATTTACGTAAATATTTTGCACTTGCTTGAGGTTATTTCAGCTTTTTTTGTTGCAATTCAGTTGCCTGCATGTGTAATGAATCTTAATCAATTGACTGTTTTTCTTGCCAAGTTATATCACTAATGTTTTTATTTTAATACTCACGTAAGTCAGTAATGCCTTGTGATAAAATACAACTGTTCTTTGGTTCAAGTATTATTTTTATTGAAAATTTTCCAACCCAGCTTGAAATTATTTTTAAAATTAAATTATTAGCTTACAATAACATTAAAAGAAATAGACAACTGTATATCCAACTCAAGAAAGATGAAGTTGAAGGATTGAAATTTAGTTACGTATGAAAAAATGTACCTATCATTAAGTAGGCAATTGCTTTGTGTTTCTTCACAAATGCTTTTTGTGAACAAGTACTTAGGAAGGCATATCTTAATATATTTAAAACTTTGTGTGTGTGCGTGCATGCATGCGTGTCGGTATGCTCATGAATTGAGAACAAGTGGTCCAATTTCAACCAAACTATCCCCATTGATTGGTGGTGAAAAAGGCAGCATGTTAGTTTCAAAAATAAAAACCGTGAAATCTTTGACTCTGTTGAAAAATGGATAGACCTGCTTGTGGTAAATTAAGACACCCAAATATTTAGGCTTGAAACAGGCATAATAATGTCATTACTTATTTTATTAATGATTAATACCTTGAGCAGTGGAAAATTTCACTTTTGGATGTTTAGGGAAGTAAGAAATGTGAATATGACGAAAGTACAAGTATGCCTCATTTAGCACATGTTTGTTAAGAGCAATTGGCATCTCAATTTTTATTTTTGAAAAATGAAAAAATTAAGTTATGGTCTCAACTTTTTAGTGCTTTTTGTCATTGCTGAAAAGCACTATTATCTTGGTGATGCCCGTCTGTCTGTATGTATATACCAGGGAATAACCGATATCAACCAAATTTGGTACATAGAATCTTCACATAAATACAGGACCAAAATGACATATTTTGATCGGATCGACTAAACAATGGTGCCACAATTGCAAAATAAAATTTTCTGTATTAATGAGTTTTGGAAGGAATTGGCTGAATCGATTAACAACGAAATTTTGTATGAAGGAGGTGTGCAAAATAAAAAAACAAAATCAAGATTTTAAAATATAGATATAGAAAGCAGAGCTGCTACAATAAAAAAAATCTTTTTACAAGTATTTGTGTTGAACTGTCCACATCAGTTTTAACCAAATATAATATTTATAATGTACACATATATACAAAACCATAATAGCATATGTGGACCAGATCAACCAAACGGGGGTGCCCCACTTACAAATTAAACTCTCAGTATTTATGAATTTGGAAGGAATTGACTTAACGAATTTCAACTAAATTTTATATATAAGATTTGTACATCATACCATAATTAAATCAAGATGTTAAAAGTGGAGCTAAAGAGCAGGACTACCACAGTAAAAGTAAAATAATATTTCTTTTACACGTATTTCTAGAGAACTGACTGTGTGGATTTTAACCCAATATAGTATATATATTCTTCATATAAATAAATAACGAAAATAGCATATTTCAAATGGGTTGACTAAACAGGGCTACCACATTATCAAGGTTAGAATTTTTCTGTAACTATGAATTTCGAAGGTATTGGCTGAACCTATTTCAAAAAAATTATAGAATGGCAAAACGAAATGAACATGTTTAGAACGGATCTAAAAAGCAAGACTACAACAATATAAGGAAAAACAATTTTCTGATTTCAAAGCAAATACATTAGTATACAATTATACTATGGCGAATTTGATGAAAAGCACTTCTGTACCATGGGAAACCTATGTACATCCCTACTAGTTTCTTACTACCTTCACTTCTCTATTCCAATGATACTCAGTTATCTTTTACACACTAATTAAAGACATTTGTTATTTGTGTCTTTATTTGCTGTTTCTGTCTATTTTTCTTGTTCTCTTTTACTATGGTTTTCCATTGGTTTGCCGCAATTCTTTTCCAGTGATTTGAACATAGGAAATTTTACCCTTGTTAACATTACTGCTGGAATGGGTAAGGTTGGGTTCACTTTGGGTAGTTTATTGCTTTGGGTTGGGTTAGATTAGGTTTATTACTGAATTTTTAATTTTGTAATCAGTGTTCATTTGTTATTCTGATATTATTTTGCTGTTGGTATTTATGTTACATTCTTTCCTGAAGCTTCAGGACCGCTGCTGGAACATAATAACAGACCTGTTCTGTTTTTCTTGCTCTTCAAAGTAAATCACTTGTTTTCACTTTGTCCATCCATCTGCAAAATTTTGAAGTTGAGAAGAGCTGGGAAACTAAGACTTCAGGATAGTTTTGAATGTTGACCATTCATCTGTCCATTCGCTTTTTAGCAGAATTAAAAAAAAAGCCTCATGTACTATCTACATGGATACACTACTATGGTTAAGTTTTGTTATGTTCACATTGATACAACAATAAAAGGTAAGCATAAAAACATTCAATTTACTTTTGAAAATGGATGAAGATAAATAATACAGCTATTTAACTGGGGTGAGGTACATTGTTAATAAGTTGCAATTGACTTTGTGTTTTATGTTTTGTGTTTAACTCTAATTCTAATGAAAATAGTGCTCATTATAATAACACAGTTTGATCACTAAATCTGATGTTTGTTGAATCATGCATTTGTTAAATATTTCAGAAATTTACATGAACGTTCTAAAAAAGAGCTTTTCGAATCTGCTTTTTGCGGTTCTTTTTTAACTTGTTTACATTTGCGCTGTTAGACCACCATCCAAGGTCTTTGGTTTCAACGTCATTAGTTCAATTGTGATAAATAAATAAATGTTTAACAGCAAATAAGAGAAAAGTAATTTAAATTAATTATTAGCAATAATGTTAAACATTAATAAACTAACATTATTTTCAATAATATTCATGTACAGGCAGTTCTCGGACTTGCGTAAGGTTACGTTCCTAGAAAAATGCCATAAGTCGAAAGTGATTTTACCATGTAAACAATCATATAACAGGAGGTTATGTTCCTGAATAAGGATAAAGAAATGCAATTTTTTTTAATATGAACAAAATGAGTTTATTCAACTACCAATCGCATATTAAGAACATACAATAATATAGAAGGTTCTTTGTAACACGTATGTATTTGCCATTAAATGGGTGGAGATTACTTTGGGGAGACTTGAGGGAAATTTTTTTAACTGCCCTCTTCTCATTGTAAATCATTGTAAATGTGCCAAAGGAGCTGTTGGCAGTTAGGAATTGGATAAGAGCAGCGATTAAAAGACGGACAATAAAGGGAGCTCGAATTCATCATGAACTGCAGTGCCACAAAGGAGGAAGGGGATTAATAACTTTTGAATTAAAATACCCACAAAATTTTCATTGAACAAAGAGTGCCATTATGAACACTTCAAAAAATATTGAGGTGGCTTTAAAACACGTATTTCTGCTTTGGTATTGAATAAAACTTTTTTGATGAAAATAAATAAATTTTGCGATATCTGGTACTGTCATTGGTTTCTGTTATGGTGTATTAAATTGTGCAATATCACTTATGTAGGCGCTGTGTCACCATGATGACATTAGTACTGGTCTGACTGGCATTAGTAATAAGATGGGTGGTAATTGAAGACTGCCATAAGTGCGGATTGACCTAAGTTGAGGACTGACTGTATATTTAAACATTCTTTATTTAATTTAAAAACTTAGCAAACTGTGCACTTTCGTGAACCAGAGCCTATTAATCCTAGAAGCTGTAGCTGTTGATTTTTTGACACTTTGGCTATCCCTCTAATAGCAAGGGTTGATTTGTCAACACTTACAAAATAATTTAATTCGTATTATTGCATTCAGATACCATTATATGTTGCTATTTGAGATCCTAGTGGATACATGAGCTTTATGTAGTATTTTCATTTTTCTACTGTTTGACTTTGTCAGTTCTTAGCTGATGTAAAGAAATGTGTTGGTTAAGTTTTTGTGATAAATTATTTTATGAACATATCCAAGTATTATAATGTATCGATAATTATCTAATATATACAGGAAACATTTTGTATATCTCACTTTTTAAAAACGTTTCATAGTAAATGTTATTAGACAATTGATTTTCATTTTCCATCATAAAGAATTGGTTTATTGCACACCATTATGTTCATAATAAATAATCATCAAAAACGTAGGTTTTTGATTCTATAACGTTGTATAAAAATGCAAGATAACAATAGTAAAATTTCTGTCAAGTAAATATCAATTGGGTTAAGTACTAGGTTCTGAACTGTTTGTTTAGCGCAAAGATCTTTCAAAACCCACCCCTTGTGCTAAGTGAGGCATACCTGTTGTCTTTTATTGAAGGAATATTCTATTTTTCTGAAATGATTGATCATTGAAAATTACCTTACATATTCAGTGCAACTACTTGGCTGTTATGACAGCAAGATTTTAATCAACCAAAAAATGTTGAAAATGCTAATATTATATGTTTCGAAAGTTTTTATTAGCTGTTCTTTCTATTATTTGTTGATAATGTTAACTTTATTAGCCATGCAATATATCGTCCACAAATTAGTTTCCTTTATAGTCAGTTGTTTTCTTAAGAAGTAATTGATCTGAGTGACATTTAAAGAAACTTGACGTAAAATTAACACCTATATCATTAATAAATGCTTTAAGGTTTTTAAATGATTAAGGAAAATATTCATTTCTGCCTACAATTTCAGCATTATTCATCTGTAAAGATGATTACATAAGAAACGTATTCTATATTATTTTTTCATTCTTCCTACCAATCTTTGGGTAAAATAGTTTTCCAAGTGGATAAAAATTGTTTAATTATTGAATATTTTTTCTGCTTCCCAATAAACGCCCATGGCTTATCCGTACTAATCATTGTTATTAATCGGCTTATTACTAAATTCTTAATTATTTTATTATTATTATTTACACATTTTCTTAATTTATCCTTTTATCTTTATTTGAAAAACTTAAAGCAACCTGTTAATAAACTTTATAATAAATAATTTGCTGCATTACCTTTATAAAATTTGAATGAATGAGTTTTTTGTTAAAAAATTACCTATCGTAATAATTTTTTTAATTTTTTAATTATTCTCTTGAGAATCGTTTAAATCTATTATTTGGTGATTTCAATTTTGCTCAAATGTAAATTTCCTTCATCTCTCCTAAATGTCTGCGTGCTAACGGTGGTTGGCTTGTCTCATGACGCATGAAATTGTGGATTTGGTGTCTGGTTTTTGTGATCTTGGTGTGGTACCTTTGATGTCTTTGGTGGCACATAAGCAGTGGCAAGGAATCCAGTGACTGGTGAAGGAATGGGAGATAATCCTCTGACACGCAGTGCCCGCAAGAGAGGTAACATTTAATTCTCATCAATGCACTACAAATTCTGCCTTCTGATTTTTTTCTACTGATTTGGACATTCTACATGCTTTTTATTTTAAACTTACTAAATCTAAATGCTTAATTAATTTTATTCCTGTTTCAGTTTATGCATATCAATTTTATCTTTAATTATAGTGAGTATTAATAGAAAAATATTTTTGTTGACATCATCTTGGTGTGTTTGTGTGTCGGAGTCTGTGGCTTTGTTATATTTATTGGAATATATTTTCTCTTCTGTTAGCATTTGGTAAAATAAGACATTCTCCAATATTTTCTGATATTTGCAATATAGAACAAACTAACACATCAATTAAACATTTTTGTTTTAGGACTATTTTTTTGTTTCTCTTAGTAATTATATTAGTTATTAGCATATTTTAAAGTACGAATCAATTTTTATTTTTAGTTTTCGATGCGTTTTTTAATATTTCTCAATACAATTAGTATTGAAGGCTTCTGGTTAATATGTTCCCTAATGTATTACAATTGGTATTTATGTCAAATAGATACAGTGCAGTTATATATCAAATAATAACCATACATTGAATTTATTTTTGCTTGTTAACCATATGAGCCACTTAATATATTTGACAGGCAGAGATAATTGGATGTTTCTCTATCTCTGAAAACTTAATGGCCCTTTTGCCAATTCCAAAAATTTTACCTGATACATAGCACTGATTTTAATCTAACTCCTTGCTTGGGACATTTTAATTAGCATTAATGCTTCATAATTTAGCATTTAACTACTAAATTGATCACTATTTGTCACACTAATACTAGATGCAAATAGAATTTACATAATTTTGATGTTATATCAAGGTCTCCACATTAGTTTTATTGCCTGTAAAATTCAAAAGAAGTCAAATCTGCTTTCAGTAATGTTTTCATAGATGATGAGAAATACATATCAGTTTCTTAGTATCCAACAGATAAAGAAGTGCTAAATATTTTTTCATCTTCCATCTTTATCATCATCATAATGATCTGCTTCCATCACAGTTATGTCAATCAAAACTTGATCAAATATAGCTTCAAAAATCCATGGGATTGCTCATATCATTGATGCAAATTTATGATTTTTGATATTCTTCTAAAAATAAATAGTGATCATTTGATAAATAACAATGTAAAAGCATATTAGCTACTTCTCTATCTTGTTATAGCTTTCTTTGCATGCAGTCATTTCAATTAGAGATAGGCTGAAGAAATCATGCCCAGCAAATAAGGGGTTTTCTATCATGTACTCTCTCACTTCTCAAGACAGCAGCATTGGCAAAAGCAATCTGCAGCACTGAAACAGTTATAACCATCACTTTTCATTTTCTCAGCATTTCATTTCTAAAGATGGTGATAGAGACATAGTCAGTGCAAAATTATTCCATCATGAACTTATTTACCAATTGAACACTAGATGTAATTTTACTCAAGAATGCCTCTTGGCAGCTATGATTATCGATCCTAGATTTAAAATTGTGCTGTTTACAGAATTTGGCAATCTCAAAATACAAGTGAAGCAGACTGAGAGTAGCATGATAGGTCAGTGAGATTCTCCCCCGGCCACACACCAATTGCGGTGGCTTGCAGGGTATTTATTCAGATTCAGACAAACAAGGCATGATCCTGGGATTTGGTGGCACAAACACCAGCAATGCTGTTTCTAGTGAAGTGCTGTAAACTGTTTTCATGTTTTAAAAAATATTGTGGTACTTGGAATCCAGTTCTTTTAATTCTGCAGAATTTCTGTGGGTTTCACTAAATTGTGTTGTAAGTATAGGAGGCCACATGAATATATCATCACAATATATAGCATTATTTGGATCATCTTCATCAGTAATGTTAACATTTTCAATAGAAGGATCCAGTAAGGGCTGTTGAGTCATTTTCATTTTCAATATACACATTTTTAACTATATTCACTTCATTTGAAAGATTATTAATATTTTTGTTAAATAAAAACTAATGTACAGCATTATTTTTTATTGTTTTCTTTTTCTTCATGAATTCTTTTGGGATGAGACATGTTCAGACAATTTTGTCTTTTGTGGAGCAGAGGACTCATCCATTCTAAGAACATCAAAATTTCAATTTCAATCAATAAAGTAGATGAGAAAATGACGTTCGAGTAGACCAGAAAATAGCTGCCAAAATTGTCATAGTGAAGATTAGGCTATTATGCACAATATGTAGAATGTATAAAATGTGTTGGACACAAAACTATTGAGATTTTATTTTTATAATACCATTACAAAAACAAGAAGATAAGCACCTTTAACACACAACAGGAATGTTGGTAAAAAATTTTCCTTCTCTATTTCTTCACCTAGGAAAACAGTTTTGCACTAAAAATTTAGAATTTAGAAAAAATAGGAATGACTTGGTAGGATGAAAATTAGTTGGAATTTCTACAGAACTTTACAGAATATTTGCTAATTCAAATTTAAGAACTTAAGTAATATCATCACATGATTAGATTGAAATTTACTCCATTGCTGCACATTTTGGCATAATAATGGCATAAGCATAAAGAAACATCCGGATATTTACAATGCCGGTAATGATATGCTGAACTGAGCATGGGAATTTCAGTTGACAACTAGAATGACTGCAGATTGAGAGCTTTGTATATTGCTGTAGTCTTTTCTTTCTAATAATAATTTCTCTGTCACTTGTTATTGAGCTTTAATTTGAGGGCTTATTAAACAGAAGCAAAACTAATTTTTACATCTTGCTTTCCTGTAATTCTTTGCACCCTTCACTCCTGCTTTGAGTATCCTATATATTAATTTTGTAATTTAATGAGCATCACACCTGAGTTTAAGTGGTATAATCTGAAACGTGGCTGATATGTAGAAACATATAGCCATGAAAGCAGCAGGAAAAATCAGAAAACTTTGAAATGTGAAATAGTTACAAAGTAATTAATTTTTTAAAGAAAAATTTTCCTCAAATACATTACACCTCCATTTATATTCATAACATTGGTTTTTTAAATTAGTTAGAATTAAGATACAAATGTGAGACTTGGACAGTTGTACAGTCGAAAGAACTACATTTATTTTTTTGAAGAGAGAATATGAATCCATGCTGAATTAGCTTAAGGATCTAATATATATATATATATATATATATATTTTTGTGTTCATGTGTTGAACATGTCTCTTCGACGTCCCCAGCAGCCTGCAAACTTGGTCCCCGACTTGGTAAGTGTCCGCTGGGCTTCCTTCAACACCTTGTTGCCACCTTCATCACTACCTTTTCATTTCCTTAAGTTTATATATATATATATATATATATATATATATATATATATATATATATATTTTTGTGTTATTTTACGTGTGTCGCTTCGACATCCCCGGGGCCTCGCCAACCTGAAGTCGTCTGATTGGTGAGTGCTCACTGGGTTTCCTCATCCCAACACCTTGTTGACATCCATATATATATATATATATATATATATATATATATATATATATATATATATATATATATATATATATATATATATATTAGCTTAAGGAAAAGGAAAGGTTGTGATGAGGGTGGCAACAAGGTGTTGAAGGAAGCCCAGTGGACACTTAACAAGTTGTCAGGCTGTTGGGGGCGTCAAAGAGACATGTGAAATAACAAGCACACAAAAACGAAAGCTTTTCGGGCATATGCCTTTCGTCAGCAGATATATAGTAATTTATGATCTGCAAAAATAGCTTAGGCATTGTTATACATCATCACTTTATGATCACAATCTTATATAACTGGTTTATAACAATCACTTATTTAAATAAATATATATAAACAATATTAAATATAAAAAATTGAAAGGAAAATTTTTACTTATGTTGATTGTTAACAAGGAAATATCACTGAGCTTATTCCAATAAACTGAACTTATGTTCATTTGTCTTCTAAACCAAGTTGCTCTTATAATAAAAAATCACATTTCTCCTTGAATCTTGCTCTTTAACTTGAGCAAAATTTCATTGACTTCACAGGAAAATAAACATTAATATTAATTAATTTATTTTATTAGTCATTAAGCACTTAACAATGCAATAGACCACCTCAAATACACTATGTACAGTCACAGTTTAACTAAGACTACAGACTATAAATCACAATAAATATCATCCAAGGTAAAAGAAAATAATACATGATAAACATCAAAATACCAGATCATGTAAGTCACTGTCCATAAACTCATCAATTGAATAAAATGTCTTGGTTATGAGCCAGGATGACATTTGGGATTTGAGTCTATTAATATTTACAGTCATAGCAGATGGAGACAATTTGTTAAAAAATTTTATGCTCAGATTACATATCACCAAAAACAAGAATGGTCCTACCACAGATCCCTGAGGGACACCCTGATTGATGGTTAACATTTTTGACTGCTTATCATCTAAAGTTACCAGCTGATTTCTATTTGTTAGGTATGACTTAGTTCAAGTTCAACGTCACATATGCCATAGTAGTACAGTTTTTAAAATAAAATTTCATGCAAAACACAATCAAATGCTTTGGACAAGTCACATAGTGTCAAGTAAGTACATTGTTGCGAATATTTTCCACATCTGTTTTAGCTGCCTTCACTGTTGACTTCCCTGCACAAAAGCCATATTGAGAAACAGTAAACAAATTATTACTCTCAAAATATTGATTTACCTGGATTTTTATAAATCTCAAATATTTTTGAACCACTGGAACCACTGAAATGGGGCGATAACTACTGGGATCATTCTTATCACCTTTCTTAAATATTGGTACAGTCTTTGCATATTTAAGAAAATCAGGAAAGACCCCATCATGCAGACATTCATTTATAACTTGGGCTAATGGTTGAGAAATTACCTCATTTATTTCTCTAAATAAATTATTAGAAAAGCTGTATACATCTTTGTTTGATCCTTTGAATTTCCTGACAATTGCAACAATATCATCAGCTGTGACCCAGTTCCACTTAAAGGTGTTATTTGTTGTCCTAGTTTTTTTCCATATCCTCTGGTTGTAAAAGAGGAGATTTAATGTGTGTTAATAGATGAAATGAAATAGTTATTAAGTTCATCAGGAGATATATCTATCTTTTCATGCCTTCTTGTTCTATTTGTGGTATCTTTAATGACTTCCCATGCTGCTTTATGTTTGTTTTCTGCCTGCTGGATATAATTTTGGTTTGTTTTTTCTTTGCATCAATGATTTTACGCCTATACTCATTTTTTTAAATAGAATAATTTTCTTTTATATTCAGTGTTTATTGCTTTAAACTTTCTATACAGCTTTATTACCTTGTTTCTAAGTTCTTCCAGGTCGGATGTGAACCACTTATTTTTTATTTTAATATTACCCCGGTACGATTTTGTATGAATTTTATGGGGAAGCACATCTCAAAAAAACTTATTCAAGTTTCATGCAGAATATAAAACTTGGGTTTTCCATCACTGAATTTAAGATTTGGGACCCAACTGATCTCAGATAACAAATATTTAAAGCAGGCAGCACCTTCCAGAGTAATGGGCCGAGAGATGGTTAGCCTGTCAGAATTAATTTTCATGTTCGTCAGGTTTTCTACCTCTATATTAAAAATAATCGGGAGATGGTCAGATAAATGTCTACTACCCTGATATTATAATCCTGGTAATCATAGTTTGTAATTATGTTATCAAGACAAGCAGATGCTCTGGTAGGTTTAGAGTTGGCACAATATAAATTACAGGATTTCAAGAGGTTATTGAGAATTGTTAATTGAGAATTGTTAGAAACAAAGTGCATATCCAAGTTGAGATCGCCACTGATCACTATTCATATTATATTTAGAGAGTATGCATAACGCTTTCTCCAGCTGTTGACAATAAATCCCCAAGTTATCATTTGGTGAGCGATAGGTACAGGCAATTATGAGTCCTTGCTCCTTGTACACTACCACAACAATTTCAAAGTCTAATTCAATGCAGAGATATTTAAGGTCAATTACCTGACATTTACAATTTTCAGATCTGTAAATACAAACTTGGCCATTTTTTGTCGATTCGCGACAATAAACAGTTATCATTTCATATCCATTAACAATATTTAAATCAACCTCTCCATATCGTAGCCAATGTTCAGCAGTACATATGAAATCACACTTCATAGACTTAATGAGTACTTTGAGTTCATAGAGCTTAGTACGTAAACACTGAATATTTAGATAAAACATTCTAATACCTGTGAAGATATTCTTGAGGCACTGTCAGGCTTGTTTTTGTGCCGCTTTATCAGTCCTGGCCTGAAGGCAAGCAGATTTTTTAACCTCTGCCTTTGAAGACACTCCTGATTTCTGATCAGCAGCTCATTACTGTTTCAACCTCTGATTTAGTTAAACCAGAAGTCTACATGCGATAAACAGTAGCAGATACTGCATTCTAGTTAAGATAAGCTTTCATTAATACATTTTTCACAAGAGCAACATGAACTACCTATCTCAGCCACCATCTTGGATGAACAGTGATGTCCCAAACTCTCTTAGGCTTGCTAGTCAACCAATTTGTGTGTGACACAGGTCGGGAAATTATTAAAAGGAAATTTTTTGGCCATGCTTCTGGATTCAGAACCTCAAAATCTTTTACCATTTCTTTATATTTTTCTACTTCAATGCCGAAATCCGATTTTCAATGAGATGCAATTGTAGCAAAGCAATGTGATCTCAGATTAACTACAATGCATGTTATAAACTGCTATCAATTTATGCTGATGATTCATTTGTTGTGTGTTAAAATGTTTCCTCGGTAATACAATTCTCAGACGCAACTATACTTTCTCTTTTCTTTTCTCCAGGTTTGTCCTTTAAAGTTGCAATAATGCAAATCGTTAATTGTATTAGCTTATCAGCTCTGGTTATTATTCAGAACTGCTTTTATAGTTGCAACGACAGATTTACCAATTCTTCCAGAACATCATACATTAGGCTTATGAACCTAATTCATTCGTTAATTGTTCTTTCAGTATCATTAGCAGCAGCTTTAAAATGCTGAAATAATGTGGGATATCCACTCCAGATTGATTTAACAGTTTGAAAGCTGCTTGAAACTCACTGAACACCTAAGACTCGGCCAATTTTTGTTAATTGGAGACTTAAGCAGGAAGCTATTGTGTTCAATTCGTTTGAATTTTTTGGAGATTGATTGTAAAGGGTATATTTTGTATCAACGAAACTTTTAAAATGATTGTGTTCATGTGCTCAATACTATCATGAACAGCTAATTCTAACCAGTGGTTCAAACAATGGCAGATTATTATCCCTGATTGTTTCAGTTTATCTTATGGTAGCTTACCCCCACCTGATTTCTTGCCCAGCATTAGATTTGCGCCATCGGATGCAAAGCATAAAATTTTATTTTGTAAATATGCTTCAGTCATACCATGTGAGTCAAAACGTTTCAAGAGTGCATTTGTAATTGTGTATGTGCATTGGTTGTTAAAAGAAATTAAATCAAGAAATATAAACTCTTCACTCTCATCAAGGACAACTTTATCATCGTACACAACTAGAGCCAAAATATTGCCTAGTGTTGTTGAATTATCAATTATGACTGAAATTTTTCTTCCTTTGGCAACTAATTTAGATGTAAGCTTATTTTTAAATTCTGACACAATATGCCTTACTGTTTCAGTAACACTGTAACAGAAATTAAGAGTGAAACTAGAAAACCAGATGTTGTGAATTGGGCATATACATTGTATCTTTATGTGACCATTTCCACAGAAGATGTTTCTGCCTTGCGACAGTATGCTGTGAATAATTTGTTTCACACCCTACTTCCGATGTCGTGCCCTTTTCTTGTATATTCCTCCACTATTCTTGGATCTTTTTTTAAATGAGACCATGCTCTGTAGACCATTCTTGGACTTCAAAACATCTCTCTCAGCATCCCCTTTTTCGGAAAGTGTTGTACATTTTCTCTTTCCCATACCTCCCTCTTCTAGAATCAAGAGCATTTCCAGGAAAACTCAATGTCACAACACTGTCCCTTGGATATACCACTAGACATTCAATTCCCTGGTAGAGGAAGTATAAAGACCATCCTTTCATTGCAATACATAAAAAATATAGGCATCTAAAACTACCATGTCTTTTTCATGTGCATTTGAAAATATTACTTTTCCTAATAGTTAGTGTTGAATAATAATTAGAATCAATCAAACAGAGTAGTGGCAAATATATTATTACTGTAGAAGTCCTAGGGGGCCAGCACCCTCTCACGCTAGACAAGCTCCGCATCCTAGGCCATGGCCTACTTTGCCTATGCGTAAATCTGACCCTGGTAATAGTATTAGAATGCAACGGAAAGGCCCAGTTTCAGGTTTATTGCCATTGCCCTGTGTCAGTTGCTGCCCGGGTAGGATCACCCTTTGCTACTTGGGTCAGTGTGACCCCATAGGGAATCACAAGTGAGGCTGACATTGGCAAACAGGAATGGTGAAAGGAAAATGAAAGATTTAGCACCGACCCATATTTTTGGATGTTAAGTTCATGTAACCATGACTATGCTTTCATTTCCCCATATTTTCTATGCTAGCAGGCTAGCTAGCTAGTTGGATCATTATATACCGTCACCAATGAAAAGAGGCAGGACACACCTTGGTTGCTTATAAAAGTACTGGGGCGATGCCTTGGCTCGACTACACCCCTGCCTACTGTTGAAACGCTGAAAAATTAATGTCCCAAGGATTTGATTATTCACAATGAAGCTGTTATTTGGAAAATGGAGGAAGAAACTTGCACATTTAAGTAGCCAAGTAATAGAGCAGTAAGAGCAGTTATTGCACATGGAAATACGAATTTACGTTAAGCAAAGTAACTTGCTTGGCATAGATTTGTAATTGGATAGTTAACTAATTTAGCATGGTGCATTGTAATTGGGAGCTATGCCTTTTATATTTTTCTGAAAGAAATCAACAATACATCTTACATTTAAAGAACGAGTGGAGAAGAGACATTATGGCAGTCTCTGTGAATGCATGCAGCACCTTCTGATAATGCAGGGAGTTGAGTAATATAAGCACTCTTTTTGTATAATTCTCATAGCATAGTGTTTTTAGGGAATGCATGTGCAATTTTGAGCTAACCATGTTTCTGTATGAGTTTTAAAATGTCTGCACAATTATTTCTTATCCAAATGATCAGTACTTCACCATCATTCATCATGATTGCATCACTGTGACTGCTTAGCTGTGCCTTCCAAGTCCTGGACATGAACTTTGCTAACTCAGCATCATGGCTGATACCAGTACTCACTGTATAAAAAATTAGATGTTTATGGAAAATGTCTCATTGCTCTAGATATTTTAACTTGACAAATTTCAAAATACCTTATCAGGCATAGTTAAAAAAATTGAAAATCTACCTTGGCATTGAACCTGTTTATTAGTGAAATTATATTTTTAATTATGTCCATTTTAACAAAAAATATTTTCAAATTGCTTTGGTTGAATATCTAAAACAGTGATGGTCAAATGGCAGCCTATGGCAGCATTTTATATGCCCCCCCTTTAAATAAAATTATTTCTTACCAACATAATATAGTAAAATTGTGTGCAGCATTGTCTTTCTTAAATCTTTGTAAAAAATAGTCATTCGAATAACTATATGGTCTGTATTCAATCTAGGAATTAAAATGATTAAATTTCTGAATGTACATTATCAGGTCATATAGTTTTGGCTCCAGAATAAATCCTGGATAAAATAGTGACCCAAAAGCTTCAAAAGTTGACCTTCCCTGATTTTTAACATAAAGGGGAAGCAATCCTCATATTAAATTGTGAAGGTAGGTATTTCTACATGTAAATGATACTAAGGCTTACTGATTGGTAAACAAATCTAGATTTGCTGATGAGTAAAGACCTGATTTCAGTATAAAATTCTTATAGTCAATTTAATTTTCAATAACTCTTTAACTTATATAAATTAATATATGGCAATAGAGATATTGTTTAGAATGTATATGCTTTTGGCTGAATGATGACTCTCTTTCACTCTTTGCCAAGCATCTCTTTGACCATAATCACCGATGTTCTGGAAAAATTGAAAATTATTCTGACCATTATATCTCAAAATAATATTGTAGGTAATCACTTTATATTCTCCAGCATTCCCCTCTCATTTCCATCATCCAACCTTCCTCCCTATGCCAAGTTAACTACTTTTTGCACCTTATTTAGGCTGGTTTCCAAATGAAACATAGCCTTATGAAATGGTTGTGTCTATGTGTGTGCATCCCCCACTAACAACTTTTGCATCAATGGACCAGTTTTCATGAAACTTGGTATGAGGGTCGTTCCGCCAGGGTCCACTTACAGGCTATATTTTGTATGGCGAAGATTGAACTCCCGGGTTCGATTCCAGGAACATTTTATCCTCATTAGTTTTACATGGGAAATCTCAAATCCATTGTGCAGAGATGTTTTCTTTAATACTTTAAAATTGTGATATTGGAGCGAGGTTTGTGCTTTTCTAAGGGGAAAAGAATGTAGATTCTAATTCTTATCACAGAATTTTGATAATTGATTGTATTTTCTTGAATTTCTACTAAAATATATCATTTTTGCATTTTAAATAAAAATTTATCGGATTGTTGCCATGGAGACACGATTATTACCAAACTTGGCTTGAGCATAGATGAGTGAACAAACATGTTATTTTCTTTTCCAATTAAGTACCCTTCAGCAATGGAACATTTGATCCATACATATTTGTGTATAAATAGTAACATTTATTAAATTTGGCTATTTAAAAAAATACATGCAACATATAATGCCAGAAACAGATTTTGACATTGCTTTTAGTATTTTAAACCTGATAATGCTCCATTAATTTGCTTTCCAATTTTTTCTGTCATTGATAAACTACGAATTACAAATGGTATTTATGGTATGAGAATTCCTCGGAATGGCTAGCACATACTGAAACATTTCCTGTCAATATAAGTAATCGATCCGGGACTTCAAATTTGGGAAACCAGTCTGCATTAGTCCTGGTTTGGACTTCTTGTTTTGTCCCAACTAAAGCTACCACTAACCTCTCTCATTCTATTTGTACCTCCTCTTTCCAATAACAACCAACCTTGTTAATTGCTTCCCTGATTACCCCAAGTATACTCGGAGTGAGTTGATGGTCAAATTCTGATAAGTTCGAGTATGCTCAGACTACTGTATTTTTTCCTTCCCTTGCAAAACTCAACTAAGGTTTTTTGTTCCTTCCTAGAAGTTTGTTCTGACCATCAGGGATCGGAAGTATGCACAATTTTGATTTCTCAGAGCGGGTTTTTTGGGGAAGGGAACTTGTGGACATTTTCACCGTGCAATTCGAATTTTTCTCTTTACGACCCAGATGATTCGATTTCAACTTCAGATATCCTTTAGCCTACCAATGAATCCATTAACCACTAGCTTATTCACCCTCAGTGGGTTTTCCTGATACCTTTACTTTCCTCAATTTCTAGGTCCTTCCCTTCACCTCTGGAGATAGACACCATTTTGGGATCATTTTTTCAAAGACCTTTTCTCAGTAGTTATTCGTTGAGCTTTCGAGTAAATACGTTCAGTATTTTTCCTTCTGTTTGCGCTCTATGACATTTTGTTATCATCATTGATTTTATTGTCGTTTTTGTTGATTTCAAACTTTTTTAGGATTTTTTATTTTATACCATTTTTGTTTTTGTGATTTTGTTTCGATTTTTGTACCCCAAATGGATGGCAAAGGACTATCCGATAGTTGTATAATGTATTTGCATGTATATATTTTATGTATATTACACCTAATTTTAATGTTTTCTTATATACTTACCACTACAGTTATATTAGTTTTGAAATATAAATTGTCAAATCCTTGATTTTTTCAATAGTATTACATATTTTGGAGTTAACTTAAATTTTTAATACGACATTAAAAAAGAAATGAAAGCATTTCCATAATTGTCTCCCTGTGGTTTTTCCTATACTAAAATAAAAATGTCTTTTTGACCTTATATTGTAAAAAACATAGGGAAGCATTAATCACTATTCCTCCCTTTTTCTCACTTGGTCAGTTGCTTATATATAACCAAGGCTGGGCTTGTAAATAGTCCCATGATGCAGTGATAAGTAATAAGCTGGTTGGTATAATTTTTAAAATGACGTGGAAATTATAAAATTCACAATTTAATAAATTATTTATACCATTTTATAAAATAATTATCAAATGCTTTGTTTGTAACTATTGGTTTTGTTAGATATTCTTGTTGAATTTTATTCTGTAATTGTTGATATTCTTTATGCAATTAATAGGGTCATTCAACTTGATGTTGTTATATAAACTTCAACATTCATATATGCTCTTAGATTCACTAGCACCAAAATAATTTAGCAAGAAAGTGGGTGTTTACTCTTGTACTTATCCATTTTTTAAATATTTGCTTTAATACTTGATCAATGTAAAATATTGTTGGAATACAAGTTGTAGGAAATCTAATTTTCTACAACTTTTGTTTGAAACATTTTCCCATATAGTGCTTTGTTTAAGAGATATTTTTAAAACCATATTTTTTTAGCTACCATCATCACACCATCTCAAGGCAACTTTTGTAAACACTTCTGTTTATGTTTAGTTATGTCTTAGCAACACTCCTTTTTATTCTTAATTGTTGGAGCTTTGTGGCTATATCCAATATCAGAAGGCAACAGTATGAGTTCATGTCTGTCCTTTGTAAGGTCTTTGAATTTTGCTCACATTTCCTTAAAATATTTATTATCATTAACCTATTTGGAATTTTTAGAAATATTACAGGTATGGAGAAAGTCATGTGGTGGCCACATCAGATTTTTTTAAACTACTTTCAACATTCCTACATATTTCTGTTTTCACAGACCAACTTTTTTCTCTTTCAGTCAAAATATTTAGACAAGTTAATTAAATTTCGTAAAGACTTAATAAACTCTGTATGGGGTGTCCAAAGTCACTGTGCCCTAGATTATTAAAGTGTTAATTATTATTACATGTATTTTTGGCACCTGTATTTGTGCATATTTTCTGTAAAGATATCCAAAAGAGCATTTTATCATGACTCATTTTAAGTACAAACCCACCCTTAATATTCTTTACATTGATGTTTCAATAGGTAGTTTGCTATTTGTTAAAATGTGTCATATTGATTTTTACAACTCAATGTTTAATATGATTTCTTTCTAGTTTTATAGTTTATTCTAATCTGATGCACATATTCCTTTTTTAATTTTACTTAATTTTTTCATTCAAATAAACAATGGTACTTGTTATCAAGTATTTTGTTTAAGTCAATGAATAAAAGTTTTAAATATGTTTGGAAATTTTTAATCTTTTTTATTATATGTGAAGCTCCACATGATTCATGATATGTATATTTGCTTCATTTGGCATTTTATAGAAGGAAGAAACCCAGTGACTGGCGAAGGTTACAATTATGACGAGAAAGACTCCTCCCAAACTGTGAGTGCCCAGCCGAAGCAAAGAGTACCACCTGGTGGATACACCACCCCCCTCTGGTGAGGGAGAATATTCTTGAATGATGCTAGCTGCCATTCCTCTGTGTGGCATAATTGGGAATCACCTCATGATCCACATCTTCCAACTGAAAGACTTCAAAAAGGCCTTGCCAATCTTAAAATAGCTTTCTGGTGTTACTGAGTGAGAGTGAATGATGCTGAAGTATATCCTATCCAGTTTTACTTCTGCAAACCTCTGCAAGCTATATGAAGATAATGTCTAAATGTTCATATTCTACTGCTTAATGTTTTCAGTTTTTCTTTGCACCTGCACTAAATTTCTATTTTCACTCTCCTACTTTGAGAACATATAACACAGTTTGTTATGACCTTTTGGCCTGTCATTCAGGGAAATGATCACACATAATTATCTATCAAAGGGTGGTCAGTGATATTTCTGTTGCGTTAGAAAAGTGATGCATTAGTTAAATTTCTTTGTGCTTTCTTTATTGAATTTCATATTTTGGAAAAAAATCATCCGTCCTACCATCATAACCAAAAAATATATGTATTCTAGATGATTGTGGGTGTGGATTTGATGTGATACATGAATGCAGTGGAGAAAATTGACTGATTTATTTTTGCATTTACATGCTTTTCTTATTTCCTCTTTGTACTTTTCAAGTAATTTCTTTTGTTCCAGTTAGGATAAAGGTAATATATTGTAGCAATATGTGCAAATTTACCTGATGCCTGTGCATTTGATTTAGTAAACTTGCCAAATCAACTTTTAATGTTATTTTCATTATTGTCAATAAATGAAGCACTTGTGCTATGAATATAACGTTGTGAATTAATTTGAGTTAAGCAACAATGCATCCTATAATGATGGTACTATCCATCCCAATGTAATTTTTCATCTTCAGATGCAGTGCTTCTTATTGGTTACTTATTTTTCCATATAATTATCAATAGTTAGTGAAACAAAACTAATAAATTAAAGCATTTGTTTTCTTTTCAATGTATATTTGCATTGTGACAAAGAATTCATAATTTTTTGCAACTATTTTGTACTTTGATGGATAGGTAGTAAGTAGTTATATGTGAATGGTCTTTATTCTCAAAAGAATGTTGTTGGATGTATCATGATTATTTCATTTTTGCAAATCAATTATAAATGCTTACTTTGTAGAGGTAAGTACCCATGTTCCATTTGCAATCAATGACTGAAAATTTTAAGTTAAATACAGTACACCACAATTTCATTACAAAGCTCTTACTATTGTGCTTTAATATTACTATTATTAATAGACTTTCATTGAAATTTACCATGTTTTGAAGCATTTAATGCAATGAAAATTATTTTCTATGCATAACATTAGCTACATGTATACGTATATACACACATACATACAGACACCTATTTATTAATCTCATACTCTTATGAAGTCTAAAAAATTTATAATTGTTTTCATGGCTGTATATCTTTGGTTTAATATCTCAAAAGTTGAAATTGGCCATTTTTATGAATGTCTAATTTAGGGAAACACTTCCTTTGAGTTGAGATAAAATAAGAGAAGAGGTAATGGAACTGTTTACTTAAAATGATACTTTTCTATCATTCAAGCTTGTAATTTTTTTATCCTTGTGTAGTTTCTAAACACTGAACTATAAATGCAATGTAATTATCAACATAATCAGAAAATAGGATATCCAAATGTACTTAAATCCTAAAGAAATAAAATTTGAGCTTTTATAATGAAACTTGCCTTTATTTTTATTTAATAGCCTTAGCAGAGTTATCACTAAACCATTTAGAGCAAGACTTTCCAACCCATAGCTCATGGGCAACATGTTGCCCACAAGCTGAATCAAATCTCAACAAAATAGAGGCATTGTAATTAACTCGGATCTCCTCTCTAGCTGCTGAGGACTAGTCATAGCCGAACAGCCAGCTTTGTTGTGCTTTGTGTGATTATGCTGAGAGATTTCACTAACTTGTAGGCCAATTCATTATAAAAACTAAATACACGGCTCTTTTAAACATTGTTTTTAAAGGAATCAAGATGTGCAGTATGCATTGCAAGACAATGTATTGAGAGTTTGCAAAGGAGTACAAGTCTTTTTAAAGGAGTACAAAAGAGTACCTACATGATTTTTTAGGAGTACAAATTGGCTGAAAGGAGTATGTCTGGTCACCTTACCATAAGTGAATGCACGAGCCCATTCTTAAGTTTTAACTCACTCACCGAGCCCATAGTTAAAATGTATCAGATGTGCATATTATACGTACTACGGCAGGGATGTTCAACTTCTATGCTAGGGAACATATTTCTCCTAAAGTAGCTGACAGAGGGCCACAATATGAAAAGGGCACTCGAACAGACAAGCCAAAAAATTGTCCATCGGAAAACAAGAGCTGTGGGAATGAACGAGGATAATAGATTGGCAGCATACCCTGCATAGAGCGAGCCCATAGATAACAGAGCGGCAGCTCACCCGTCGTCAGCCAACCAAATGAAATACATCAAAACCAACCCAAATATATAAAAACTTTTCTCAGAAATTGACAACACTAAAATATTAGTTACTGAAGTCTCCTTAAAGTAAAGCTAAGCTGAAATAAATTAGCATCTCGAATAGGGTTGCCACCTATCCTGATTTTAGCGAGACAGTCCCGACTTTTGAATGATTTTTTGGCACATGCCCCGCTTCTTTCCCAAACTGTCCAGACTTTTTCATTCAACATATTTGTTTTCTGGAAAATTCATTTTTATATGTAGTATCGATATTTACTTTGTTCACAAATATAGATTATACTTCGACTGTTTACGTCTATACAGTGGCGGCTCGTAGCTAAAATTAGTGGGGGTGCTGCTCCAGAAAATTTTTAGGCTTAGTTTTAAAATTGTGTAAAAGGAAAAAAACATGTATAAAAAGAAAATTTATTCAGGAACTTGATAAAATCTTAACAAAAAAAACCAAACATTTTTTTACTTACTTTAACTTAAATTGTTACAGTTCAAGCTTGATCTATTCATTTAAAAATGAAATCCATTCTTCTTGTTTTAATTTGCGCAAAAAGTTCAATAATTTTCTCCTTGATCTCTGGATGACAATTGAGGAAATTTTTCTCCATTGAAAGTACTGCAAGCGCATTTAGTCTTTCCGAATTCATAGTGCTTCTTAAAAAAGTTTTTATTCTTTTATATGTTGAAAAGCAGCGCTCTGCCTCTGATGTAGTCATGGGAATTGTCAAGAGGATTTTTATCAGTTTCGTAATTTCACTAAAAACATCATCTAGATTATTTTCCAAGATAAATTTCAGCAGCTCAATTAATTTGCAATATTCATGAATATCAGTCCTACAATAGAATACTTTTAGTTCAGTTTCAAGCTTTTCTTTGTCAATCATGGGATTAGCTTCAGTGGTCAGTACTATCTCTTTTGTGGGATGTTCATTCTTAAATCTAGTGAAGCATTTCTTGTTGAACAATTTAGCAGCTACTAAGTGTTTAGTGGAAGAATATCTGTCCATTATATCAACACATATATAGTCACACACTTCCTTAGCTTCTGCCATGAGTGTCTTTGAAGGATTCTCACAGTACTTTGAGTTTCTCAATTCTAAAATAGCAGTTTTGAAATTTGTTATATATTCATTAACTTTAAACACACTAATTTCTCGAGATTGCATTTGGTTGTAAATTATTTCAACATGAGGCATAATCTGATGAAAAAGCTCTAACCAAAACTTGAAATTATCATCATTCAGGTATTTTAAAATTCCTGTTGCTTCTGCAATGGTTTGATCTGCATTTGATGTTGACTGAATTTCAGTAAGGCAGTTTTTTAAAGGTTGCAAATTTTCATGAACTCTGTTTATGGTCCGTATGTTGAAATTCCACCTTGTAGAGGATGGATGTGGAATGCTGACGTCCATATGTTTCTTGAGAATGGACACACGTTGTGGTGATCTTGAGAAGAATGTTGGAATAGCCAGAATGTTAGAGAAAAATATTCTTGCGTTTCGTGTAATACTTGCTGCATTTCTCATTATTAAATTAAGTTGATGTGCATAACAGTGAATGAAATGTGCATTACTATAAACTGCTTTTATTTTTGCTTGAACTCCTGCTTTTTTGCCTTTCATGACATTTGCACCATCAAATGTCTGAGCTATGAGTTTTTGTCCATTTCCTTGAAGGATTATGTCCAATTGTTCTAAAATACATTTTGATATGCCATCTGCAGTTTGATTTTCTGGAATAAAGAATCCCCAAAAACGCTCAAATATTTCTTCATTCAATACGTACCGTAGAACAAGGACCATTTGAGTGTGTTCCGAAACATCTGTTGTGTCATCAGCCATGACAGCTACAAAGGAAGCTTTTCTAATTTCTGTCCTTATCTCCTCATGGTATATTTGTAGCAGGCAGTCAAGTATCTCATTCTGAATGGTCTTAGAAACACCTTTGAAGACTGCACTGGTTTTTAAGTGATTCTTCAAATCTGAATCTAATTTAGATGCAAAATTTACTAATCCTCTAAATACCCCTGGATTTACTGAATCGTCTTTTTCATCATGTCCACGTAAGGGAGTTTCAAAGTTTCCACAAAAGTAAATGCAGTCTATTATTTTGGACAAAATTTCACGGTTCTTTTTAACTTTTATATTATGCTCATTGATTGAAAGTCTGTATGCCTCACTAAGTTTCTCCTTAATACTTACGGTTCCTAAAAGTGACAGTTAAACAACATTATCAACGTGCTTCTTTGACTTCTCATGCTTTTCAGTTTTTTCTTTCATTTTGTTTATATTTCTAAAACCATCTTTTGTCCACGGTACATCACCTCCAAACAGCAAACACGGGAAGCAAAACAGTGCATTTTTTACTTCACAGCCGCAAAGCCAACTTTTCCGTTGGTACCATTCAGAATTAAAGCTACGAATATATTTCTTGTTGTTGCTTTTGTCTGGCTGAGATATTACCGGCACTGCGAGAGCAACAGTGCTCTCTCTACCTGGCAGTCCCGCCTTCCTCCCCACCCCCCCCTCCTATGTGCGCATGCGCACAACAGTCAAACACCACGTCGCTGGCACTGTGAAGTGCACAGTTCCATACAAAGATTTTTGTATCTTTTTCATAAACTGGGGGATGGCTACTGAAGTACTGACATTAAGCTTAAGGAATATATATTGTACTACAAAAATAAAGAAAGAATTAAAGAAAAAAGGACTCATTATATTAAATGTTATCGATAATATCAAGTGGAAATAGGGGGTGCTGCAGTTCCGCAGTGCCTATACACGAGCCGCCACTGCGTCTATAACACCTGAAGTTGTCACGAATGTAATAGGGACATCTTCATATTCAGATATAAATCCTACAGAAGTTTGTTTAAAGTGTGCTAGTAAATAGCTTGAAGTTCTAAGAAATTATAAGTCAACCAGTGATGTTATTTAGAGTAACTTCAAAGAAGTATTTTATCAGTAATATTTTAAAATTCATAAATAATAAGTATAATTAATTTTTTTTTTAACTTTCTTTTATGAAAAGGGTATTTAAAAAATGAATGGTGACTATTCTGATGATCGTTCAGCCCAATTGGATAAATATAAAGTTGCTAAACCATGTAAAAGACTATCATCTCCACCACCAAAGAAAAGGTTTTGCACATTCAAAGACGAATGGCTCAAAGATCCAAATTATTCATCATGGTTTGCAAAAACCGATGATCATTTTACTGCAAAATGCATTTTATGTCCCTCTTTAAAAAGCGAAGGTACTGGAACCTTGAAGAAACATCTGTAAACTGCGAAGCATATTCAAAATTCGTTTATAACAAAAACTTCAAAGACCATTTCTTCCTTCTTTCACACACCTTTCAAGGGAATAGATTACAGCAGTGTCGCTGAACTATGTTTTGCTTATCATGGAATAATACACAACCACAGTTATTTGTCTTGAGTGTGGAATAAAGCTATCGTGTAAGATATTTCCTGTGTCTAAAGTGGGAGCAAAAAATACATTGTGGCCATACTAAATTAGAATGTTTAGCTCAAAACGTTATGGCTCCATATTCTTGCGAATTATTGCAGAATGAGTTCTTATGCAGCAGATAATGCAGCTGTTAACTTTGGTGAATGTAATTCAGTATTTCAAAAGCTCTCAGTGAGCAATCCAAATAGTATTATCAAAGCAAATTGCAATTGCCATATTATTCATAATATGGCCAAATTTGACACAAAGTTGTTGAAAGTCTTGTAATTAAGGTTTTCAATGATTTTTCATCATCTTCTAAAAATGCAAGTAACATCGAGTATTTTTGATTTTGTTGGTGAAGAATACTCTTTAATGTTAAGACATGTTCCAACATGCTGGCTTGCACTTTTCAATGTTGTTGATAGATTGTTAAAGAATTGGACAGCAATCAAAACCTATTTTATTCAGCAAGGAGAGGAAAAGGCATTATATCATTTGGAAATTCATCAGGGACAAAAAAATGAAATACTAACGGAAAATGAATTGTCACACACTGAAAGTTACATCTATTTTGTACATAATTACATGAATTTGATTGTAACATCTGTAAAATCCTTGCAACAAAAAGATACAAGCCCAAATGAATTGTTTAACATTATGAATGACTTGCAAAAAATTTAGAATGCCGAAAAAAATCTTTTTTTTGCTATAAAGTAAAGCAAAATTGACCAAAATTTGAAAGGCATCAGCAAAGGGAATTTATGAGTGAAGATGAGCGATCTACCACATATTTAAAAAGATGGTTTGATTTTGGAAATTCTAAATTTAAGCGTTTTCAAATTTTCAGTTTAAAATCTGAATTTTCATTTGATGATTTAGTAAAAGCAGTTCAAGATATAAACCTTACCCACTTAATCAACTGTGATCTGCTTTATGATGAATTGTTGTTTTGAGAGCGGTAAGAGAGTATTTAGTAAGTCTAAATCTACCAGTGGATAAAATGTGGGTGGAATTAAAAAAACATCAAATTCCACTGAAATTTAAAAAATTATAGAATACCGGTAAGCAACGCAAGTGCTGAAAGAGTTTTTCCACTCATGAAAAACATGGACAGATGAACGAAATAAATTAAAAATAGAGATAAAATTTAACTTGAACAAAACTTGTCAAGAGTTTTTTGAGTTTGTACAAAAACAACCAGAACTTCTAAAAAGTGTAAAAATCAAACAAAAAATATAAATTTAAGATGACTTTATTGTAATTGAAATCTGATTTTGTTTCTTAGTCAATAGAAATTAGCTGTTCCACTAACTTGTACTGTATTGAGTTTTTACTATTGTATTTACACAATTTTAATTTAGATTTATTTAAACTTATGTAGATTTTTGTCATAATAACTTAAAAAATGAGTTATTCGGACGCGTTAAGCGATGGCAATATATACTTTTTTGTCCCGACTTTGCTTGCTGGAAAGGTGGCAACCCTAATCTCGAATAAGTAACGAACTTTAAATACAGAGCAATAATGCAATTTCTATAGGTAGAACCTAAAACAGAGGACGAAAGGAGGCAGACTCAAAAAAGAGATTGGATGTGTTGAGGCAAAATAAAGAACATCTGGTCACCCTACGCTCTAACATGATACCAAAATACATATCCTTGTAAATAACATTACTATTAAGCTCCTACTTAAGCAGTTTATTTGGCTATATTCCTTTTAATTACTATTATTTCTAAGCTAGTGACATCCTATATTTGTTATAAATCCCTTGGAGGAAATCAATTTTACTAATTACGCTATTACTTATTCGACTGTTCGGCACTGTCGCACTGTTGAACAGTTGAATAAATAACCGCGTTAGTAGAAAGGCAACGGAAAATAAATATTCGGTGATTTTTTTACTCGATATCGTATATAGTTCGATCATATTGTACACAACTTCACGGTCACCGCATATCGCGCATAACTTAACAGTAGTCCGATAGTTAAGCTTCTGCTGAAAATTTAATCGTCATGGTGATGATTTGCAAAGGCCCACTTACATAAAACAAAATGAATGTATATGTGCGATTTTATGATCTTTGAGTGTTGTTAACGTAGTGAATTCAAGATATATATTTTCTTCTCAATTGATCTGCATGAAAACTATTAAACAAACATTAATTTGATTCAAGTAGGTATGTAGATTTCATCACTGATGTCTTTTAAAATTTGCTTGCATCATGAGTTGATAATTGTCGCTATTCTATTTCGTCAATCTAATGTAAGACGTACCTATTGCAATTTCAATCTAATTACGTCCTTAGATGTCTTTTATGGCATTAATATTAAATAGTAGACGTTGTTGTAACGTTCTAATGAATAACAAGTCTATAGGATATAAAAATGTTACGCAGATCCTAAACAAACAACTAAGATTATGGTCTTTATTGTGAGTACATTGATCAAGATCGAATATACTAAATCCCTGCAGCAGTTACTTGACATTTTTTCTCTAGGAAGCACTTTTTACCTGATGAGAAAGCACTGCAAAGACCATTTATTGAAATGAATCAACAAGGCGACGAAGTAAAAATATTTAAAGGTGTATCTGACCGCTATCATGGCATTACTGTGGTGTCAAATGATGAGCCATGCACTGCTTTTGATTTTCCCGCTGTTTTGATTGGTAATATGTTATGCAGCTATTTTCTATGGGAGAAATGATTTAGTAATCGACATACATTGAATATTTTTTAAAATAATTATTAAAATGAACCAGTGAAAATCTTAATAACTTAAATAAAATAAAAATTCTAAAAGTTTGTGTTATATTTAATAAATGATTTACTATTTTTGTGTTTGAACGACACATGTATGCAAAGGTTAATTTGGGATCAACTTTGAAACTATAAATACAAAAGTTTACTGTTGTAGCCAAGTTTTCTGTTTTTGAACGTAGCAGTGGTCTTAAGAGTTTTATCTATTATTGTGTATTAATTTGTACTTTTCTTGAAGAATCTTTAAGCAGGTGGAAAATACGTAAAGTGAGAGGCGTGTGGTTTAAGGTATTTTTGAATCATGCTGATTGGGTACCCATTTTGGCTGAGGTAAATCATTAATTTAATGTATATGCACTATATTTCTCAAGTAAAAATTATACTTGGCCCTTTACTTAATAATGATTAATGACCTGCCTTCTAATACCTCATCTAACTCATTACTCGACGCTAATGACACAACTTTCATTGAAACATTCATCAATCCAAAAAGTGCTTGTAATTTGTCTAATGCTGTTCTTAAGCAAGCAGCAACTTTTCTGCAAATAGACTATCCTTAAATGTGGAAAAAACAACAAATTACCTGTATCCTCGGTCATAAGTCAACCAATATGAACACTAAAGTTACTTGGTTTCCTAATAGATAAAAAATTAAGTTGGGGCGATCACATTACTATGGTCAGCAATAAACTAATAAATAAAGCTGATTTTATGTTAAGAAAGCATAAATCCCAAAAGATTACCTTTTGTCCATCTACTATGCTTTCTTTCACTGCCATCTCTACTATGGCCTCGGGTTATGGGGACATGCAATTGGCATTTAAGATATTTTTGTCCTTTAAAAAAGGGCAGTAAGGGCCATTACTAATTCCTCACCCAGAGAGCATTGTATACCTATCTTCATTCATCTGGGTATTATTATTATTTATTGGTCCAGGAGGTCTAGTACAGACAGGACATTTCAGAGAGAAAACATTTATAAAATCACAGATACAATAAATTAAGAAACAAGTTACAGTACAATTAATTTCCAATAAGGTATTCAGCCACTGAGTAATATAAATGATCATATTTTGTTTATATATTTTCAAAACCCTCTTATGTTAGGGAAAGCTTGAATGTTTCACAGTTCGATCTGATGTGCATACATATGCCACAAGGAGAAAGAACGATCTGAATGCAGTTAAATGCAGACTAACCAAATCATATAACTCATTTAACAGTATTAATATCCAACTATTTAATGTGCTACCTCTGAAGGCTTGAGCCATTATCCTCACAAGGTTCAAATCTGTTACATTCTTGGCTGGTTGCTAAGGCATTTGATGAATTTTTTTATAGCAAAGCAGAAGAGATGAACTTTTGATTCATGCTGTTCTTTATCTATATATATATGCCTGTATTTTCTCTCATTTTAATAGTTTTTTAAATGTATTCACAAGACTATGATTATATCACTGTAATGTGTCTAATGTCAAATTAATATAATAATTATAATACTGTTGCCAGTTTCCTAATACTAATTACTGTAAAGCCTTTTCTGCAAATTATACTTTTTCAAAAGATCTTCTACTACATGAGATTTTAAGATTTGGATAATGCTCAAGTATATGAAGGATCTCATATATGCAGGATGTAGGGGAGCATGGGTAGAACTGAGCCACTTTTAAAAAATTAATATTTCTCATCAACTATTAGAAATATAACATTGAAAATTTAACAGCAAATGAATACCATTGTTAATGTATTAACCTTATAGCCACATTCATGATTTGCTCTTTAGTTTGCTGTCGGTGTTCATTTAAATGTTAAAGATGCTGATGTCACATATACCTGTACATGGGTATAAGTGAACCAAGCTATGGGTAGAACTGACCCAAATATGATATCCAAATAACTCGAAATTAATATACTTAAACTGAAGTTTATTTAAGTCTAATGACAATAAATATTACATTAAATGTATAAAAACAAAAAAAACATCGTAAGTAACATACTATGTGTAAGTCAGCACAAATTCAAAGAGGTAAATTGGATAGAAATCTTATAATAGCAGTGACGTCTTTTTGTTGTTCTCGAAAATTCAGGTGGTGGTAAAATAAGCCTTACATCTTTAGATGGCACTGCAGCAATATCAGGCACATCTGGTAATACAAAAGTTTCACCCTTTTTTCTGAGAAAACTGTCGGTAATCTCTTAGTTCTCATTTTCTTCACTTATTACTTGACCCACATAAAAACAACAGGTTTTTTCTATTACAAATTGTACTAAAACGTAATCTCCTTCTTTAGCTTCGCAGTTAAGTTCAGGTAAATTTCCTTCGTCTATTTCTTGAAATTCACCCTCCGAAGCAGATGAATCCTGTAACACGAGCGTGCCTTCATCTCCGGTGTTGTCATCGCTAGTGCTGATGGTTTTTTGCAAATTTTTAGTAATCTGCGATAGTTTTTTACTCCTATTACAAGGCCTTTTGTCTAAAGCATCTTTTTCGGGTGTGTCTGTAGCAATGATAGATTTTCCTTATTTCTGCCTTTTCTTTGATCATTTTCTTGAGTAGCTTGGGAATAACCTTGAAATTGTTCTGTTGCTGATGATGTTGATGGTTGATTTTTCTTGAATGATCCTTCAGCAGTTATTGATGATCGAACCTCTTCATGCTTGGTGTCAGATGGTTGATTGGTTTTCTATTGCTAATGCTTTTTCAGCTTGTTTTTCCAGTCTGTCAGTTACTGAACTACATAAAAAAATTGGTTTCAGTGAATACGTTCTTATCAAAGGGAAAGATTCCTGTTTTTTGAATGATGCAATAATATTTGAAGGTTTTGTGGCTTTTTTATAAGCTTCTCCAACACATGAAGCAACTTGGTAAATCGTAAAAGTTTTTCCTGGATTATGTAGCATCCAGAAATCAATTGCTGCATATTATGCAGTTTTGAAGGGACCAAACACACCAACATCAAGTGGTTGCAATTGATTGGATGAATGAGGTGGAATAGTAAGTATTATTACTCCATTTTTTTGCCACCTCAATGGCTTGTATAGAAAGGTGGGCCTCACAATTGTTATATACAAGCAACGATGGATTTTCCTTACTACTCAATGTGCTTTGTATAAAATGTTGCATTACTTGAACAAATAAGTCTGCATTCATCCACCGTGTCGGCATAGCTAATCCCAAAGAACCAGTAGGTGCTCCAGTCATCATATGATCCTTAAAATGTACTCTTGAAAAAATTATTTGCTGGAGGAAAAAACTGACCAGCAGCACTGATTATAGCACAAGTTGTTACAAGGGTTCCTCTTTCACCACTCGTGACCTTTGACACACATTTTATGCCCTTTTCTGCAATAACCTACAACATTTATAAGCAAACATTTAGCCTGTACTAACCTGAGTGGAAGAATTTAATGCATTTTTTATTTTAAATATAATCTTACCTTTTGTGATTTTTGTACTGTGACAGGACCAGTTTCATCTAGATTAAAGATTCTGGTACCACCTGCAAATGCTGACATTCTAGATAATACTTCATGTAGTTTATCGAAAAATATGCCAACATTGTGTCTATTGAAAGATGTTGCTCTAGAAGGCAGCCTTTAGGATATCTTCTAAAATTATTCATCCATTCCAATCCAGCTAATTTCTCGTCATGCCATTTTTTGGGTACAACAATTTTATTAACAACTGCCATCTGAAATGCTAACCGACAGCAATCCAACATAGGTAAACCATTTTAGAGCAATTTATCATATATTCTTCCAGTGATAACTCCTGTTCGTCAGAAAATATTCTTTTGCTATAATAATTAGGAGTCAGACGAATGACATTCACATTATGATTGACTTCCTTGAACTCCAACCAATAACGATGTAAAGTCAGATATGACAAATCATATTCCTTATCTGCTTCACATACACTTTTACCTTATTTAACCAAATCTAAAGCATTCCGCATTTGATCCTCACTAAAAGCTCCCATTTGTGTCTTTCTTTTATAAACTTGCATGTTTGTGACCTAACCTCAATAGGAAAAAAATTATGCAAAATAAAACATAAAAAATCAGTGTACGGGTAGAAGTGAGCCATGGTTCATTTCTACCCATGTGTCGATGGCTCATGCCTACCCATACATATAATTCTAAATAAAAACTATTTATCAGCAATACTGAAAATATTCATACAAATGAAAGATATTAATACACACTCGAGAAAAGCACTTCCAAGAACAGCAAAGCAGTATGATATCAAGTTTAGAAAAAATACTTTAACATGGCACAATTGCGACAGCTAACGTATCACAGCTACTCACTATGGCAGACAAGTGATGACTGATATTCTTTCGTAGAATTTTATACTCGCTCTCTGCCTATGCATACTTTTACAGTTAGATGCTGCTGTTGAGTGTTGTACGCCATGGTTCACCTATACCTTTGGCTCAGTTGTACTCGCGCTCCCCTATTATGGTTTTGGCAGTAATCACTTAAGTGCAATAAAAATGCCATCCAAAAAAATTTTTTATGTTGACATACCTATCTTATTCTGAACATATTATCAATATCATTGGGAATCACTTAAAAACATGACCATTCTGCCTTTATTAAAATTTGCTACTTTTAAGATTAGAGTCAAACCCCATTTAGCACCACCGTTTGTCCATCACTAACATTGGCATTAAAGCAGGGGGGTTGGAATTTGAGATACAGTGGATTCTGCTTATTAGAATCAAGTCTGGAAACCATTATTAGATTCAATTATCTGGAGGATGTGTTTAGGTACGTTAAAATAAAGTTCATATCTATTTAATAAATTATAATTTCATGGTTATGTTAACTTTTGGGATATAATATCAGAAGGTTCCAAACAAACAAAGTTTTAAACACAAATTTAATTTAGGCACCAGTAAACAGTATACTTCTTGGTCATCTTGCTCTACATCTTCATTAGAGTTTTGGAACCGGGAATTCTCATTCTCTGGAATTTACTCAATATTTCTTATTCTCGATTCTCGAGAAAATTTTTAATGGTTCCTGGGAATTGTTCATTTTAATTTTGTGCAGAATCAAGCTTTTCCAGAATTGCCTTCATAGCTGGATTTTTAAAGATATTCCTCCAAATTTAAGCCCCAAATGTTAAGCTATCAAAATTAGTTTTAATTTTAAAAAGTACCAATAGAATTTCTGATAAATACTAAATATTAATGCAGTGAATGCTATTTAGTAACTGAGTTATTAGAATTTTGAGAATAGGATCAGGCATTTCTTGCTATTAATTCAATTTTAATGGAACACTAATACAATGTCAAAAAGTCCTAAAACTAATGGTTGCATGTTGCATAAATCTGAAACTAGACACTGAAGTGAACAGCCTTCCCCTCCTATTCTTCTTCCTTTCCTCCTCCCTCTGCCCCTAATCGACCAAATAGCTACTCTGACCAAGTGAATTATATATAAATTGTTGTTTCAATCTCTTCCATACATTTTTTACCTTCACTTTTAACTTGGAACGAATTGCAATATAGGATACATTAGTAGTTGGTCTCTTTTTATCTCCACATCGTCAATATCGAGTACAGATCGGTTGTGCAAGTCAAAGTGCATCTGAATATTGAATCTGCTAGGTAACAATTTGTCATAAATAATGTTTCACATGCCATTGGGATTCATTAAAGACTTATGTATTTATGTTATATCAATAATAAATATCATGTTTAAATGAAAGATGGTATAATACACATTAAAAATGTTAAATCGTTATTTCCAGAATATTGGAAAATCTAATTCCCGTTTCCCAGGAAAAGAAATATCACCAGGAACCCAAAACCTTAATCTTCATCAACACTTGAATTGTGATTTAGAATGTCATCTAATGAATTCCATCTACTCACTCTTCATCAACTTCCTTCTCTTTGGTTTTCTTTTCGTGGTTCTGCAATATATATACAGTAAAACTTCGCCGAACGCGGCTTCCCGCAACGCGGTTTAAAATTTACGCGGTACTCAAATGCGTGATGAGCTTCACTGACCGCGGGAAGTGATTCACTTTTACGCGATTTCCTTGAATGACCATTTTCAATAAAAGGTTTGCCCTGAAAAGATCATTAGTAAGAAAAAATCGTACTATGATTATAGTGTTTTGTTAAGTCTGTCGGCACCCAATAAAAAATCATTCAGCGTTTTTAACTGCTTTTTTATCTTCAACTCCAACCTGGAGATGAGGTTCCTTTTTTCTGAGGACCGATCGTTGGATTCGCTGTCGATATTAATCAACAAGTTTTTAATATGTATTGTTTCAGTTCTGTGAACATTGAGTTTAAATATTTCAAAACTTGTTTCTAAATATTTATCACTGCGAGCGATGAAAGTGTCGTATTTAAGCAAGCATTTCCAGGTATAAAGGGAAAACTATAAAAGTGAATGTCTGCCTAGTGTAAAATTACGCGAGAATTTAATTTTAATTTTTTAATAAATATTTTTTTAAACGCAATACTACTGTATATAATTAGTTGATGCGATGTTTATAATCTTTTTTTCAAGGAAATATAAGCAAACTATGTCATTATTATTGAAAAAACGCCTTCAAGGAGTACATTTTTTCGAACTCGAAACGGAACCCTTTTATTCCCATAAGACTAATGATTCCTCCAACGCGGATTCGCGCAATGCGACACCCTTGTAGAACCTAACCCCCGCGTTCGGTGAAGTTTTACTGTATATATAAAACCTGCTTTTCTGAAACAGTTAGCAACATTAGATTTACAGCTAGGGTTGCCAGGCATCTCATCTTTGCAGGATTGTCCCAACTTGATAAGGTGTTTCCTGTATCCTGACTTATATTTCAAAAGTCCTGCTTTTTAAACAAAATTGTACAGCACTCAAAATTTTAATCGGAATATGGATGCTACCAACCAGCAATGGTTAGGTTTGTAGTGCTACATATAGTGACTTCATCTCATAAAAAACTTTCTGCTTTGTGTACTACATGTGCTTGGCCTGATGATCTGTTTCCTTTGCTTCTAATGCAATTTCTATCTTGTGCACATCTCACCTGCCACTTGAAACTGGTTTTACTGTATGTAATAGCATGGCACACTGATACTATGTAAGGTTAGGTACCTTAAACGGACTATCATTGTATACATTGTACATGTAGTTTGAATAAATCGATCTTATTAATTATATCAAAACCAAATGGTTTTGATATAATTTTATCTTGAATTTGATTTCATATAAATGTCCCGACCTAATATTTCAAAAATGTGTAAATGTCCCGATTTGTGTTTTAAAAAATCTGGCAACCCTATATACAACCCTGCAGCTGTTCATTGCCACCCGATTCAATTAACCGAAATAAGTGATTCCAATAAAGGGAGAAGTTTGAAAAAGTTGGATACAAAATGGTTTTGGTTTCCCGGTTTTGATTCAATTAACCAGTGATTGCAATAAGTGGAACCCACTGTATGCGATGGAAGTTCTGTTCACAATGATTCATGGGTGCTATCCTGGGGTGGCATTATATAGGGGGGTGCTTAATCGGAGTTTGACTGTACACAAATGTTAGAGCAGCCATGTTTTCATAAATATTTAAGAAAATTAATTACATTATTAATTACATAAATAATAACTTTCAATGTAGAGGAGAAAAATTCTGAACTTCACTAGGAAATGAGCCTGGATCTTCCACTTTCTAGTAATGGCAGAAAAATCCATCTCAGGGGTTGATAATCAATCTGATTTAGTAGCTTAGTTAAATAAAGCACCTGCATAAGAAGTGAAAGCCCTGGGTTCAATTCCTGGTCATGTTCAGAATCTTATTCCTCTATTATGAAATTTATTTTCAGCATTGTGTTCATGATTTAAAAATTTATTTACTTATATTCCAACTTGTAGAATTATATTATCATTTCCTTGTTTCCTCTCCATTCTCTAATTTTCTTTTAACTTTAGAATGGCTTCACATTTCATCATGCAAAGCCAGAATATGTAATGATGTGCAAGTGGCTTCCCTCAAGTGAAGATGAGTGCAACATTCCTCACTATGCTCATACAATGATTGGTGTAGGGGCTGTTGTGGTGAACAGCAAGGATGAGATATTGGCTGTTCGTGAGAAATACTACGAAAACCCTCATTGGAAATTACCTGGAGGCTACGTGGAACCTGGTGGGTCCTTATTGATTGCACAAGTGTTTCACAATTTCGCATGTATGTCTTACAACACATGATACCTAACATTGCACATTCTTTCTCACTTTTGAAATTCATCTTTTTACTTTCTCCATATGCAGTATAGGAGAAAATATTGTATTCGTGAAAAAAATCAAATTCGAGATATCAATGGAAATACATGTTTTAAGGTCCCTGGAGTACTTTTCATTATTCGTCTCTCCATTCGTAGTATAGGAGAAAGTATTGTATTTGTAAAATAAATCAAATTCGAGATTTCAGCAGGAATACAAGTTTAGAGGTCACAAGTATGTTCTCACTATTAACTCGATGATGTTTGTGTGTGTATGGTAGGAATTTTGTGGGCCCTCCAACTCAAAAACTAATAAACAGATCAGTTCAAGCTTTATATTTAAGATTTTTATTCAATTTATATTTAATCAAGAATTATCATTTTGAGTAATAGTAATGAGAAATAAAACATTTTGATAAAAATAAACCAATAATTCCTTCAAACACAAGAGTTATTTTGTAAAAAATACGCCAGGTACGAAGTACACAGCGTGCCCGGCCATGTAAAAGAAAAGTGCACTCCTGCTCGAGGGTTAAGTGATCATCATCATCATCCTTCTGTCCGAAGACAGGTTTTAACTGAATCGCTGCCTCCATTTCTCTCTCTCCCTCGAAGCCTCTTTTATACCTCTATAAGTATTATATCCCTGCTTTATATTCTCTAATATTCCTATTCTTTTTCTCCCTCTTCCTCTTCTTCCACTAATTTTTCCTTCTAAGATCGTCCTTAGTAAACACTGTCTTCTCAATATATGCCCTATCCAATTTGCTTTTTTTTTCCTGATTGTTTTTATTAGCATCCTTTCTTCTCCCACCATTTCTAATACTTCTTCATTTCTCTTCCTCTCTGTCCATTTCACTTTCATCATTCTCCTCCATACCCACATCTCAAAACTTTCTAAATATTTTTCCTCCTTTCTCCTTACCGTCCACGTCTCTACACCATAAAGAACTATGCTCCATATGTAGCATTTTGCTAATTTCTTCCTTGTTTCTAAATTTATTTTCTTGCTTATGAGAAGCTCCTTCTTCTCATTAAATGCTGCTTTTGCCATTGCAATCCTACTTCTGATGTCCTGTCTACTACTTCCATCCTGTGCTAAAATACTGCCAAGATATTTGAAACTACTTACTTGTTCCAATTTTTGGCCATTTACCATTATATTTAATTCTTTATGTTCCTTTGAAACCCCCATGACTTTCGTTTTTTCAGCATTGATGTTCATTCCATATTGTTGGCCAACCTCCACTAGTCTGTCTGTCATCCTCTGAAGCTCTTTCTCGTCTTCTGCTATTAAGCCCTGATCATCTGCGTATTTAATGGTGGTAATACTTTCACCTCCTATCTTAAATCCTTTCTCTTCCATCAACGCTTCTTCTGTTATTGTTTCTGCATAAATATTAAATATTGCTGGTGAAATAGGACATCCCTGCCTCACTCCCCTCCCTATTGAAGTACTTTTTGTTTCTTCTCCTTCAACCCTGACTCTAATCTTTTGATCAAAGTAAAGGTTTTCAAGCAGTCTTTTATCTTTCCAATCTATTCCTATTTTGTTTAAAATACCCAGCATTTTATTCCATTTCACTCCGTCAAAAGCTTTCTCCCATTCTACAAAACAAAAATACATACCTTTATTGACTTCTAGCGCTCTTTCTATCATCATCCTCATACATCCTATAGCATCTCTAGTCCCTCTTCCTCTTCTGAAACCAAACTGATTATCTTGCAGCTCCTTTTCTATTTTACATTCAATTCTTTTGGTTATTATTCTGGTTAGAACTTTAGCTGTATGTGAAATTAAACTAATAGTTCTGTATTCCTTACAACTTTTTGCATTGTTCTTTTTCTCCAGTGGTACCATAACAACATCTAAAAAATCTTCAGGCCATATGCCAGTATCATATACTTGGTTAAAGAATTTTGTGAGTTGCTTAACTGCTTTCGACCCCAAATCCTTAAGAACGTCCACTGGTATATCATCACTCCCAACAGCCTTTCTTCTTTTCATGTCATCAATTGCTCTTTTAACTGCAGACTCGAGAATACTTGGACCTAGCTGGTCTTTTTCCACATCTTCTTTTTCATTTAATTCAATACTTCTTGGCTTTCCTTCTTTGTCATACAGCACCTCAATGTATTCTTTCCAGACATTCTTTATATTGTCTGGCTCCGAGCCTATTTTACCACTTTTGTTCATGGTTCTTTTACGTCCTGTCTTTCTTGCCTTTTCTTGAATAGTTCCCTTGATTTGCTATACGTGAGGTCTGTTCTACAAATTCTTTCACACTCAACAATCTCCTCGCATTTCTCATTTATCCACTGTTCTCTGGCTTTATCTGTTTCCCTTCTTAACTCCTTGTAGTTTCTTTGGCCTTCTTCAGTGTTTATGTTCTTCCACTTTCTCCGCTCTTCCATTTTTTGCAGCATGGCTGTTGTGACCCAGGGTTTTTTGTTTCTTTCACCCGTTATCTTTCCTACCTTCTTTTCCATTACATCTTTAATGTTGCTATGGATGTATCTCCACTCCTCAACTACATTCTTCCTATTTTCTTCAGCTCTCTCCCCCAGCCTTTCCTCCAGCTCAGTCATGATAGCCTCCTTGTTTTTAAGGAGTTCCTTTAAGTTCCATTTCTTTTTAACTCTTAGATTTCTCTTAAAGCTCTTCAGTCTACATTGTTTATTTGCCACCAAAAGGTTGTGGTCGGATTCGATATCTGCCCCTGGTAGTGTTTTTACATTTTTAATGCTATTTCTAAATCTTTCATTGACTAGTATGTAATCTATCTGGTATCGTCTCTGGTCTCCTGGGCTTCTCCATGTGTATAGTGTCCGCTGGTGATGCTTAAACCATGTTAAGTGATAGCATTGATTTAATACTTTTGATGGGATTTAGTAGGCTTGAATATGTATATTGAAGAATGAATGCCAAAGAGAGAACAGGAACAATGAACACACAATTACGAGCAAAGAAAAAATGCCAAATGTCTCTATGTCAGATGTGGAAAGGAAACAAATTACACTTTTAAAAGTTAAATTTGTTACAAAGTACTAATTTGTTTCCACATGTTAAACCAAAACATTGGTATTGTCGCTTCTATTTAGCCTACAAAGTAACCTTTAAATTTTAATAATGAAATATCTCTATAAAAAATTAATGTTTTTTCAAGGAGAGATGAAATGCTTGCAGAATGCAAGTACCTTTTACTAGTAGGATATATAATATAGGATATCCTATAAATAAAAGAGAATGTTTGTCTGTCTGTGGCAGCCATAACTCTTCAGAAAATAAATGTAGGACCTTCAAAATTTGGCAGCAGCTTCAGGTTGATCCTGAGAGTTGCAGAGCCAAAAATAATTCAAATTGGCCCGAGGGGGCCTGAGGGTCCTGATTGTTGGTCCAAATGCCGGTTTTTAAAAGATATTTCAGCAACCAATTGACTGATTTTGATGAATTCTCCAACAATATCAATGTTTTGATGAGATACATTTTCGAGCCTAAAATGGATAAAATCGATCTACGGGGACAAGGATCGTAATGTAGGGTCGATCCAAATTTCACGATTTCGAGGGGTCCCCATGGAATGATCAGTTCCAATTTCGGCAATGTTCATCTGCCTGTACGTATATATCAGGGAAGATCTGGCTGAACCGATTTCAACCAAATTAGGTAGGTACATAGAATCTTCACATAAATACATGACCAAAATGACATATTTGGACCAGATAGACCAAGCAGGGGTTAAATCATGAACAGGTGCAACACCACCAACAAAATCACCAGGCTCAATATAACATTCACCATCCCTCTCACTCACAAATTATTTTCCCAAGTCTGTATTGTCACCTACTCTCAAACTAACATGGCTTTGCCTTTTCCTCTACATCACTATCACTTCAAACATCACTGCAGGGGCAAATTGGGCTGCCAGGACACCTGGAAAAATCCCGGTGGGCTGACGGTCCATGGGCCGAGGCCACTGAATGGTTGCTACGTTGGCCTCAATTGCTTTTTCATTTTCTAAAAATATTTGAGTTTTGAACATCCAGCAGTGGCCTCCCAGTGTCAAAGGCAAGATGCCTGGACTGGGTGGTCATAAAATATTCTCCATGGGGCCATTCACGGTTGTTTTGGTGTTTTTCAACTGTCTTATATTTGCCCTCTCCTCCATTTTCTCCAGTCTTCTCACCCTTCTTCCCCTTGCAGTACCAAGGTAAGGAAGGCCAAGTGAGGAATACCCTCCCTCCTACGGTTTCTTTTAGCTTCTCTGCGCTCCCTGGCACCCTCAAAATTTTCGGTTTATTTGTAGCGGCTCCTATTTGAGGTTGGGTTTCTTTTAGCGCTTCTTAATAATTTCCACCCTGTAGGTTGCTTTGAGAGTGGAGCACATATTCCCACACAGCCGTTTTCAACCCCCTTCTCTCCCTCGTATTTCACATCTGTGACAAAGTACAAGAGTCCACATCAGTTCCAATTCGTATAGCATTGTGAAAACATCATTAGAGTGATCTGTGTTCTTCAGTACCTGAAGAGTGTAGTGTTTTTACCAGTTTTTGCAGGTTAGTTTTCCTTGGGAGTAATTGATTCATTCTTGCCTTTGCTCAAGAAGTGTCATCAAAATTTAGTATAAATATTATTCTTTTCCTAGTGATAAAAGGAAGTTTTTCAAGCTGAGAGTTTCCAAGTCCAGGATCAACAAAGCTCATCAACTCAGAAAATACATAGTATATATTTTTTTCGATTGATTTAATTACTCTACCTCATTCTGTCAGGTAAAATTCTTTTTTAGTTTTATTCAAATACTTTTGTAGCAATCACAATTTTTTAAACAAACCTTGACTAACTAAATAGTTTAGTGTAGTATTTTCCTTAAGATTTGAGGTAATCTTTGTTACTAAACATTTTGTATCCCTGTAAAAATTCATCGTGATGGTCATTTTAACATTTAAATAGCTGAAAATCTCTGCTACTTTAGTATATTTTAGGGATACTAATCATGAGAAAAAATACTTATAGATATTTTATTTATTCTAATAAATTAGTCTGCCGGAGTTGGTAAGAGATTTTTGTCCAACCTGAGGGAAACAAAAAGCATCCAGTGGAAAAGTTAGTCTCATTTTTATTTAAATTTCAAGATAATTTCAATAATAATTTCTACGATAACCTGTAACATAGTTATTGAAAATCCGATATCAAATGTGTAGGATAATATTTTTTCAAATTAAAACTTTCTTCACAATTTTTTTATTAATATGCATAAAAATATTTGCAAAAATTATCGGTTCATAAATAAAAATGCTCGAGATCATAATTGTTTTATGGCTTCTTATATGCACATGCGTGTATACATTGACAAAATAAGATGTAATATATATTGGAAATGACTAACGTAATATTTATCACTTTTTACTCATTTCAATGCAATACTCTATAGCTATGATAATATTTATACGATACACAAATTGTCACTGTTTGCTAATGTTATAGGACCTATTTTTTTACTCTTGGACATCCTATGTGTAACAAAGCAATGTTTAGCCAGGAAAATGTCAACTTACTCCAGAATTTTGATCTGTTGGTTGACTTATAGGTAACAGTCCAATAAGGAATAGTTTGCGTTGCAAGTTAAAATGTCAATGTAGGAAATAAGTATCAATGTAATACATTTCAATAGGACTTAAGAATAAGCGATGTGATGCTCTACCTGACTGTATTTTCATGAGAATCTTGGCATTACAAACAAAACATTTTATATTTAATCCTTCGTGTATTAAAGACTATAGATACAACCTTCAGTTTAATTTAAAAAAAAAATAAGTAAAGACAAAGTTAGGAAAGAGAAAGTTAATTCTCTTGAAACGTCAGATAGTACTTATGATGGCAGTAAAACTATTTCGGTGTTTCTCAAGTATATACGTACATTTAAAATTAAACGATTATACAAAATATTTGTTTATATCAGTTGCTAAGTGATTCAGTATCACTGACGACAGTTGCTTTGCAGCTGAAGTGCTCATCTGGTTTCATCAACCATTTTATGGCTAAAAGAGAAAGCCAAATATTAATTAACATGGTATAATTATGAAAATATATTTAATTTCTTTTCTTGTACATAGCATTTAGATAGTGAATAGAAATGTGTACTTTACTAAGGTGACCAGACATCCTCCTTTTGAAGGGCTTGTCCTCCTTTGAAAAAAATTGTCCTTCTTGTCCTACTTTGCCAAAAAAATATATCCCGCTGTTTTTAAACATATCATTATATAAGGTGACCAGATGTCCTCCTTTTGGAAGGACCATCCTTCTTATTCAAATGTTGTCCTCCCTAAACTTTTTGTCCTTCTATGTTCTCCTTTTGGAACAGTTTTCTGTTTTCATCCTACCTTTTATCTATGCTAACCAGTGTCATGTAATTTTAGTAGATTAATTGTCTCTGTGCATGCTAGTTACATTGTACTACTTGCTGCAGCATAGGCAGGGGAGTTCCGTCTGTGATTCGGCATCTTACACACTAGGCTCGGTTCTCAGTATGCTAAACTTTCTAAGCATGTGGCTTGTTAAAAGATTTTTTCAGCTCTCTGATCTGATTTTCTAAGCAATAAAGAACACTTTGTCTTGTGTAATAAATGTTTCATTTTATACTTGATATTCATGAGTAAACATTACAATCATTAATTTTCAATCATTCTACAAATTTCAGCCTCTTAAGAAGCTTTCTATTTCAATAAATATGTATATGATTAGAACAAATTTTGGCTCAGAAATTATAGTTATCAAGTAATTTTTACAGTTTTATTTAGAATAAGCAATATTTTGGCTGGCCACGGTACATCAAATCCCACTGATGGTATGGATGTTTGTCTTCACCATACTGGCTTATATGTAAGAATGGAATCAATGGTCTAAATATTCCCCTTAAAATAAAAATTCGAATTATTATTACGTTAAGGATATTTTTTTTCGAATCTTGAATGCTTTTTTACTTGCTTTTAATTTGTCAATGTTGAGATTGGATTTTATATCAAATGTCTGGAACACTTGTAATTACTTAATGATAATGTTGAAAATGTTTAATTCACTTTTGATTTGCAGTAATTGAAATTTATGTGATTTGACTTATTATAATGTAAATCTAGATATATATCTCGTGTTACTATGAAAAAATTGTTTCTAGAATTAAATAGAGACATTCTTTTTTTTTCTTCCAAGCTTACAATGTATTTTAAATAATAATAATACTTGATTCATTCCGTGGGTTTATAAGGTAAACATGAAGTAAGTCAAAGGTAAATATTATATGCAAATTACAAGTTTAATAAATATATAATAAAAATAAATCTGCCATAATTCAGAGCAAATAGTCATTCATGAGAATGAATTCATCAATAAGTAGTGTTTTGCTCTTTTTTTAATATTCTATTTTGTCTAGATTCTTGATATCATTTGGAAGGGCATTATATAGTTTGCTACAGGAAAGATGAGGATTTCTTTTTGAGAGGTTTAGTCGATGGGGTATTGTTTGAGTGTTATTTTTACCTCTAGTTGAGTAGTTATGTATGGAGGAGTTTTGAGTAAATAGATGGAAATTTTATTTGGTGAATGAAAAATATCGAATGCCGTAAGCCTGATGTAGTGCATGGGCTCATTTACAACTATTATTTTATCAAAATAAATATTAAATAAGCCATGTAAATAGGTTTTTTCATCATCAAATTTGTCCTCCCTTTGTCCTTTTTTGTTAAAAATAACTGCATTTGTCCTCCTTTTCGGTAAAAAGTATCTGGTCACCTTAACTTTATGAGAGATTACATTACAACCACGTCATTCAGGCAAGTTGTGTTTTAAATAATTGTTGAATTTTTGAAGGCAATGCTCATTTTAAAATATTTCTCTTTCATTAATCATATTCTTATGCAATATTAATATATAATACGTAAAGAACGCCACTACCTTACATGAATGCACACATCAAGTATGCGCCTTCCCCTCTTGTTGTTATTTAACATGAGCGATAGAGTAACTTCTCCAATTTACACTTTCGCTATATATTTCATAGAGGAGAGCATGAGGGAAAGAGAAAGGGGGAGGGATTTGTTGAGAGAGTAAGAAGGGGATGCCGACCTCGGTGGCAGAGGGGTTAGCGCGCTTGCCTGCCCATGTTGAGGTCGGGGGTTCGATAGCTGCTCAGGGTAGGGATATTTGTGCTTGTCAAATTGTGTTGAATTAGGTTGTTAAAGGTGCTAAATGACCTTTGATGTTGAAGCACCTAAAAAATTTCCAGTACTACTACTAAGAAGAGAGAGAAAAAAAAGAACTACTGGAGAGAGAGGGAAACTTAGAGGGAGAATACTAGGATAAAGTTAGGGAGAAAAAAGGAAATAACACAGTGGTATTTAAAAGGGGAAGCGGAGAAAAAATAAATATATAAGCATTTAACTCTATCCCCATTCATTTTTGATAGGCATTTATACTACTATGCATACTATTATATTTGTTTCTGTGAAGTTCAAAACGAACATAACACTTTTGTAGCAGAAAGTGAAAGACGGTTTCTTTTAGAGAGTTTACTCTTTCGATAAAAATGCATTCAACAAGAAGTATTCCGTCCTACCAGTTTTATTAAATTCTGTTAATTTTTTCGTAGGACCAATATTTTGCAAGTATTTACAGAAAGTTAATTATTTATTTACATTGAAGTGAGACCATTGATTGGGTTATGTCTATAATTTATGTAATTTTTATTATTGCATTTTACAAGAATTCCTTATAGAAATTTTACTGATTGATATTTAGATGAACTTAATATGAAATTCACTACAACTAAAACTTCAGGGTTAGTTTTGTCAAGATTTTTTTTCAATTTTATCCTTTAAGGCATTGTTTTAAGCTAATAAAATTCAAATCTGAAATTTTTTAGTTTTATGCACTTTTTATCATTAAATACATATTTTGTCTTTGCAATATATTGTCTATATTTCATTCATGATTCTTTTAAGAAAGTAATGAAATTTAAATTTTACAATTATCTATATTTGATAGAAGTAGCAGTTAAATCTCATGTCAGCCCTCGATTTAAACAGATAAGAAACGCAAAGGAGCAGAAAAACTCTGTGAAAAGAAAAAGAAACTTTTTCTCTTAGAAGCAGAGAAATGCTCTAAGTTGACGGACATATTTAAATTCAATGCTACTTCTTCATCTGAATTGGATAATCAGAAAGCAGTAAATGGAATTCAAGATCCAGTTACTGAAAACTCCAAAACTGATCATCACTCTGCAAACTCACTACAGGTTGAAACTGAAGAAAACTCTTGTAAAGAGAATGATATGGGCAATGGGGCAACCACTGATTCTATTGTGAAACAGGGATTAAGATACTTCCTGGAGATAATTGTCATCTTTTTATTAGACCAAAAGAAAGTGACAGGTCATACTTTTTTCAGTTGCATCCACAAAACAGTTGTTCTCTCCCTTTTCCATTTAATAGTGTATTTTGAAGAAAAATTGATCAAAATGCTATTAGCTATCATACATTACATCTAATAAGGCTCTCTCTATTGCACAGTGTGTCTTGCTTACAGCAAGGAAGATGAAACCAATGCATTTATAAAGGAGATGAATAACTGGAGGCAAGTCCACCAACGTATAAATGAGCATGAGCTTAGCAAATATCACAATTACAGTACAAAAGCTTACATTTTAAGTTCTAACTGCAAAGACATTGTACATCTGTTGTTCACAAATCAAGTGCAGAAGAAAAGAGAAGAACTAAAAAATAATAAACAGGTAATGGAAAGAATTATATCAAAAAGTATAAGGAAGGAATAAAAATAAAATGAAGGTATATGATGATGTGATATATAAAGGCCAAGGAAGCAATCACTGATCACTGAAGAGGCTGGAATTATCATTAGCAAGTTGTAGGAAAACCTAATATCTACTATGCAGGGCATACTTGAAAGATATTCACTGCTTTTTATTGTTATTTAAGTCACCTTGTGCACCAGTTGCATTACAGCTATAAAAATATTTCATTTTTGGATAATGATGGTTTGATAAACAATTAAGCCTGGCTATATCAGTTGCATTATCTTTTCTCCATCTGTTATCTTTTATATAAAAAGTTCTGATTTTGGTGATTATTGTTTTTTGCCATCTTGATAAACCTTATTTTTGATTGCTTAATGCTTGAGTTCAGTTCTATGATAACAATTAATTATTTCATTCTTTTCTCTAGGAGAAGATATTGTTGATGCTGTAATTAGAGAGGTAATTGAAGAAACGTCTGTAAATACAAAATTTCATTCAATTGTTGCCTTTAGGCACACCCATGGCATCCAGTTCAGCTGCTCTGACCTTTATTTCATTGTGAGTCTCATTCCAATGAATGAGGAAATAGTTAAGTGTGACAGAGAAATAGTGGCTTGTCAGTGGATGAAGGTAATCCATTGAGAGTAGATTCATTTTAGTTTTTAAAATGAAGTATTTTTAAGACATAGATTAATTTGAATTACTTATGTATTTTATTTGATGTAGTATCAGTTTATCCATAAATTGTTAAGAAATTTTTTTCTCTAAATATATTCCCTTATTTAACTTTTTCTATGCAACAATACTATAAAGAGATTCTTGAAACCTCAGTTTACAAATTAGTTCAAATGTCACTATGTATTGCTGTTACAGATAGAAGATTTTCTTAACCATCCACATGTTCATGAAACAAATAGACAATTTGTGTCTACCTTTTTGAATTATCGGTCCAATGGTATACAAATTACTTTTGAGAAGAATAAGCATCCAGTTATAAATAGACCACAAAGCATTTTCAGTGCTTCACTCACTTCAAATGATATATCTGTTAACATTCCCCAGGATACCTGCCTTTCAAAAACACATACTGCAGCATCACTTTCTTGATAATATGTAAATTAGTGTGGTAAGTAGTATATAATAAATTACCAAGCAATCTTTTTGCTTAAAATGTAAGAGACATTTTTGTAATAAATGCAAAGCCTTGAATTAAAAGTTTGATAAAGTGTGAAATGTATTCTTGGAAAAAACATAGGCATGTAGGATGTTTTTTGTATTTGTATCATGTTATACTTCACTAAATAAGGTGTAACTTAATAGAAAGCCATGTTAACGTAATAAATTCTAAACTTCGTAATTTCCACTTCATTATATGTAATCTTTACACATCTGATTATACTTATGAGATCTAGTACATTTGGACAGGCACATAAACTAGCTTTTAAACTTAGTGCTATATTTTGTCAACATCCTGAAATTTGAGATTTAAATTTGCCAAAACTAGTGGAATATTTAAAAAGGTAGGTAATTCTAGATAATAGCAGACTTGTCTCTTAATTTTTCCAATTTGTTTATGTATGCTCACAATAGAATATTTCCCCTGTTAAAAAATATTTAAACAAGGTTGGATAGGTGTACTCCATGTCAGAGTATACAGACTCCAAAGGTGTTATTTACAATTTATGTTATCATGTTAAAAATAAGATTAATACTTATGGCTTAGTCTATTGTCTTAGCACTGCAAACTGATGTATCAGAAGTGATGTTAAGGAAATATTGAATTTGTGATTTACTGATCTATTTTATAATTATTAGTAATTAATTAAACAATCTTTATGCAATGTGAATTCTAAGGATGCATTTTCATTATTGCGCTTTAATACATGTCCGCTCAAAGTGATTAAAATTTCGGTGTGTTTGCGATGTTTTAGATCCTAATGATCCCATTGTATAGTGTGATTAACGCCACGTAATAGTAGAATTCCTATAGATATCATAAATATATTATACATATCTAGGGAAAGAGATTTATCAAGATATGAAGAGGACAGCAGAAAATAGGAGTATATGGAGAACCAGGTTTAACCATAAATAATCATGGACCTATGGACAGACTACCTATGATGATGATATATCTAGGATAAATTATGCAATGGCTACAAGAATGAAAAGATATGCCTGCACTATTACCTATACAGTAAAACCTCCATATAACGAAATTGGTGGGACCGAAAAAAAAGGATGTTCGTTGTACAGAGGTTTGTTGCAGGGAGGTAATGAAAGGGTTGCATAAACACGGGCAGACAAGGCATGTGCGAGTACATCAGACTTAATCATGAGGTCATCTGATTAAGTGACGCACTGCAAAAACCAATGAATATACGAGTAAAAATATGTAAAGATTCTATGCTAACATTAATACATTCATTATCATAATAGTGCATTCTATGAAAACAATAATAGGTAGTCAATATTAATATCTCGCTATGAATATAAGTGCAAGATGAGATGAATGACTACCTTAATATGCATTCGATTTGTTTATGCAGCCCATCTGATAATGGGGCAGAGTATTTGTGAATGAGAGCACATAAAATATCTCATGTTATTAATTCACTATAAAATGTATCGCACATATTACAATTTCATGAGAAAAATTTATAGCGCATATTATTTTCACGGGAATACACATTCTGTTTAGCTTTAAATAATCTTCGATTTTGAAGGCATTCTCACTAACATAACATGGGTGTTGTTAGCGTATAACAAATCTGGGAACACCCAATTAGTAGAAAATAGTGAAAATGATTATTATGCGTCCTATTGCTCCTTCTGTGTGGGTACAGAAAATGAGAGGGTAAGGCAAAAAATTAAGTAGTTTGAGTCAAAACATACATGTTATGCAGGGCTGAACTGGCTAGTAAAATGTTACCAGTTAATCATCGACCATAGAGAAAAAATGTAACATAGATGTGGCAAATGTCAGCCCAATGAGATACCAGGAAAATCCTCACAAAGCAGTGGGAAGGTGGAGTTAGGGGCAGTCTCTCTGCTGCAACCATAGCAGAGAGACTGCCACTTTGACACGATTCTCCCTTAATTGCCAGCATTTTATCAGGAAGAAGGTTTTTGTGTGGCCCACAAAGCTATGATGAAAAAGCAATCTGAAAAATTTAACACATACATTATTATGAAAATTTTGATAATAAAGCTTTTAATATTGAAATGTTAACTATATTTAGACTCAATTTCCACTTATATGGCACCTCAGAACCCAATTTAAACTCTAATCCTGCCCGCAGAAGAATGGGCAACTTCCAAGGTGGCCTGCTAAAGGATTTGCAACCACTGATGCGGCCCCCCATGTAGAAAAGGTTTGACACCACTGTTATAGAAGAAACCCGATTCATCCATGTTAAAAATGTTTTCAGGGGTGTATCCTCCCATCAGTGAGGTCAATTTTCTCTTCCAATCCTCCTCGACTAAGGGATCAACTGCAGCTTCTTCTCCGGATGTTTTCAGCATGGTTAAGTTCCATTGGATCTTAAATATTTGCAACCTTTCATTCGATGCCTGGGAATTGTCCATACCCAATTCCACAGCTTCCATCTCTTGCCTGCTGCTGCAAAATCAGACTGGACAAGGGAATATTAGAAGCTCGTGCTCTCATGAACCATTGAAACACTTTTGTCAAAGTCATCATTGATGCACATGCAAGGCCGTTTTTTTATTCAGATCGAATTGCAATGCATTTTTTATTTGATCCTGGTGTGCAAGAATCGTTGACAGCATAGAAATAGGAACCCCAAATCTCTTTGCTACTTGTCTTCTTTTCTCCTTTGTCAACCGCATACAAAATTTTTAGTTTCGTCTCAGTAGATATCTGTCAACGCTTTTCAATTTCCCCTTGAAAATACGAATATAATTTATTATTATTAACTACGATGAGGTTATAGAAAAATACATCTGAAATTTGCTAGCAGAATTACCTTGTAATTAAAGATGAAAAACTCATGTATCCCAAAGTAGGCATAATAAATTTGATGGAAAATTAAAAAACTCCGCAAAGAAAATTCACAAGTTCCCTAAGTAGTAGTTTCCAAACATCGCGCACACATTCGATCAAGAATCCCTGCTGGGCCCCTACCCCCAACCTAGGTAATATGACACCACAGTTGATGTTTAATGTGTTTTGAAACATTTCCATACACATATATTGTAATATAACAAATAGTGAGTGCAACAGCTCAGAAATATTCAATTTTGAGATACTGCAACACAGAAGCGATGTAGCACTTTGTTCTGAGGTATCGATTTCGTTCACACCCCATATTTATTCTTACAATGTCACATCCATACACTTCATTCTAATATACCCAGTTAAGACAATTATTATTCACCAGAGTAACAACAACCGGGAAGAACTTGACACGTAAGCAATAGATTCAGATGAGCGTTTCAAGTACGATAATATTACAACGATTGCACTTCATGATGGCGACAGTTTAAAGAGTAATCAGTGAGCATGATCCATTCTCTCATTCGGCTGTTCCCAACTAGGGATGGTGATTCGAAGGGAGTGGGAAGATAGTTAGGCATGAATTGCACAGTGTTACAGCGATGCTGCTTTTGTGGCGAGACAATCTAGTGACAGCCTATGTTTACGATTTTGTTTTATCAAAATTTCATTGCTTGGAAGTGGATTAAATTTCGGGCACCAGGTTCAGCCTTCGCTCAGTGGGAGTTTTGTTATAGGAAGGCTTCTTGTATGCATTTTACATTTTCCGGGGTGGGACTGATTTCAGAGTTCATTATATGGAGGTTTTTGCTATAGGGAGGTTTGTAAAATAGAGATTTTACTGTAGTACCTTATCACAGCAACCATATTTCTGCTGAGCTGGTGAATAATACTAAAGTACAATGTGCATCATATTCTAGTGTAGTTTCTTCCAGTCAGCTACCACCTAGTGATCGGATGAGTAAAAAGCCTACAAGTGAAAATACATTAGTTGAAAAAGCCTCGGTACCGCAGAAGCATGAAGACAATGATGGCTTCATAGAGGTACGCTGCGAATAAATGCCAGAGATTTACTGCTATTACCGGGTTAGCGGATCCAAACTTGGGCTGCCCCTTAAAGACCCAAACTAGAAGAGTTCATCTCCATGTCTGGCAGCTTGCACCTAACACTACTGAAGAGGAAGTGACTTCATATTTTGCGAGTAAAAACATCAATGACTTGCAAGTAAAGGAACTAAAGAGTTAGTGCCTGTTCCCATCATTTGAATGTAATCAATGATCCTAGAATTTGGCTGCATAATGTACAAATAAACAAATTTAGATTTCCCCGCTCCCATAAGGTAAACTTGTTCGAAAAGGTTGAATATGTCCCAAAAAGTGATATAGAAAATTGTATTGAAAAAGTGTTGAGAAATACTCAATAAATTCGATGGTGGAGAGAGTTACTTATTTCCAATCCAGCATTTCTAAACTGAAAAACAGATGTGACTAGAACATAAACCAAAGGTAGACTCAAATTGTTTAAGTAATAGTATAAAAATCTTTATTTCATTTTAAGATATCAGATATTAATACTAGGTGCTTAAGCAATAAAATTCAGTAGCTTGAAGCTCTTGCTGTTGATATGAACCCTGATCTTATATACATTTGTGAACATTGGATAAAGGTGATATCAATCTCAATTCCTGGATATAGCTGTACTGCATCATACTGCTGTGTTGAGCTCAATCATAGTGGGGGTCTTGATTTTTGCCAAAGTATCAGTGAGCATGCACAATTTTGTTCTTGATTTAAATACCTTAAATGTAGACATGATATTTGAAAGTGCGGCACTAGGAATTCGACTTCCTAGTCACTGTCAAGACAGGTTGCCCCTGAAGATGCTCACCTCGTGAGCGAAATGCATTGGGTTCTTTAATCCCCTCTAGTTTTGCCTAAAGGAGTATTTATATCGTTTAATAATTTGAGCCAAAAGTTATGTGAGCTATCAACGATAAATTCATTAGCCAGTTAATTGTGTCTGATTAACTAAACTTTTTGAAGGGAGAAAAAATGTTTCCATAATCAGTTTTAAAAAATCCAAGTGAAAAGAATTTGTTGGAATAAATAGGTATTCTTAGAGGACCTCTACAGGCTTATGTTATTTCATAAAAAAATAATTTAAAACACTAGGATTTGTGAACTGTAGGAATGGATTTTTAGGGAAACAACGAAAAACTATTTTTAAGATCGTTTATTTGTTTTTTGGTACATCACGGGAATGGTGGAGTAGTAGAGGGGTAAGAATAGTCAAGGTTAAGGCAGGAACTTCCCCTACATGTGCAGCATTCTCTGTGCATCGACTTGCATCACCATCTCCAGCGGCTGCTGCTCATCAAAGCTTCCAGTTGACTTTCGCCTGTCAATTGGAGAACCTTTTAAACACAATTGCAAGTATTCAGCCTACTTCTAAAGCCAGTATTTTTCTGTGGCCAATAACTTTTCTACCAAAATTCGTGGTTCTATTAAATATGAAACACTTTATGCTCTGGTATTCCTGAAATATTATTCATTAAAATGTAAATAAATATTTTTTCTTGTAATTTTTTGTGCTTTTGTACAAACAATAATTTTTTTGTGCATACGAAACTCTGAATGTTGTTTATTTATAAAGCTTTATTTTTAAATCATATAAAATAACTTGTTTTTCTTGTAAGTATTACGTTCAAAATTTTGTTATACCAAACAATGAATGAGCTTCAATTTCTTTAAAATTTTAAAACTAAGCAGTGTTTGTTGTATTCCTTTGAAATTTATTTAAATAAACATGTCTAAAAATTAATTGAGGATTTCTATTTTTACCGGTTAATTACCGGTTAGCTGATGATCTTTTAACCAAAGAACCGGTTAGTGAAAATTTCGGTTAATTGGAAGCCTTAGTCTGATGTATACAACACTGACTTTTAATTCCAGCTTTAATTTATTTTACTCTCAATTTCTCTACTTTTTTGAATGTGCATTTCTTCCTATTCCAGTTAGACCAAATGTTAAACAAAGTTTTAAGATTGGATGCGGTGAAACGAGTTTGAGATGGAGATGTTGAATCTTCACGAATATCTTTTAAAGTTTTGCAAATTTATATGAAAATTGATGATTGTGGATCATCATAACTTACTCAGAGTAGAGAAGGGAAAGATGCTGACTTGTGGAGAAATCCCTGGACTTGACTATAAGTACACAATAGGGGATGGAAGGATCGAGATAGTAAGAGGCAATGATGAAAGGAGTGAGAGACGTAAAAGATTTGGAGAGATAACTTCGAGGAAACTTAGTTAAAAAAGGACAAAATCCGTTCTTCCATATTTCTGGATTCACGGATAAAATAAATAATTAAATTACGATTTTTGACAATTGATCAGACTGGCCCCACCAGCCCATTTTTGCTCCGGCCCACCGGGAATCGTCCTGGTGTCCCGCCGGGCCAGCCCAACCCTGAGAGGAGCACATCTTTAATTGGAAGCCTCGACCTCTCGAATCAAAGTCCGAGATCCTTGCGACATGCCTGCTTCTTGCACCTCCAATGAATATGTGACCTGAAGGTCAGAGTCATGTGATGGTCTTGATCAAAGGTTCAGATGGTTTGGATGATGCAATGTTTTTGAAAAAACACAGTCGCCGTTTCTTCGTTTGGATATTGCAACAACAACATTCAGAAGTTCATCTTGCAGTATTTAAATTGACAATAGCTATTCAGTCTATTTACACATTCACTGTTACAATGGGTATTTAATTATTTATCGTTTCCTTAGTTTAGTAATAATTATTTGATTAATTAATTAATTTAATGGGTTGAGCAGGGCAATTTTAATAATTATTAATCAATTAATTTATTTATTGTCAATTTTAGTAATTATTAATCGATTAATTAATTAATTTGATGGGTTTCTTCTTCCCTCATTCTGTACAGGAAACCTAAGAAAGTTAAAATTTAGAAAATATTTTTTGGGGAGGATAACACTTTGAAAAATTTCTCGCATGGTTTTTTAATTGTTGTCCACAAAAATCATTTTAATGGAAACTGAAGTAATTAAGACCTGCTATAAATTTATAAATGCATTACCTACAGTACAGTACAATAAATGAAAGGAAATGGATTATCTATGACAAAGAAATGAACTTAAATGTTTATTTTCCTTATGTACACACAGGTTTTGTGAAAAAATGGATAATTAACCATGAAGTTTATTTTTAAGGGAGTCATGGGCATGGTGGCCCCCCCTTGGTAGACCAATGGTGCCAAAATTTAAAATCGAAACTGTCCACTGAGATTCACCAAACAGATACACTCATAACCCCAAATGGCAAAATGAAATGAGTTGAAAATAAATGAATACATGCCTGGTAAATGGTTTCCAATTAGATAATTGCTATTGGTTTAGTTAAATTTATGATACGTTAATTCTAATTTTTATTAAAATAAGTGAAAGAAAATAATATTTTCTTTCGTGTACTATTTTGGGGCCCCTAAGTTCTGGGTGACCCTGAAAGTTTTCTGCTTATACTATGTTCTCTGGTTGGTAAGATAGTGCTGTTGAAATTTTTTTATTATTACGAGAAATATAATTATGGTGCTCACAAGGATTTCATTTTCACTCGGAACTTGATTACACTTTAAAAAAGCCATAAAACTTTGACAAAAGTATTACATGAAGTCTAATGAATCAAATTTATTTTTCACTTTTTAAATCAAGTCTAGTATATCAAAATTTATTTTTTACTTTAGTGTAATATATAAGTTTTTTATTTATTTTAAATTATTTTATTAGATATTTTAATTTTTATGAACATGCCAAAATCATGCAAAAGCATAACGTGAAACTTGTAAATTTTTTCTTAGAAGAAAGATGTCAAATTGGTAATTGGTGTCAACACAGCCAATTAATAATTGTTTTCTCTGTAATTTGATAATCTTTTTCAATAAAGAGTTCCAGATGCGCTGCTGGCCTTGCTCGAATGCATGCTCAAAATTAGCCTACAATTGCACAAAATCTAAGATGTGTATGTTATTGAATACGTATAGAGGATCAAATTACCCCTTCATTGGTGTATGATGCTAATTTATATGCTGCATTGTTTGTCAGAAAGGATGTCGTTAATATTAAAGGAATTGATAATTTTTATCATAGTGACAAAATATGTAGGAAGTTCTCACTGGAACAATAACTACTATCAGTGATCGATGCCACAGCAGTCATTTTTTTTGTCTAGTATGAGTTTTTTAAAATTGAAATTTCATCTAAGATTTCAGCACATCATTTTTATGTAGTGATAAAATCCTGTATGAGTGTAGAGCAATATGTAATGCTGACTCGGCTGCTTGAAAATGAGATCAGAAAGCAAAAACCAATTACAGGAATTCTGTTTTTTCAGAAAAACAAATTGCAGTTTTTTAATCTGAGAAAAAGAATATATTTTATTAACGTTTCTTTGGAGACTTGACCGCTACAGATCATTTTTGACACACTTTCTGACTAGGTGGAAGAATGAAATTTGTCAGGAATACTGGATTTAGATATAAAAGGAAATGATGAATTAAAATTACTTAAAGGATGGGATAATTTCTATTTCCCATAAGGTAACACATAAAAATCAATTTCCTGACATGCTGACTTTTATTCATTTGCAGTTTAACACTAGAATAAAATGACTATCTTTGGACCTGGACTGTTTTAAAGAAAAATTAATCAAGTTTCATATTCTTTTGTCTTTTTCACTTAAATTTCAAAATATCTCATATTCAACATTTCTACCCCACATATTCTGAAAAAAGATTGCCATTTTAACAATATAGTGCAGGGGTCGGCAACCTTTTCTGCATGGCGGGCCGCATTTGCAGTTGTGAATGTTTCGGAGGGCCGCATTGGGAGTCAAGAAAGCCTCGGCAGGCCGGATGAGCGAATAAATTAGCTTTTTTCTAGAGATTCTGCGATTTCATATGAACGAAATCAAGTCTACATAATTTACTAGCATTAAAACTTCGCCCGAAAACGCTTTGAGATCATAATTTTGCTCTAAAAATAGAAAATTTCCCATGAGAAATTTTCCAGATCACTTTTTCATTACAGCTTTGTGAGCCGCATAAAACATTCTTGAGGGCCGCACGTGGCCCGCGGGCCATAGGTTGCTGACCCCTGATATAGTGTATTTGGTTTTTAAACGAGTTATTTAATATGTTGATCAAATAACTGGAAATACTAGAGATCTTTCATCTTTGATATCTTTAATGTTAATAATTTTGATGTAATTTTACAAGGCGATTTTTCAGTGTTTCGACTGAGTGTAAATAATTTCCCTTGTAATTCCTACCATTCTATCCATCTTACAATTCGTCTACCTCCTTTTTGCTTTCTCAATAAATGAAACTCTGTTTTGCATAATACTTTTATTGGTGCCTGTTGCCCATCATTTATTTATATAATTAAAAAATAAATGCATATTATTTTTTTAACCATTTTAAACAACCTGTCTGACGTGAGAAAATCTAGATGTTAGAAGATTATCTTTCAAGGTTGCTATAAAAAACTAGTCAACTGCTACACATATTAAAACTTTTATTGCAAATTACTATGCTATTTGGCAGACGTAAAGACAATCACTGCTCTGAATGCTCCGCAGTCAACACTATGCAATATGCATAGTGTTGTCACTGTGACTCGAGTAGACTGCTAGAAAATTGTAGCCAGGCAAATCAAGGACTGACTCAGCACAGGGCAAATCTGCTCAGTTAAACTGGACTGGATTTGACCAACTCTGTTGATGTGTAGCTGGCCTTACTGTTCTTTCTGCCACAGCTCCTTTTCCATGCTAACTATACGAGTATAAACAAAAATTTCTGATAAACTACACTTGTCTATGGGGTGGTTAGAATGTTAACCTTCCATGCAGTGGTCCCAGGTTGAAATCCGACGGAGGTCGCATTTTTCAACCTGGGACCGTCCTGTCCTCTACTTGCATGATTTGAGGAGACTATGCAAGTCAGCGCTCCGTCCTTTGGAAGGGATGTTAAGCAGTTGGCTCCCTTGGTGCTCTTCATAAAAAGTAGGCTAATGCCGGCACCTGGTTCCCCTCCTCCCTTGTGTGTTTGTTGTGGAAGGAGTTATGGCTATAATAATCCAAAAGGTTGATTAACCAGAAATACACATACACTTGGCTACATTACATTTTTTAGTTAATTTATATAAGAGAGAAATAAAAAACTTAATGGAATTTCCACCGAACAAAATTTACTCAACTGGTTTCGTCTATTAGGTAACTCCTCAGAGAAATGGAAAATCCACTATACAAATCTAAATATTGTATAAAAATGCTCTGAAATAGATATAGATCAAAGCCAATGATTTTTCCATTAAATATTCTGAAAACCAAACAACAGCTACCTGGAAGGTGATCAGAAATGAGTCTAATGTTAGCTACTCTGATGAAAACATTATTCTCTTCAGATCAACTTAATGGCTATTTCATTAATGTGCCTTCATGCACTTGCGTTGAACATTAAAAATGGAGATATAAATCCAACTGAACTACTTAACAATTGTCCCTCTGCAAATGAAATTCAAGTTCAGAAGAATTACGGTAATGGAAGTCAAAGAAGTAATGCATAAAATGAGATCTATAAAAAGCCAAGGGTGTGGTCCAACTACCTCTTAAAAGCAGTCAGCAATCAACTAGCTTATATACTAACTTATCTATTTAACGTAAGTTTGGAAAATTGTATATTCCCCAATAAGCTTATAAATGTGTCCCTATATTTCAGAAAGGAGATAAGCAATTGTAATGTATTTGAATATGGTGCCTGCATGCACTTAACCATGTAAGTAAAAGTGCTTTTAAGACCACTTGTTTAGGACAATAGCAGTTGCGTTCTGGAGCTCACGGTAGAAGTTTTGATTATTAGCGACATCACAGAAATGGAAAGTAATTTCAGGCCTATCACTCTTATATCAGTTTTTTCAAAACACTTGTTGAGACCAAATTTTTAGTTATTTTCAGAAGAAAGGTTTCTTCAGTGACCAACAGTTTGGGTTCCGAAAAGGAAAGTCTACTGTACTACTACAGTGAAATCTCATTACAACGTATTTCACAATAATGTATTTTTCAGGTTAACATACTTTTTGTAAATCCCCATCCTATGTGCTGTATAAGGAATGCAAAAATATTTCACTTTAATGTACAGGTTTCCCTCTCTTTATGCGGGGGTTGCGTTTCAGGAAAGCGACGCATAAAGCAAATTCGCATTAACAGAACCCATATTTATATGAAAAAGATAGGGATATGTAGCACAAGCAATCCTTACTCCCCTCCAAGATGCTCTACTTTCACTCCATAACGACTTCTTATGCGCAAAATACAAACTTAAAACAATTAACACTAAATAATACTCGCAAATAAAAGGAAGCAGACGAGTACAAGTGGTGGCTGTTGTGAATGACATAATAATGGAGGTTTAAAGTGCTAGAGGGTTGACTTGACCCAACGCAAGTTCTGTGGGCAAGGGGACAAAACTTTTTAAGTGTGCTCAAACAGTATCATACGAAATCTCCATCTCGTCTCCACTCTATAATAACCACCCCACTCTTATCTCTTTTACTTTAGTACTAATACTCAGCATAAGAGATAACGAGAGACTGAATGGTTGCCTTGTGGTGTAGTGGAGAACTTTCTTTTATTTATATTGCACTGGCCGCGTAACCGCATAAGAGCAAATCAAAGATGCATAAAAGGAAATTCAGGTAGCAATAAGTTTGCTGCATAATAGCGAATTCGCATAAAGCGAACCCACATAAAAAGAGAGAAACCTGTACTTAAATGCAACAAACTTTTCAGTATTACACATGGAAAATGACACGGGTAAACCTCGACTTCTGGTGGATGTTTCGGCTAAAACCTTTTCAGACCTTGAATTGCTAATAAAAATCTTAAATATAAAGTTTTGTGTTGATCTGATAATTAGTTTTTGCATTATAGCACCCACAAAATTCATGTCACATACAGACATCATCGAGAAAAAGTGAAAACACTCTCTGGGGACCTCAAAATGTGTATCTCTGTTGAAATATCAATTTCAATTTTTTTCACCAATACAATATTACCCACTATACTACATATAGAGATAGTAAAAATATTGTAACAATAAGAGGGACAGAGAGAATGATGATGAGTCAGATCAGTACTCTTCAAAATGTTTAGGACAAATCTTTAAGAAAATACCTCTTTTGAAAAACATTGCATTTGACCAAAATATTTTTAAACTGATTTTTGTATTGCAATAAAGTGAAAGCAAAGCACTCCACGTAATTTTATAGCATCACCTTAAAATATTTTGACTAATAAGGTAGTTTAAAAACAAGGCCTGAGTGGCACACGATACTGAAGATTAAATTGTACATGTAATACCTATTTTCAGTATAGCGTACTTTCAGAATAACATCGTAAAGTGCTTGTTCTGTAGATACGTTGTAATGAGATTTCACAGTTCATATACAGAAAATTGTTAGTGAAGTACAAATTGCTTTTGAAAAGAGAGATTCCACTATTGTAACATTTTATGATTTAGCTAAAGCTTTTGACTGATTACCCCATGATCTATTATTAAGGATATTAGCTTATTATGGAATTATAACTGGAGAACTACACTTTTTTGGGTCCTCGAACATACAGAAAGCAACGTATCTCTTTATATGGTAAATTGTCAAGTATTAAAGAGGTTGAGATGGGTGTTCCTCAAGTGACTGAACTGGAACATGTGATTAATTAACTTGGTTTATACTTAGATTCCAAATGAAATTGGAGACCACGTCCAAAGATTAAATAAAATATTATCAAGAGTCCTGTACCTATTACAGAGATTTAGAAGGGTGACATCAGGGAAAACACTTAAAATAGCCTATTATGCTCATTTTCATAGCATGATGTGCTATGATCTGATTCTTTGGGGTTTATCTTCAGCTGCCAAGGAAAGTTTTATTCTGTAAAAAAGCTAGAATTGTGGCAGGGATTAATAACCCTTTTTTAGACATGGAATTATGGTCCTACCTGCATTGACCATATATGAAGGTGAATGTCTTATTGAAAGAAATTATGATGCTCACCCTGTAAGAAATGTAAGTCATGAGCATTACACTAAAAACTCGGTACATCTTGATGTACCTAGGAAAAGATTTGACAATAATGATTCCATGTGTAAAAAACTTTTAATAAACTCCCTCCATAAAAGGATCAAAGAAATAGTAATAGAAAAAGGCATATTATTATGTAACGGAATCTATTGTAGATAACATTTTCTAATGCTATTGTGTATGGTTTGATGTTTTGTACATTCCTATTATGTATGCTAAGATTTTAAGTCTTAATATAGCCTGACTTGTCATAACATGATCTAATGGAATTAATAAATTTTTATTATTACAGGATCCTCAGGATATGGAAGCTTTTATATGCTTTCGGTACCCGATGACGCTGTAATAGGCGGTACCGGTCGAGTAAACATTGTTCAGTGGAGACTGCAATAAGTGTTTTAGGCTGAACTGCAATCACAATATATCGCCAATGCCTACGGCCACATACTGAACTACGTTGTATCAACATTTCAGTTTTCGCTTAAGATTAATCGTTGGTCTAAGGACATTAGAAACCGGATAGGTTTAAGTGGTTTGGGGTTTTTTCCTTATTTAGCTAAGGTTCACATTCAACTGTTTCGTAAATTACCGCCGTTGCTATCTGAAATGGCGACTTGCTGGGCTCAAGTAGTTTCATTTCTCGCCACTTACAGCGCTTTCTCCTTCCAATTTCCGTAAGGTGGTAAGGCTGAATAAAGATTTCGTTTTTCTTTTATATATCCTATGCGCTTTGATACTAACCATTTAATTTTCCACATTTTAGGAGCTCGTAGAGTTGTCTTACGATCAACTAACGGAATATTAAAATATCAGCTGTTTGCCACAGATATACTTTGATCCGCGTAAACTTTAAACGCTAAGGCGTCTCCTATGGTGTATTGAAGATTATTATTCCTAAATCCAGTTAGTTGAAAATTCCAGCTTATATTTGTACATCTGAATTCCTGAAGGTATTCATTCTATTGATATATATTTTTAAATGGACATTTTCTTAAATCTTCAGGGACGCGGTAAGAGAAATTTTGCAAGTTATGATGCTAACCAGAATATATGGGAAACCAAGAATTTTGATTCACCATTTCAACAAATATTCAAGTTCGATATCTAACAAAGAAAATGTTCACATAAATGGCACGTATTCAAATTTGCTGTTCCAATTACCCCATATTCGCGTCGCAGGACTAATAAATCGCATAAAAATATATCAGACAGCCATAGCTGCCACCACTGCTTCAGTCAGTATTGTACTACATCAAATGTCGGCAATTCCTAGTTCCACCCTGTATGCTGTTGTTTATGCAGGAATTGCAACATGCGTGCCATTTTACACAATTGGAATTTTTTGCAACAACTTAGTGGGACGGATATACCTTTCTGATGATATGAAAACTGTTAAGGTGTCATATATTAATTTCTGGGGTCGAAGAAAAGATACTGTCATTGAAGTTGAAGATATATTACCATTTTCAGAAATCCGTGGAAAACCTTCTGACATGTACTTTAAGCTTGAACGTTATTCGGACAATAGCCCTTTGAAGATAAGCCTAAAATATGGAAACATTTCTAATATGGATTTATTTGTGAAAACATTTGGTGATGTATAGATATGAGTCAAGTTTCAAATGGTAAAACTTTTTTATTTATAATACAAATACTGCTTTTTCACAATGATTGTCTTTAACTCCATCTATAATGAGCATAAGCCCTGTTAGCTTCACACTGACGATGTAAATCCTGTTTCTTCTTGACAACTCGGCCCTGAAAAAGAAACCCATGAGAATATTTTCAATTGAGACCTTCAATTATTTAGCACATTTTTACTAGGTATGGTACATAATTATGGGCGCCCACAAAAAGGGCAAGAGGAGGTGTTTCCTCCTTTCCCCTTACATTTCACAAAATTGCACATTATACATATAAAAGCCTATGTCTCTTTGTTGGTTCGTTAGATGTTATGTCTCACCCTGAAACATTCTGTGGGTGCCATGTATATAGTCATCCAATTCATTTTTTGTATAAAAAATCATATACCTTAAATGTAAAAAATAATTGTAAAACATTCTAAGTCAATGTAAGTTAATCTGACATTAATGATTTTGTTGATGTGGAACTTGTAATGATTAAATTGGCCTGGTATGACTACCACCAGTCAATGAGGGAGCAACTGGAAGCCAGGGCCATTGCGTTTAAGTGCCACCTGAGGCAAAAAGACAGAATTCTGCCTTAGTTCACGATATATAGGTGCAGATTGGTGGGAAAACTGTGATAATGTTGCCCCTACTGAAGTACAACTTAAGTCAGGGATGGCAAATACGTGGCATGCATGCGATTTTACTGGGCCCATGTGCAATTATACTTGGCATGCATGAGCTTGTATTTTCTGTATGAAATATTAAGTTTCTTAGAGAAAGAGGAAACTTGTGGCATGTGAAAAAAAATTTGATTAACATTACTTGCTTGGCATGCAAAACAAAAATCATTTGCCATCCCTGCCTTATGTGGTTGCCTATCAAACTCACTTCATGCAACAGCCCTGCTGGAAGCATCCCCTTAGATGACTGCTACGCCACTCAAGAACGATGTTATTATTACTGAGTGGGCTTAACAGTCTACAAATCAAACTGTTCTTTATTCCCATAAGGCAATGAATATAACAGCCTCCATAAACCTCGGCCATTAGTTTTTTAAGATTAGTATGTTTTACATTGAATAAATTAAAATTTTGCTATACTATTGTCAATTTTAATGTAATATTTAAATTTCATCAATTTTTCATCATAAAACTAGAAAGCATCAAACAAAACCTTCCATTAATTTTTTTTGTTTTGTTATTTTCACAATCTTAAAACTTCTACAGCATTTCATCATAAAAAGTTACTGAAAGACCAGTCATTAAGACTTCCATAATCTTATGTTAACCTCGCATGAATTTTGTACTGAATTTCCATGCCCAAACCAGCAAATTATTCATAATAAAAACCCAAGTTCATAGCAATTTCCAAGAGCTATGAAATAATATTTAAAATGATAAAAACAATTTTGAGGTTTTAATTTAAACAATTCCTTATTATCAATTGCCATTCATTTGTGACACTTTGCTTGTTAGTTTAAAAGCAGCAGCCTTAATCTCATCTCTAGTTGCTTTTTGTCGGTTTGTATTGTTTTATAATGACTGAAGTAGGTCAAATAATATCCATCATCAAAGAGAATTATTTAAATAAATTAGTGAAATTTATGTATATCATAAATTTTTACTTTCTCCATATACTAAGTATAGAGAAAGTATTGTTTTCATGAAAAAAAATTAATTCGAGATTTCAATGGAAATATGTTTTAAGGTCTCCTGAACCCATTTCGACTATTGTCTCGATGATGTCTGTGTCCAGAATTTTGTGGGCACTCGAACTCAAAAACTAATAATCCAATCAGCATAAAGTTTCATATTTATATTAGAAATTCAATAACTGATTTGATTTTAGCTAAAATTGGTTGACCGGAAGTGGATGTTTATTCATGTCATTTATCCGTTTGTGTCAAATATCTCCTGTAGTTCTTCATTAATGTAATTGTATTTAATAACCTAAGTTATAGATAATTTTACTCTCTACAACTTTTGTATTTAATAATATTTTGTAGAGCCAATTGCCAAGGTGATATTTCAGTTCAATATTGACAGCAATTCCAGCACCGCCAACTTGTAAATTACCAACTACATATGGAGAAAGTCAAGTGTTGGCCATATCAGTTTTTTTATTTCTTGCAATTTCCAATCTTTGGCTGATGGTTTCCCATGAAACTGCCTTGTCAAACATACCTCGAGCTGGCCCTGGGCACAATGTGAATTATATGCGATTGTGGGTTAATCATTTTGTCAATGAGTAAACATTTGAAGTGCACAAATCAGTGTGTGAAATCAAATGTCATAAAGTTTTAAATACGTGTTGAAAATGAACTGCATTGCAAGAAAATTGATGTAAAAATAACATCTGCACGATACTGAAATTGCGCTGCCATAATGAAAGTTTCATGAGGTTTTGCTGCATGCAGTTTGACTGCAAAGCAAACATCATCAGTGGTGACTCACCCACATAATATTCTCAAGCAGTAGGTGCATCCCCACTAATGATGGCTGCTTTGATGCCAAAATGCACATCTGGTTTTCCAACCTTATTATAGCCATTGGAAAGACAGTTGATTTGAGAAGTTTATTTTGTTAAGTGATGAGATGGAAATTGAGAGAGAGAAAAAGGTTTACAGTTACCTATACCTTAGCATTGGGTGGTGCTGCTGATTTTTAGGGGTTCTACACAACACTCTTTTAATAAATAAATCAAAGTTTTGATAGGTAACTACAGCAATAATTTTTCCTCTAATAAATTGATTATGGTGTACATAATACCAACAAATGTAAAAATATAAAAACCATGTATCAGGACTGAATTCTGTTTATCATTGAAAGGGTGCTATGCCTACAAAATGTTTGGGAATCACTGCCTTAGCATGTGCATTTCTAAATGATTATATAAATGGAAGTCAATAACTGGTATTGTTATGACAAATTAAAAAACTCTTAAGTAAAAACAAGTATCAAATGATATTACCACCTTATTTTCTGCTGCATCCAACAGTTCCCACGCCATTTTTTCGGGAAAGTGTATGGTACGTTCTTTTTCTTTGGCAGCCGTTATTAACCACTTGATGGCTAGAAACTGTGACCTTTTCTCAGTAATGGGCACCGGCACCTTTATTCATAGGAATCACAATTTTTAAGAGAAGGCAGGAAATGGAAATGAATGATTTTGGTTAACTGGTTCAACAAGCAAATATTACCTGATATCTAACACCGCCTCTTTTGATTGGAGTAAGTTGCAAGAGAGGCTTGCTGTTTTTAATTGCATTCTCTAAAATAATCGTCGGATTCGTTTCCACAACTGATCCTTCTTGAGCGTTATGTTTTTCTAACTGTATTCTCTTAACATTTTCAAAAGTCTGGAAGGGAATACTATTATTCCAAAATTTGAAGTACTATTGAATATAAAAAATTGGTAATTAATACAAACTTTTTCTACCAAGCTCCGCGCAAGCTCTTTATTACCCTTTCTCATTACATAATTTGTGAATTTCCTGTAAACGAAGATAATAAATTATTTATCACATTAATATGAAAGGTGGTCGATTAATGTAAGATATTTTACCGAACTAAAGAATCATGAAAGACAGATGACGTCTCGTCATTCTTCGCTGGCTTAATTGGTACATGTACTAGTTTTGTCGCATTTCCAGATTCGATCAAATCTTGCTGTACATCCTTTTTGTAAATGGGGTCCACGAAGTAAGGGGCATATGAACTGTATCGTCCGTTTACATTTCTCGAATTGCTTTAAAACAAAATATTCTATTAAAATAAATTAATCACATTGAAATACAAAGTTGTGCTTTAAAGTTACTTACAGGAAAGTATTGCCGAGATTAATGTATACTTTTCCATCAAATATTCGATGTATCACAAACTCCAAATATTTCATGTTTTCGTTCTTCGCATTTGCTGTCGTTTACTTTAGAAAATACTGCTGCACTGCACTAATAAGACAAAATAACGTCACTTCTTTAAGTTGCTAAATAGAAGAAATAAGTTTGAAATGGGCCACAGAAGGTGAAATATCTTTCCCAAATGAGGAAATTAAGTGATCTAGCCAAGTTAGAACCCTGATTCGATATTTACGTAGCCAATTTCACCAACTTAAAATATTTTCCTTCCGATATTTCGTTATTCATTTTATCATATCGCTCAAATTCGCCATCTATTCGTAAGATAAATTTTTATGCTATAAAATTTATGCAAGTGGAAAAAAATAGTATGTGATTTCCCTTGATTGGAAGAGTGGCATTTCTAGCGCTTGAACTGGTTAAGTTGATTTTTATTGTGTCTGGTATAGATTGTACTTGCTGAAATGAAATTCGTAACTTAAAAAAGGATAAAACCTAAAAAAAATCAAAATGGCGGAATACCAAGGGAGTTCCAATAACCAACTTAACCAACGTATGTATGATTATTATGTGGAGTATTGCTGGCAAGCAAAATCTATTATTTTGCCATTGCTTGTTGTTCATTGGAAAATGGGATGATGTCGTGCATTGTATTTACACTGAATCATCTCGAAAGCTTAAAATCTTGTGTAAATTAAAATAATAGATTGAAAAACTAGTAAAGTGAATTTTAAAGTGTTTAAAAGTATTATATATGGATAGAGCTTATTTTGTTTGTTTGTTGTCAGCTCAGGAAGCATGGAAATGCACTGAGCATGCCAGTCAAATTTTTGTTTAAGATAACATCGAAACCATTATGTTCTGTTAAAATGGCACAATTTTCTGTGGAAATTACTTAATATATCGCGGAATTACACATCATAAATCACATCAGGTTGACTTGGGTAACATTTTGAATAATTTTTAAATGTGTTTCCTTCCCCTGACCAACTATTTCGTTTCAAATATGCAAGGCTATAGTTTGATTTATCTATTATAACCAGTAATTTTAAACAGTTAACAGGAAAGAAGTAAACATTTCATGTAATTGTTTGATTTGTATCTAGACGTTTTCATTCCATGTTTATGTAAGATGATTTTACTGAATCTTGTATTTAACGATTTCACGATGATATAACTTTCGGATTTAATTATTTTCTTATCGTTTTGTGTCAACTCTTCGAAAAAAATATACTTTACGATTCTATTAAATAATTAAAAATTTTGTAAGTGTAGTTTATCATAATTTATTTTGTAGCAGAAAAAGTTTTTTGATCATATTTTGTTCCTATCCACAGTTACAGGTAGCAGCAGACATAATCCTTACCAGGAGTTGGACCTCAGCTATGATAATGACGACTTTCAAGGCATTGGGAATGGAGGTATGTACTCTTTGTTTTAATTGTCAGATTTGTTAGGTTAATCTTTCAAGTTGTTATAAAATACTATTCTATTATAATATTTGTTATTTTTTGTAAATGTTTGTTTTTAGGTGAAAGAAGAAGATTACTGAAACTTACATTTAACCCTTCTTCATCAAAGACCACACCTCAGGGAAATTTGGCCTTTAATACAAGTAGCTTTCCCACTCATTTGTAAGTAATAATTTGAAACTTATAGATTAAGCATGAACATTGATAATGGTGTTATCATGATATACGAAATGCAAATTTAGTATTAATCGTAGTATTTTACTGATGTGCTAGTTATTAATTGCAAAATTAATAAGCTATGTTCCAATAATTGTAAGTTCAATATAAGTTACATATGATTTCAAATTTATTTGGGTAGCTTTAATGTTGTAATGTTTCATTTATTAAAATGATAGAAAAGAAAAATAATGTTTTGTTTATGTTTTTGTATATGAACCAACTCAGCAATATTTTGTACCTGTAGATGACATTTGATCGTTGCAACCCAGGTTGTATTTCTGCTTAATAAACAATGTTATTTTTCTTCTTTAATTTTCTGTTTTATGTTTGTTTTACCAAATTTTAAATTATATTTCCCTTGTCATGTATTGGTAATATGTACTTGAGTTATCAAGTGTGTGAAGAAAGCATGTTGTTATAATAGTCAATTGTTCTTTGTTGAAAATTCCAACCTATTTAAATGTTGCTTTTTTCTGAGGTTCAGATTTACTTTTACATTCATAACATGTAAATTGAAAAATACTTTTCAAATATGGTGGAGCCACTGATGTAGTAGGAAAGGGAAAGATGGTGGATTAAACAGAAAGGTAGGATCATCTAAAGCTGTGCTCTGTAATGTTTTTTATGTTGCAGCTCAGTTTCTGAGTTAAATGATTCTCACAGAACACTTATCCGAATTTAATCAGGTTCTATGGTATATTAATATCACTCAACAGTCAACAAAAGTGAGAGAAAATTATTACTCGAAAACTATTTGCAAATCCTTTAAATATTTCAATCAGGCTATGAACTATTACATCAAAATAAATAGCTATTTTCATTTTTCTCAAATTAAGAAGTTATTTTGTTTGTTTTAAATAACAGATACACTAAGAAATTCTATAAAAAATAATGTTCTTTTTAAGAAATTTTTTTCTGTGGTCTATCTTGAGGATATTAAAACACGTTACATCAAGTGCTTGGTTGTGGTAAAGAGTAGTTTTTCTCAAACTAGGGACCGTGGCCCCCCAGGGAGCCACAAAATTACTTTGGATGTAAGGTGAAATGCCAAAAATGAAAGTTTTCACAAATAATATAATTTTGTCAGGGAATTTTATGAAATACAATGTGATAAAAATTATTAATAGTCACATATAATGTAAAAATTTGTGATCAAGTGTCTTTTTACTATTTTTAATTCAAAGGGGGCTGCGACAATTGAAAGTTTAAGAACCACTATTATAGAGGGTACAGAGCATTGTTCTAAAGCTCACCATGCTTGCAGATGTCATTTTTCAGTTTCATAATATATCCTCTAGTAATATGATGTAGGCTTCATAGTTTAACTCAATATGGTAATTTTTTTTAAATCCTAAGAAGTTTTTTAGTATCAGATGAAATAAACAACAGCATGCTTTTTAGCACCATTTAGGAATTCAAAAATCTGAAATACAGTAGAACCCCGTTATAACATGGTTATCAGTTCATCCGTATTTATATTAGAAATTTAATTGCAAAACTACATAATAATGCACAGCCAATCTCTAAGGTTGTGTACCACGCGAAAGTGGTAAGTGGATGATGGAAGCAACCAAGTGGAAAATTAAAATAACAAATTGGTATAGCAGTGTCCCAAGTGGAGACAAATATGCAAGAGCAGATGGAGCACGTGTGACCAACGAAATTTGTTTCTGAAGTGAGCGACTAGAGCAGTGATGGGAAAACTTTTGATGAGAAAGGCCACATCAGCAGTTGCAGTTCCTTGGGCTGGCCACTTGAACAAATGCGTTGGCAGGCTGTATTAGGGTTCACATTGGAAGTTATTTAAGAGAATGTGAAAGATTCTATCAGTGATAAATAATATTTTAGCACCAAGACTTCACAAGAAAAGATTTTCCAGCCCTAATTTTAACCTACAAAAATGAAATCATCTGTATTTGACTTAACAGATCACTTTCATAATGGCATCATGGGTAGGGTTGCCAACTTTTAGATCTTCACGAACTGGAGATTGTGTTAAGGGTTACCTACTTTAAGATATTCATGAACTGGAGTTGGCTTGAAACCTGGATACTTAAGAAGAAACCCAAGAGGAATTAAATATACAGTATATGAAAGCAAACAAAATTATTGAACAATGGAGTATTATGTAAGACCAAAGCAAAGATAATTTAATTCTATCAGCATCTAGGCATACCAATTTTTTCTACTTCGCTTGGAGTCTCATGGAATAAGACTAGATCTTCTAATTTTCTGAGTAGTAAAAATGAAGAAAGGAAAGGATAAAAATAGATTACACTATTCCATAACTCCTCTGGTGATTTTCACATATTTAGCAGTGCCCTACTCAACATTGTATCTGTGTTATATTGCTGATCCAGAAATAAAGTAGTAGTAGTAAAGTAATTTGTAGAGTAGGAATGTTCAACTAATACGCAAGGGCTTAAAAATTTTTGTATAAAACAAAATACAGTAGAAATTTAAGTGCAAACTATCTTAATTCAAATCATTTATAAAAAAACGTTAAAAAAAGTCACAAAAGAGCCTTTCCACTGCAATCGAAATTTAGCCGGAGATTTGAGCTACTCGCCTGGAGACTGGAGATTATGGCGATGATCCGGAGATCTCCAGCCCAAAAGGCATAGATTGGCAACCCTAATCATGGGCCATACTTTTCTCGCCCCTGGACTACAGGAACCATAAGTATTTGAGCGATTACTACTGAATACAGAAAGTATGTGTGGGAAAGTTAGGAGAGATTTTCTGAATGAAAAAGACTTGGAATGAAGTAACTTAAACTTACTGAAGTGATAAATTGAGGGGAGCTTTTTTAAGGACAGTGCTTTGAAAAACAAAGCTGATAAAAGTTTTTCAAAGGATCAAGTTTTGATGTTTTTAAAATATTATTTTCTTTTTTTTCACGACCATTATCTGTAAGACTTGATTATCACAATTACTCATGAAATATTTCTTTAGTCATTTCCCTGAAATTTGGCAAAACGTTTTTTGGGAAAAATCAAAAAAACCAAAGAACTTGACATCAAAATTACTGTACACATTGTTACGTGAATACTTGGTATCTTTTTAAAAAAAATTCTTGGGGATATAGTGAGCACTGTTATTACAGAGTTTTACTGTATTCTTTTTTAATTTGCCTTTTTTATCATTTCATATGCTCACCGAAGTTTTTATTTCATATTCTGTGCGAAAATGTTACTTTTCCATCTCTTGCATGTTAAAAATAGTCTTTCAATCCATTTGTTTTTCATTAGTAAAACTCAATCTTCTGTAAGGATGTGCAACTGTCCTGGCAAACATCATGTTTCAAATGGCTGTGAATTAAAATTTATTGCTATATTGCTCACTACTTGCATGTATAAAGACATGAGGAAATTTTATTTGAGTACCAACCACACTTATCCAGATTATTCTGCAACTGTCTTAGTGTAATATATTGATCCTCGTACTGGGAAATTTTACTTGCTGTACACCAAGGTCTTGATGCTGGAATGATCTAGTTTCATTATTATTTTTAAATACCATATTTACTTGCATATAAGCCACCCCTGAATGTTTCGTCATTTAGCTAGAAATTGATGGAATAAATTGAAATTATATTTTGAATGGCATCTGTTGTGGCTTGTTAATGCTAACTTGGCTAGCCTGCCCCAATTAAGAAAAACACCTGTGTTCAGAAACAGGAGAATTAGTCTGCCGCAATCTTTCAGTGGTAGAATATCCACTTGGCAAGTGGAAGACCCAGATTTGATTCGTGGTCATAGCAGAATTTTTCTCCTGTTTCAAAATTATTCCCAACTTTTCAGTTTATGCCTGTCTGCATAGGATCTTATGTTCAATTTATGCTATCGATTTCTGACATTTACAATAATTAAATATTTCAGTGAATCACCTGGAACATCAGTGAGATATTCATATCGCCAGATACAAAGAACAACGCAGCCAAAAGAGACCAAAATGCAAAATTTGCGAGATGTAAAATATTGATTACATGTCATAAGAACAAATTTCAAAAGAGTCAAATGCAAACAAAGGCAGAAGCAATGAGGCCCTTGAATTTATTAATTTAACATTGAGTTACCAATCATATCCTGACATCATTCTTACCAACACAACCCAGTAGGTTGGTCCAGAACAAATAATGCTGTTGAAAATCTGTCAACTTATCGGATCTATTCTTCAAGCAAATTCATTGATGATTTGAAAGGAGAAAATTATTTATAAGATGTAATCGATTAATAAATTGGTGGTCAAACACTTGCTCATAGCTGACAAGTTTACCGAGATATATCTCATCTGGTTAAAGATATCATTAAAGACTGAGAATCCAGACATTACCATATTTCCTGGTGTATAAGATGCACTTTTTTGTTGAAAAAACGTCTTGAAAACATGCTGCATCTTATACAATGAAGTCTCAAATGCTGATAAGATATTTCACTTAAAATTTAGATATACACATTTTTCAAATTCTCATGACACTGTTTTCGGTATAGAGGTAGGTTTCAATAAAATTCACAGTAGTAGGCATAACCTTTTGGAACTATTACATTATGAACAAATAAAATAGCAACTTTATATTTTCTGCAATGGAAAATACATAGTTCTATTTTATTTGTTCATCTGGGAAGTTTTCCATGCAGTATATACAACTTCAAACACGACCCGTAAGTGGACACGCGTAGTTAAGAGTTAAAAGGATCTGTGTATGTTATGAGTGACAGATCAAGATGCAGAGCAGAGATAAGCATTCTCGTATATGTGGGTTATGTTTGTTTTTCACTTGAAGACTAAAAGAACAAGGAGCTCCTTTGTATCTGCGAGAGTTGTGTTCGTTAACTGATTAGGGAGACAAAATTCATTAGTACGTGGAATGTTTGTAAGTATGAATTGCTCATAACTTGAATGTTCGTAAGTCGAGGTCCGCCTGTACACTTGTTTTGTATTTTAAAAAATTTTAACTCATAAATATGCATAAAAAATTCAACAACAGGTCAAGAAAAAAATAAAACAAAAAATATTGTAAAATTTAGTAACAAAAATTATGGATTTAAAACTTCTTTATACACAACATTCATTGTGAAAAGACCACTGTCATTTTTCAATTTTCCTTGTAATTGTGAATTTTTATCATAAACTCAAATTATTTCCATTTCTGGTTTGCGAAAATGCAACATATAATTGGTCACGAACAAAAACTCGGGCTCATCCAGAAAAAGGCCTATATGAGAAAAAGTTTGCCCTTGCCTTATTTATTGTCATACAAAAAGCTGAAATGATGGGAAATTGATCCACTTCCTCCCTCCTTATTTCCATGCATCTCTCTCCCTCTCTCTGGAAAACACGTTAAATGTTTGATGGCTCATATTTAAGCACTCAATATGTACGTATATATTACTCATGAGAATTGAGTCAGTAGTGGGGTCTCGATTTTGACGACATGGCAAATCCTCATAAAGTCACTAAATTTTGCCTAAATAAGTCATTTAAACATTAATTGACCGTTTGTGGACTGAGGGAAACAATCTGCAATATGACTAAGAAACTTGGTTCATTTTCCTTTAAAACAGTCCTAGTTTGAAGATTGAGGGTCAATTTTTCTAATTTTTATGGGCAAAGGAATGAAAGGTTGCACGTTGCTAAATTGATTTTTACATGTAATCTTATGGGAAATAGAAATTATCTACTGGGTCCTTTTTGGGGATTTCTTTTGTAAATGGCTTTCACTATAAGAAACAAACATGCCTACAAAATTTCAATCTTCTACCTACTTGGAAAATTTATTAAAATAGCATTACAGTCGGTCATAAATAGTTCTCCCAGTCTTTCTAAGAGCAATGCCACAGTTGAGCATGACGGGATGATTTAGCTCATTATTATTATTTAAATAATAAAGTGTTTAGGTGAATAATTTGTAACCTGTCAGCAATATATTCATTTTGCTGGATACAAAGGACAGTACTATCAAAAATCCCAGTTGTGCAGTTATTAAAGTCAACATGCTGCATGTGGGATGCAGTGAAAAATCATAATGACTTTCAAACCAAAAATATACTACTGAAATGTTTCTCATGATAGAATTATCATAATATGAGACTAAACTGTGATGATGCCTTAATGTCTGCCAAACTACAGCATTTTTCTCACAAGACCCTGGTGTTACCATAGCAATCGCCTGCAAAATCTGATGTTGTTAATTCCTTCATCAATAATAATATTTCTTTCCCTTTTTTATTTGTTGTGGTGATTATGAAATATTTTGTGTGTCACATACCTTATATTGAATCACCCAGCCATTTAGTGAGCTCCTAGTAAATTTTAACAATTATCTATTTTAAGATTTTTCCAAATCTTTTTCTCGCATTTAAGCCACGTCCTCGTTATGGAGACGAAAATTTAGAGAAAAGTGTGGATTAAGGGGGATTTCATTGCTCAATTTTTCTTCAGTTTTAACTGTACAAGCCAGGACTGCATAGTTAACGCTGAATGTGAACTATAAAATGAAAACTGAGCAAGCCAATATTTTAACTGAATTAAAATCAGGATGGGTATGGAAAGATAACTGAGCAATTTGAATTGCATGGTTAAAACTGTTGAATGGAGTTCAGTTGTTGACACAGTTAAAGTGGCTTTGGGTGTATCCAAATATCACTATTAATAAAACTGTCAAAATGGGATTATGTAGGGGTGTGTGGGATGGTGATCTTTTTAACGCGTTTTGATAAATTTCCTGACTAGATAGAAGACTTAAATCTGGTAGGAATGCTTCATTCGGATATCACAAGGCAATGACAAAAGAAAATCCCCAAAAAAGACCCGGGTTCGACTCCAATAGATAATTCCTATTTCTCATACGATAACACGTAAAAATCGATTTTTCGATTTACAGACTTAAAAAGAATAAACCTTCGACCTTTGGTCCTGGACCATATTAAAGAAAAATAAATAACATTTCTTATTCTTATCGTCAGATTTCACCTACGATTCGAAATCGCTCAAGTTATGTTTAAATCATACTTATTGGAAGTATTTAAGCTTTTTACTATGATGTCTTGCCGACCGTGTCATTGTTACACGTCGAGATTGTATTGTCATATTTATCCTTAACATATATTATATGCATAAGGAAAGCATGCTTTGAATGCTTTAATACAGTGGAGCCCAACCTTTTTACATGGCGGGCCGCAATGGTGGTCGTGAACTCATCGGCGGGCCGCATTGGAAGTTGCCAATTCTTCAACGGGTCGGTTTAAAATTTAAATTAGAATTTAACTATATATTCTGAGGTGCCATATAAGTGAAAATCAAGCTTAAATAACATTTATATGGTTAAAATTACAATATTAAATTTTTAGTATCTTATTATTTTCATAAAAATGTATGAATTTTGGATTGGTTTTTCATCAGAGCTTCGCGGGCTGAATGCAGCCTGCGGGCCATACATTGAGCACCACTTCTTTAATATGAGAGAGAGGAAGAATGAAAGGAGAGACAGAGAGAGGGAGTAAGAGACAAAATTAAATGTTCTGTAAATGAAAAATAGTGTTGGGCATATAAGAATTATATTATGTAATGTATTTCTTTGTCATACAATTTCTATTTGCCCAAAACTATTTTTATTCTCTGGAACACTCAATTATGTGAATTTTATATTTATTGTTTACTTTTTAGTGCATATAAAAGTTGGTTTTATTAATTTTTATTTCAATTTAATTTTAACTTAAGACTTAATTCACGCATACCCATCATATTTGATGGGCAATTACGCTAGTTTCATAAGAATTCTGCGATTTTATGGTGAAAGTTAAAGTTATTAGAGCCAATTTAGCCAATAAATTAAATGGGAACATCGCTGTCGTTGCAGAAGTCAATCTTTACATCATTTCCATTTTGACTACTACTTTTTGAATCCTGTTCTTTTTTTCTGAGCTCACTTTTACTCAATGATGACCATGCGCAAAGCTAAGCTATTTAACATTCTCCACTGCTGTCCTCTATTTCTCCCTTCTGACCAATACCGCATACTCCTCTCCTCCCACCCTACCCCCTAACCTATCCCAAACTTCCCCTTAAGTGCTTTCCTTCTCTCTCCCTCCCTCCTCCCACCCCTCCCTCCCTTCTCATCCTCCCCCCATTCGTTAGATATACGATGTATGTGAACTGTTTCCTTGCCTGATGATGACTATGTTTTAGTTGAAACCGGTCACATGTTTGTCCAAAAAAGTGGAATTTTTACTAAGTGTTACCTGTTCTTATTCTCCTTGAATATGGAGTACCACCATGTGAAGGCTTCTTCAGTAGATTTTCTTCCCTTATGTGTTTGTTTATTTTTAGGTTACAAGATTCCTCACAAAAACTTCGTTCTGTCTTTTTTTTATGTAGATTTCTGATACTTAAGCTTGAGGGAGAGAGGGAAGGGGGTTTAAACACCAGTAGCACCATCAGCTGCCCAGGAAATGTCACAGAGGTTGAAATCACCAAATAGCAGGATTGAGTTGCCATCCTTCAAGTCCTGAAACAGCAGGAGTGATGTGTGGAGGGCTTTGAGGTGGTTGCTGGAGATGGGGGAGGGAGATAATCCTTACCAAGGGAAAAGTACCTAAATAGATCTCGACCATAACAATTTCACACTAGGTTTCAAAGTCTTGTTTACAGCAGGAATGGATGTCTGCTGCAACTGCAACTAACAGACCTTCACTCCTCTTGCATTCGCAACCATGCACATGTCTGTCTCTATGGTAGAAATTAAAATTTTCAAACAAAATCTCTCCATTCAATATTGAAGGATTCAGCCATGTTTCAGTCATGCACACTATATCAGAACTTAGAAAGGAATCGGTGAATGCAAGATTGAAGTCGAAAATTTTTTACCTGCCACGGTAGTAAACATTGACGCTCGTCCTGTATTCAGTTCCATGTTACTGCATCATCATCATCATGCTGCTGTCCGAAGACAGGTTTTAGCTGAATCGCTGCCTCCATCTCTCTCTCTCTCCCTAGAAGCCTCTTTTATACCTCTATAAGTATTATATTCCTGCTTTATATTCTCTAATACTCCTATTCTTTTTCTCCCTCTTCCTCTTCTTCCACTTATTTTTCCTTCTAAGATCGTCCTTTGTAAACACTGTATTCTCAATATGTGCCCTATCCAATTTGCTTTTCTTTTCCTGATTGTTTTTATTAGCATCCTTTCTTCTCCCATCATTTCTAATACTTCTTCGTTTCTCTTCCTCTCTGTCCATTTCACTTTCATCATCCTCCTTCATGCCCACATCTCAAAACTTTCAAAATATTCTTCCTCCTTTCTCCTTACCGTCCACGTCTCTACACCATAAAGAGCTATGCTCCATATGTAGCATTTTGCTAATTTCTTCCTTGTTTCTAAATTTATTTTCTTGCTTATGAGAAGCTCCTTCTTCTCATTAAATGCTGCTTTTGCCATTGCAATCCTACTTCTGATGTCCTGTCTACTACTTCCATCCTGTGCTAAAATACTGCCAAGATATTTGAAACTACTTACTTGTTCCAATTTTTGGCCATTTACCATTATATTTAATTCTTTATGTTCCTTTGAAACCCCCATGACTTTCGTTTTTTCAGCATTGATGTTCATTCCATATTGTTGGCCAACCTCCACTAGTCTGTCTGTCATCCTCTGAAGCTCTTTCTCGTCTTCTGCTATTAAGCCCTGATCATCTGCGTATTTAATGGTGGTAATACTTTCACCTCCTATCTTAAATCCTTTCTCTTCCATCAACGCTTCTTCTGTTATTGTTTCTGCATAAATATTAAATATTGCTGGTGAAATAGGACATCCCTGCCTCACTCCCCTCCCTATTGAAGTACTTTTTGTTTCTTCTCCTTCAACCCTGACTCTAATCTTTTGATCAAAGTAAAGGTTTTCAAGCAGTCTTTTATCTTTCCAATATATTCCTATTTTATTTAAAATACCTAACATTTTATCCCATTTCACTCAGTCAAAAGCTTTCTCCCAATCTACAAAACAAAAATACATATCTTTATTGACTTATAGCGCTTTTTCTATCATCATCCTCATACATCCTATAGCATCTTTAGTCCCTCTTCTGAAACCAAACTGATTATCTTGCAGCTCCTTTTCTATTTTACATTCAATTCTTTTGGTTATTATTATGGTTAGAACTTTAGCTGTATGTGAAATTAAACTAATAGTTCTGTAATCCTTACAACTTTTTGCGTTGTTCTTTTTCTCCAGTGGTACCATAACAACATCTAAAAAATCTTCAGGCCATATGCCAGTATCATATACTTGGTTAAAGAATTTTGTGAGTTGCTTAACTGCTTTCTACCCCAAATCCTTAAGAACGTCCACTGGTATATCATCACTCCCAACAGCCTTTCTTCTTTTCATGTCATCAATTGCTCTTTTAACTGCAGACTTGAGAATACTTGGACCTAGCTGGTCTTTTTCCACATCTTCTTTTTCATTTAATTCAATACTTCTTGGCTTTCCTTCTTTGTCATACAGCACCTCAATGTATTCTTTCCAGACATTCTTTATATTGTCTGGCTCCGAGCCTATTTTACCACTTTTGTTCATGATTCTTTTACGTCCTATCTTTCTTGCCTTTTCTTGAATAGTTCCCTTGCTTTGCTATACATGAGTCTGTTCTACAAATTCTTTCACACTCAACAATCTCCTCGTATTTCTCATTTATCCACTTCTCTGGCTTTATCTGTTTCCCTTCTTAAAGCATTATTTAACTCCTTGTAGTTTCTTTGGCCTTCTTCAGTGTTTATGTTCTTCCACTTTCTCCGCTCTTCCATTTTTTGCAGCATGGCTGTTGTGACCCAGGGTTTTTTGTTTCTTTCACCCGTTATCTTTCCTACCTTCTTTTCCATTACATCTTTAATGTTGCTATGGATGTATCTCCACTCCTCATCTACATCCTTCCTATTTTCTTCAGCTCTTAAGGAGTTCCTCTAAGTTCCATTTCTTTTTAACTCTTAGATTTCTCTTAAAGCTCTTCAGTCAACATTGTTTATTTGCCATATAAAGGTTGTGGTCGGAATCGATATCTGCCCCTGGTAGTGTTTTCACATTTTTAATGCTATTTCTAAATCTTTCATTGACTAGTATGTAATCTATCTGGTATCGTCTCTGGTCTCCTGGGCTTCTCCATGTGTAAAGTCTCCACTGGTGATGCTTAAACCATGTATTAGTTACAATCAATCTATTTCTTTGGCAGAATTCCTCAAGTTTTTCCCCGCTTACATTTCTCTTCCCTAGTCCATATTTTCTCACTATATTATCTTCCTGTCCCTCTCTGACTACACTGTTCCAGTCTCCCATTACTATGGTGGTGATCCTTCCTTTTCCCTCCTCCTCCAATATCTCCATAATCTGTTCATACATTTCATCTACTTGATCGTCACCAGCATTAGTTGTTGGCATATACACTTGAATTATAAGCATTTCCACTGGCTCCATATGAAGTTTTATGGCTATTAATCTCTCATTAACTGTCACTACCTTGCTAATTCTTTCAGATATCTCTTTTTTCATTATAATCCCCACTCCCCTTTCCTTTTTCTCTCCTCCCGAGTAAATAATCTTAAATTCGTCTGAATTTATCTCGCCTTCTCATTTCCCTTTTTAAGTTCTCTAGTTTACCCCCTGAATTCATAGTCCTAACATTCCATGTGCCTATTCTTAATTTCTCACTACTTGCTTTTTTCTTATTAATGTTACATTTCCTCTGTGCATCCTCTAGGGTAGTCCCCACCCGGAGATCCGATTGGGGGACCATCTTACCTCCGGAATATTTTACCCCAGAGAGATCCATAGAGGTATTTGCAGCTTTTCAGCCTATCATGGGAAATATAATGAGGTAGTTTCCCCTTGCTTTCCTCATCGCAGTTTCACAAGAGTGACTAACCATCTATATCTGTTCAGATCCATATGATCACCACCTACAGAGGTACTGTGCAAGCTGCTGCCCTTGCACAGGGGGATGTAAAACCCCCAAGACTGCTTCTTAGTCTGACTCTTCCCCTCAGACCTTCTGGTTTGGATGGTCCTACCAGGAGAATTATCTCCTGCCGACATAGCTCTTTTGTTCATAAGAGTACGCAAACCCTCCCACCTCTGTAAGGTTATGCAGTCCTTAGGGAGGGGTTACTGCATAGGAGCATGATTAAGATGTCAGACGGAACATGAAAAGGCCGAGTGAAATTTGCAGCCAGGCATTATTTTGAAAGGAACGTTAGACATGGAAATCAGTTTATTATTGAAAATCTCTTTATCTTGTAGTGCCTTCCGAATTACATCCACTCTATCTGAATTACTGTAGACCTGTTTATTACACTTTTTCTTGTTCTTTTATAATAGTTAGGTAGATGTAAGGAAGATGTGCAGATGTGCTTAAATTTACTGTATTTTAATCAATTTACTGCAGCAAATTGCAGTATTTGAAGTGTATTTGATTTTAAGAATTATTACTATGCATGGTTATTTGAAATTCCTGAAATTTGCGTTTATATACTTTTTGAATTTATTGAGATATCATTGTAGTATTTTGTAGAAATAATTTGTTATTTTATAATGCTTGTCTGATAAAACTATTTCTTCTGATTTTTAATGACTAGATTTCAGTGTAATCCTGCTGTTACAGTTTTAATACTACTATTGATGAATATATATAAAGTTGTCAACCCTCGAAGATTCTTTCGCTTTTATGATTTTATTTGTCCTTTGTATTATCCAAAACATTCATTTTATCGTCTTTAATATAAAATATTTAATTTGCTCAATATTTCCAAATTGGAATTCATTTCAATTTCTAAACCATCGGTTTTCATTTTATATACCTTAGTGATGAGTTTTCCAGGATTCAGGATACAGCAATCATGTCAGTTAATGTAACCCTTGCCACCCTTTATTCAATCAGGAAATCATGTCATTCTCTCTTTGAAAAAGGTGCAAGACTGCTCAGCCATCATCTAACTCTCCTCGAGAAGACATAATTAATTCAAGTCCAGTTAGGTCTAGAGCTGGACTCCCTCGTACTAGAACATCCCAAGAGTCAACCCCTGAGAAGTCTCGGTCAGTGATTGCCTTGTAATCTGTTTACTCTTTGATGGTTATTTTTTGTGATTATGGCACGTAAAAGTTTATCTTGTTTCAACATATTATTATTTTGTGTGTTAAAACAGTTTCAATTTGTTTGTAGGTTTTGGATTTTTGGTGGCACTTAAATTTGTCTTGTTATTTTGTAAAATATTTTAATGCCAGATGTCATTGAAAGTTTATTTGTGGTAGTAGAAAGAGCCTTAAATAATTCATTCTGCTTTAATTCAACTTTTTTGGTGATTTAAGAGTAAAGAAATATATCAGCTATGTGCAGTGTGATTTAAATCTGTTTAACACTAAAAATATATCTAACGTAATGTATAGGAGCTTTTATGTTCAAAGTAGTCATTTTAATCCTATAATAATGTGTTCATATCAAGTTATTGTCCGTATTTTCAATACATTTTTGCGTCATTTTCAAAATTATTTGAAATGTTTTAATATTCTTTGAGAAAGTGGTGTGGGGATGGCATTTTCTCTCATTTTGATAATTTTCTTGATGTAAACCAATATATTTCATCAAGATTGCCTTTAGTTATTTTAACTGCTTGTGTTTATTTTTTATTTACTTTTCTCAATATTCATTTATATCATGGCATTTTTAACTTTTTTATTAAGGATTTTATCCACACTTTTATAGAGCATTGCAAAAATAATAAATGTTTGGAAAAGAGAGAAGAATATTTTTCAATCAATTGTTTCTTACTTTTGAGATTATATCCAATGTTATTTTTTTAGCAAGTGCGAAATTTTTAAATAAATCTCCTGTTGTTACTCTACATTCAGTTTTTAATATCTTAATTAAAATTTAGAACGAGTCTCATATATCTGGAATTAATTCAAAGAATTAAATTTACATAAGTGAATTTCTTACATAATTAATGTAGCAGCATTTATAGTTTAAAATTTTTTCATCCCTCTCAAGTGGCTATTCAAATTTCCCATTCTCTTGCTTTGAGTGGTATGTAGCTGTTGATCAATTTTGCATGTTTTTTAAAGTTTTTTAATTGTGAGAAATATCCTAAAAAGCTGTTATTTTTTTCAATAGAAGTTAATGATGAGTCTTATATCTCTATGCTATATTTAGGTATAAGAAGTATAGTTGGAGTGACTATGGTATACTTTAATACAGAAATACTTCCTTTGCCATAAATTAACTGCAAAGGAGGAATTTCCCTATGTCAGTTATTTTTATTAACTTTCCTTAGAAGATGCAATATCATCTTGATTGATGTAGCTCAGTTTTCATATTGAAATCTTTGAAAATGGAATAAATACCAGCCCATTTTACAATATTGATATCAGTGTATACTGTGCATAAAATTCATCTGTTTTTGTTTACATATTTAAATTATCACATTGATGATAACTCCAATGCCTCTTGTCCAGAATTCGTGATTTATCAATACACATACCTTCGTTCAATTTATTCAAAATGGATTTGATTGAGAAGACACTTGAAAGTTACTTGCCACTTTTTAATTTTTGCCATCAACATCTATTCAAACTTTTATTGTCAAGTTTTTTAGTTATGTTTGCAACTTTGTTCCTTTGCCTACTTCAGAGATAAGTTGTATAATGAATTGCTTGGAACCTGGAATAAGTGTGTATATTATTTGATAAATATCAATTAATAGGGTCCTCTCCATCCTGTGTGCTCCCCATGCCAACTAATGCCACCATCTGCTTTGCTTGCTCCAGCCACACTCATGTCTTCAAGCCTTGTCTGAAATTTATCATTTCTTTTACCTCTATATGGTATTTTGTTATACACAATACTCATAATGCATTCACATTCACATTATTATTATGCAAGCTAAAAGCATATGGTAGTGTGTGCCATCGCACCCTGCCAACTCTAAACTGGAATCTCTATTTGCCTATTATTACATACAGGAAAAGTATTACCTGAGCTATCCACCACTATTTTTTTCCTTATATTTCATTCACTTTCTTTCTTTGCCCTTTCTTCCTTCTCTATCCTTTCTCTATTCTCTTGTGAAGAACAGTGGAAAACACAACATGAAAATGGATAGTATGAATTATTGGTTATAAGAAACATATTTTGGGCTTGTTACTGCACCTATATTTTTCATTTTGAATATATTCATTTAACAAGAAATAGATAACACGAAAATATCATTTACCATATCTGCCCAAATACAAGCCGATGTTTTTTGTCAAAATCTATCATGAAAAAATCACCCCTCGGCTTAAATGCGAGTCTGAGAAAATATTTGTGGTTAGGGTTAAGTCTTGTAGTCACCCATAGTTGGCAGCACATCTCATTGCCATCACATTCAAATGATAGTACTATATTTTTCTTAAAGTAAATATTTCACCTACGATGAATATTAATGTCATAATGTAAGGGCCAGTCCAAATTTCGGTCTTTTTAATATATCTCAGCAACAAATTGACTGATTTTGTTGAAACCTTCACTAATATCAATGTTTTGGTGAGGTACATTTTCGAGTCGTAAATAAAAAGCATGAATGAGTTTTACTTTTTCTTAACCATCAAGTGATAATTAGAAGTTGATCTTTTTTTCACAATTTTATTTACAAGTTCCTAACATTCTGAATAGATCTTCCAGATTATCTCCAGGACTATTATGCAGCTTCAGGTTGATTGTGAGAGTTGCAGTGTCAAATATAATTTAAACTGGCCCACAGGTTCGAGGGGTCCCCATGGAACTGTCAGTCCAAATTTAATTTTTTAAAATATGTCTCAGCAACCAATTGATCGATTTTGATGAATCCTCCACCAATCTCAATGTTGAACCAAGAAACATAGAGATTTAAAACTTGAGGCACATACTAAAGAGATGTTGAAGATATGCACCTTGGTGCCAGAACTTAGGTTTCCTGGAGGGAGGCGGATGAAGGTATCAAATTTGAGTCTGTTTAATTTGTTCATACAAATTAAAGGGGAATATTGCTCACTTAACATGAGAGTACCTTGAGTTTGGATGAAAATATTACCGAGTGATATGTACATGAAAAATTCTAAACTCAAAACCCAGGGCAAAGCCCGGGCAATTTTACAAATTCCAGTAAATGTTTCAAATATATCAAGGATAGACAATTTTGTTTCAAATTTAAATATATGTTAAATTTAAAATATATCAATGGGAATAATGTCTTAAATACAAATGTTTATGTAATTTATTTTTTATTTAAAAATTCAGTTATTTTTGAGTCATATTATTTCTTCTGTGTGAATCACAGAAATTGTCAAGACACTGTATAAAACAAAAAACATCATCATTGACATCTTCTTGTGATAATACATATGATTTGATAGTTTCTAAAGCACTGATGGCATCCCGTACTCCAAGTGAGAGTGACTTGATACTGTTTTCTTGGACTTCATTGTCTTCTAGCAGTTCAGAATTAATGTCTGTACTAGTTTTTATTCGTTCAATTATATCAGCATCTGTTGGATGTTCAGTTACTATCACGTCACAATCTACATCCATATATTCATCAAAAGAAGCTTCAAATTTTAAAATTTTTTTAAATTTGCACCATTCAAGATCTGACAGAGGAGCCTCATTTTCTTCTTCCCATTCTTCTCTTTCCCTTTCACCTTTGCATATTCCAGCCTTTTTAAAACAGTTTTAAATTGTTTCCATGCTTTATCTAGCTCCATAACACAGTCAAGAATTGTTATGTCGATTATCTTCTCTTCCTCAATTCTGCCTAACATTTTCTGAACTGATCTTTTGCGATAGCGATGCTTTAGATTTTTTATTATTCCTTGATTCAAAGGCTGCAATTTAGTTGTCATATTAGGTGGCAAAAATACAACTTTAACTGCACATAGTTTTTTTATTAATACTGTTGGATGTGCCGGACAATTATCCATGAACAAAAGGATTTGCCATTTTTCATTATGGAATTTCCGATCAATATGGTGCAACCAATCTTAAAAAATTTAACTGGTCATCCATGCTTTTTTGTTATATTCGTAAAACGCAGGAAGCGACTTCACACCTATGTTACATCTTGGCTTTTTCGATTTTCCTGTTACCAGAGGTTTTAATTTTTCTGTAACATTACTATTTGCGCACACATTAAAACTTTGTATTTATGTTATTGGAATGTATGTTTTCCCACTATTTAAACATTTTATATGGGTCCCATCAATTTTCCTATGATTCCAATGTAAGTAAAACCCTGTATTTACGTTATTTCATTCGAAGTTTTCCCACTATTCGCATCATTTTTGCCTTAGAATTTCCAATTTTTTTTGTACAATTTAGCATGCAATTCCCAACAGTTTTTAACATTTTTCGACTTAGCTTTGCAAAAAACTAGGAACACTTTTGGGTGAAGATTTCGAAAATGGCAGCAGAGTAGTAACAGTGCCCCAACAGACAGAAATATGAACTTTCTTTTCGAAACAGCACTCACATTAAAAGATGCTACTCAGAAACAGCATACTTAGAGATGGAAATATGGAATCTTTTGGGTGAAAACTTAAAAACCTCATACGCAAATCACACTAGCAGAGCATAAACAGTGCACCTAGATACAGAAATACAGTCAGTCCTTGACTTACGATGCTCTGAACTTATGACATTTACAAATTTTGGAAAGTGCTCTGGACTTAAGGCGCTGCTCCACACAACAGTTAGCCAGCCGGCCTGGTCAAAATGTTTGGCGCCTCAATGTCGATTCAGGCTACAATGTATATGGCAGGTAACAACATGGCACGCAAAAAGTTCTACATAAACATGATTTTACATGAGAACCAATCAAGGCATTCTCTCCTTAAATCCCTTCTACACAAGTTAATAGATTTCGGACGAAAAAAGACATTCAGAGTGATTCCGAGCATAATTAAAACCAGAGGTAGAAGGAAAGAAAATAATATCAGTAAAACATATTTTAAGCACGTAGAGTAATTTATATTTCCACAGTTTAAGGATTTAATCCCTGAGAAAATGGTGATTATGTAATGGTGAAATGGTGATTACGAAATTGTTATTTTTTGAGGGGTTTCTCGATTTACAAGTCATTTAGTAAAATAAATAAATACACAAATGTTATTAAGTTTAATTTTTAAGATCCAATTGTTCTGCTATGCTAAGTGCCACATTTCTTGCAGAGATGAATGGTTGATAGCACATATAAAAAAATAGACTGGAAGCTGTGAGGACATCGTATTTATGGTGCAATGCACTTAAAAGGAAGTTAACTTATTGAAAAAATCCTTTAATAGAAACCTCTAGTATGAGGTACATTAAAAAATGAGAAAACCATTGATGATTGAGCGTGTTTAAAGGCTGGGCCAGTGGCATAGGTAGGTTTTCCTTCACTGGAGTCAAGTCACAGAGATGCAAACCCTTTGCTCCCTGTACAATTTTCAAGACAAAGGTAATGTGGGGAATGTAATGGAAACCCAAGCCTACTATACTGGCATTTTAATTTGCCATATATTTTAATATTATTATTATTAAAAAGTGTGCTGGTTAAGTAAATGAATAAACTTCGCTCTTTTAACATTGATTTTATTGTTAGTCTTACTGTAACAAATGAGCGAGTTTAAAAGTAAAATCAGTTTATCTATTTTTCCTTTTCCCTCAATTTGCACTTTCCTGCAATTTACACTTTTTTCCCAGGTCCCTAGAAAAGTGTAAATAAGGGGTTTTACTGTAGTAGGACAGACACATGATCTTTACTGTTTACTACCATGGCACGGTTCATTTTTAAATGCTAGCGTTTTTTTCTGGAAGAGCTTTAAAAAAAGCGATGTTTCATCTGCATTGAGAATATCACTTGGGTCATAATTCTCTATCACCTGTGGCAGAACTTCTTTACTCTAATAGTCACAGTCAACGTCAGACACTACAGCACTTTCACCATTCATAACTTTATGGGAAATACCATTATGGCTATTTGCCTAACCATCCCATGCTTGTTTTAAATTTACTGTCCTAGTTCACTAGCAAATTCTTCTGCTTTTCATCTCAAAATCAGAACTCACACTGGTATATTTCTATCTCTTGCACATTTCATCCACGTCAACGTAGTTTCCTCAACACCAGGAAACCTAAAAGATTTTAATTGTTTCCTGTCCAGAACCAACGCACTTTCTTCTGCAGAACTGAGCACTTCACATTTGTTTTTAATAATTGTTGATAAGTATTTGGCAGGATTCCAAATTCAGCTGCAATGTCTTTTTTTCTTTTTTATACCCTTTTCAACTTCCTCAATTAACTTCACTTCGTCACCTAGCAATAATGTTTTACACTTTCTTTTGCTATCCATTTCTCTCTCAAACTTAAAGGTCTCAAGTAGTGAACTCAGATCATGCTACAATGGTACTGATTGGGAATAACGTAGTTTTGATAGTCTTGCGAGCAAGGAAAATCCACACCAATAAAAATCTGCCTAAGAAAATGGAATATGAGAAGAGCGCAAGAATGGTACAATAAGGATTAGGAAGTTTGGGGAGAATTGGTGAAGTAATGTAATGAAATATTCTGGGAAATACCTAATTTTTGGGGAGAGAGAAAGTGCAAACCAGTGTGGGAGCTCTAACATAAACATTTGGCTGACAATGGAAGGGAATAAAAGTAGAGCTAGTTAATGAGATTTTCTGCGAAATAGGGTCAGTGGGAGATTATCTCCAACTGTTTGAAGGCATACCGGTGGCTACATTGGTTTTCAAATGAAGCTGCTGCCAAATTTTGAAGCTCTTACGTGTATTTTCTGAAGAGTTATGAGTGCCACAGACACACAGACAGCTTCTTTTATTATTAAGATGTACTAAACATTATTAATCGTTGAAATATACCTATTAATTTTATTTAAATTAATATAAAGTGGAACAATTGATTTTTATTCCTAAGGATATAAATAGAATGTAAAATCAACAAATATGGAAATGAGAAATATGTTCCGTATTAGTCCGAATATAGTCCCTCCCTGTTTGGCCAAAATATTAGTAAGAAAAGTAGGGGGGGGGACTATATTCATGCCCAAAAAATTAGAAAACAAAAATATCACTGCCGGCAGTAAATATGGGTAACAATTAATGCCCTCATTTAATTTGATTGTTTTATGGAGAATTTCTTGATACATATGCCTCAATAACTCAATTCTTTTTGTTCACTCTTTGGAATCCTTTCCTTAATATTTGCATTTTCATAATAGCGGTAATTGCAGAATTTTCACTTTGAAAGCGTTGATTGGCCAACTTCAGCCCTTCCCTAAGTCACAAATAATCAAATATTGATATGTAATGGTGCCACCTATCGTTATTTTAGAGAAAATGTCACTACGACAAAAGAAATTATCTTTGTTCCCCTCAATCCGTAGGATCCGTAGTGATTCGTAGGGCCGTAAATAATTCTGTCAACTGATGAAACTCCAGCTTGCGCAGCTTTTGATTGTATATAATGCAATCAAATTATAAAAGTATTACTTACATAAATCCAACCGAGGTGTTGAAAGTGTTTCAACTATCTACATAATGTATTCCTTGATGTGATATTCCGAGGCATAAATATCAGAAGTAACAAAAATATGGATAAAATAAAGAAAAAACCTTTCTGCATCCTATAAATGGGAACATAGAAAATTCACAGAATTGGACTTCCTTGTGTCCTATACACAAGTGCATCCTGTACATGGATTTTTACTGTAATAAAATACTTAAGATTTAAAAAACATTTCTTCCTTAATTGTTTTGAAAAATCCTGCTGATGAAATAAAATGTTCTCCTAGGGATGGATAAATTCTTGAAATGACGATTATGACTCTTCAGAGAGAGGTATTTTAGTGATTGTTTTTTTGGGTTTGTCCTGTATGTGGAGCACTTTTTGGCATTATGTTTCCCCAGAGTTGTATCAAGTGTCTTCTGACATGGTGTTGTAGTTCACTTAGGGCATTACAACTTGTGGTACATGGAGACTTAATGATTAGTATGTTATAGTGTTATGACCTCTCTTTGCCCTTATGCCATGTCTTGCAGTTATGATGTTGATGCTAGGCTTAAAGGCTGACAGAATTGGCACTCATTTGGAAACTTGAGCACCATTTCATTGCACTGTAAATTAAAATGACCACATGCATCACATGTGTGCACTAGCAATTTTTCTATAGTTCACATTCCATCATACATCAAGCTTAAATTCCTAGCCTTATTCCATTAATACAATGCAAATTGTGATTTGTCTACATTTTTTATTCTTGCACTAAAATGAATTCACCATGTTTCAGAAAAGATCCAGTGATTTTACAGCTACTTTTACTTCGAGTTTTAAATTTATGGTCTAAAAGCTTTTTTTCAGGAAACATTTAATCCATAGCTTGTTTAGTTTTTATTATTTGCATTATGATTTTTTATCAAGATGGAAAGTTGAGGAGATGACTTCTTATACATGTTCGCATAAAGCTTCAACAGAAATTTGACATTTTGAGGAGAAAAAAGTCCTGTACTTGACCGGGAATCGAATCTGGATCTCCCACTTGCTGGGTAGGTGCTTTAACCAACTAAGCTATCAAGCCAGCATCATTCTCCATTCTGACCTGGGTTCAATTCCCAGTCAAGTACAGGATTTTTTCTCCTTCCCAAATGTCAAATTTCTTATGATTTTTTGCCTGAAAACGCATTTCAGTGGAATGAATTAATGTTATTATGCAAGGAGCTTGCTGCTAGGGACAGGACTGTTGATTCTCTACATCCTATTATAGTTCTTTGTGAAACAACCAGTCAGAGTACACCAGCAAGTGCAGTTGTTTGTCAAAATGATAGATTCTATTCTTTCTCTTATTAATATTTGAAACATCAGATGTGCTCTTAACAGCTTGCATTTGTTACTGACAATCTATGTTTTGAAATACACCCAGTCTCCAACTAACACAAATTCTACTAACATGATTTCAGTTTAACATGATTTCGGTTTAACACGAATTTGAAAGTAGGGCTGGTTTTCGACTAACACAACTGGTCATTCAGTTTAACATGATTTCCCCATGACTTCATGAAAAAGTTCTAGAAAGTGGAAATGGAAACAAAATTTAACCTTGCTCTTCATTAATTACAGATCACAATGAGCCTGATATCATAACATCTGTTCCAGAGGATGAATTTGATAATTCCTATGAATCTGATGCAGAAGACAAGGGATTTCATGATTTTTAAACTGCAATATAGAAAAATACCATTCTTGAATGTTTTTTAAATTTCCTTTGACCATTTTTTTAAATTTTCTATAGATCGTATATTGTTATTTTTTGAAAAATTATGTCGTACTAAAACAAAAAATTTTAATTCTTAGTTATTTGTTGTATTTAAAATTATTATTTTACAAATCTTCTAAATTATGTCTGCTAAATAAATGGTAAACAGTTGAACTGCTGATTCAAAATGGTGGTCATCTACATCGCAAAATATGCTGGAGTTTATAGTTCACATTTTAATGGTGGTGGGAGTAAGAAACTAATAAAGTTATATCGCTAGAGCAAAAACTAGATTTATGAGAACAATGAACAAACACGTGATATATGTTGTCATACAGGTCTTAACGAAGCAACTCTATAAACTATATTATCTTTGTTTATTTTCTGTAAAAATGAGTTACATGTATGAAATATACATAAACAAATAAAAAACAAGGTATAGTCATAATAAAGGAATAAAATTAAATATATGTCAATTAGGTTAGGTTGCTGGAACACATCCCCCATAGTTACATTATTTCTTATAAGAAATTCGTTGTCCGACTAACAAGATTTCACCTTACACGAAATTTATTAAGAACGCATCTATCATGTTAGTCGGGGACTGGGCGTATTATGATCTGTCTTGGCAATATATAGGATCAAAGATAGAAATACTGATCATATGTTAGATGAATTATGGTAATGTAAATATTTATTTCCAAAGATACAATAAAGATGATAAGTATTTACTGAACTCTTTAGAGTTTGTGGTTATAAATAGGGAATGTATGTTGATAGTATGGTTGGATTAGTGAAATCCCTCACCATAAGTAAGGCAGTGTATTTCCAAATGTATAATTGCATGAATGTATTAAAGGCTTTGAGATTATTCTCTAAAGTTTCAGCTAAAAATATTAATGCATAAAAATAAAGAATTTTCATTGTAGACTCCATTCAAAGAAATAAATATCTCAGATATTTCGTTTGAAGGCTTTTGTGGCATTGTTGACTTGAAGGCTTCATATTTCCAGGTGGTCACCAAGTAGACTGACAAAAGTATCGCCGACCTTCCTGTCGGCGTCTTCTGTTCGACCTGAAGATGCTGACAGGATTGTCGGTGAAACTGTTGTCAGTCCACCAATTGACCAATGTGGTGACCACCCGGAAATATGAAGCCTTCATCTCAGATACTAGGTGTTTTAAAAAAATTTCCGTGAAAGTTTAGTCATATGATTGTTTTTCTGCTGCTTATGTAATATGATTGACTGGTTTTATTTTATTTCAAGCAGTAAGTAGATTTTTGCTTTTTGTAACTATAATTTTAACTAAGCTAAACTGAATACATGAAATACATGATGATTTCTTGTGCTTTACTTTCTTTCAGATTCAAAATTTTTGCTTTTTGTAACTATAATTTTAACTAAGCTAAATTGAATACATGAAATACATGATGATTTCTTGTGCTTTACTTTCTTTCAGATTCAAAATTTTCTGATTTTGTGCTTGCGGATAATTTGTCAATTATATTTATATTGTTAAATATATAACATGAGAGACAAAATTCATAAATTGCATCACTTTGAAATATTTTTACATTTATTGTAAAATTAATCTTGCATTCTTATTTTCTTTATTGCTTGCTTTTGGAGCTTCAGTGTATAATATACAGTCAGTCCCAATTTAGCACCTCCCTATACCTATATTACATAGAGCAAGCATATACCTCGACTAGCTGTGTGACCCGGCGTTGCCTGCATGCAGTTTGGGATTGCTCAAACTTATATACCCTCGCACCACCCGCATGCTCTCGTGGCCGACGCTGCAACTTATATACCCTCACACCGCCCACGCACTCAACATACAAAGCATTGCTTCTAAAAATTACCTACAGAGAAGTATTTTGTTCCGTAAAAGGGTTCTTGAAAAAATGTCATAAATTTCGATCAGACTATATTCATGTTTTTTGTATGTGAAACGTATTTACACTATAGGTAAAAATGTTATTTGCCTTAAACACGCTGTATATTGTATTTTTTTATGTAAACCTGTTCGTTGTAATGCTGAACAAGTTACTGAAAGAGAATGGTGCAAATCGATTCAGCCTTTCTCAAGTTATAAGGGAACATAGTTACAGATAGACAAACAGAAATGGATTTCTCACCAGGGTTGTGCTGCGCAAGAGTGGAGGGGGTTAAGAGTGGTATCCAAACCTACTTTGGAGCCTGCCCTATCGCCTAAAAAAATTGATTAAAATCAGTTTTTTCCGGAGATAAATTGGTTAGAAGGGGGTTTTCAATTTTTGCCTTTTATATATTAGATTAACGTACTTGAGTGCATATGTCAATGATGGGCAAATGGTGGTGCTAAATTGGGATCTGGCTGTATTTGCATTTTATCAATTCAGTGGCATTTTTCCAAATTTTAATCAATGGGTATGAAAATTAGTTGGGTGACCTCAAAATCTCATGGTAATCAACCATAAATTCATCTATGCATACTACTTGGTATAAAGACTAGTATGTTGGTTGTTTAGAACCATTTTTGTCACTATGTACAATGCTGCTTACAATTTTTTTTCTCTTTTTTATCGAGAGTAGCATTAGTTGGTGTCCTTGATTGGAAGTTGACTTGAATGGTTCCTTGATGTATGTTATGTTAGCTGACTTGATCATTTTCAGCTGATTCTTATATTTCACTCCACATGCAACATGGTGCTTCCTTTTATAGTAGCAGAGAGTAGTTAGCCAAACAATATATATCTATAGCAAATGGAAGAAAATACCATAAAACAAATTTATTGAAAAGACTCTATTTAAACTCCCATTGAAGTGCAGTATGAATCATGTCTTATCCAAAAGCTTAAATTATGAATTTTCCCCTATCATCATTAACTCAGGGATTGCATTGTATGTTGATATAAAAGGTACAGGTATGCCTTGCTTAGGGCAAGGGATGTGTTCCGGAATACCTATGCTCTGGCAGAATTTGCACTTAACAAACAGTTTATAACTTATTACTTAACCCAATTGATTTTTACTAATCAGAAATTTTATCATCTTTATATACCGTGCATATTTTGTGTTTGTGTTTTGTATATTGGACATTTTACTGTGTACGACTTGAGTTATCACCAGGCATTACTCTATTACAATAGGGATTCTTCTTTGATTATCCCTTTTGACAGTGAATCAAGGGTGAACCCTGGCAATGAAAACAAATAGTAAATTGTCAATATCAATCAAGCTAGTGATTTGGTGTGCGGAGGACAACAAGGGGAAAATAAAATCTGAAACAACATATTATATAGATAAAGAACAAGCATGAATCAGAAATTTATCTCTTCTGCTTTGCTATCAAAAAATTCATCAAATGAATAGAATGCCTTAGCAACCAGCCAAGAATGCAACACAGATTTGAACCTTGTGAGGCTAACGGCTTGAACCTTCAGAGGTAGTACATTAAATAGTCGGATATTAATTCTATTAAATGAGTTATATGATTTGGTTAGTCTGCATTGAGCTGCATTCAAATCGTTCTTTCTCCTTGTATATGTATGCACATCAGATCGAGTTGTTTAACTTTCTAAGTTTTTCCTAACATAACAGGGTTTTGAAAATATATAAACAATATATGGTCATGATACCCAGATGAATGAAGATAGGTCTACAATGCTGTCTGGGCGGGGAATTAGTAATGGCTCTTAGTGCCCTTTTTGCTATTAGCAAAGGAAAAAAAATGATAGCAGCAAACCATGCAGATTTGGAAGAGGAAATTTGTGAGTAGTTCTGTGAAAAATACAGTGAAACTTCCATAACTCGAGCGTCTATAACTCAAGTTTTCCATAACTTGAAGTGAATTAATTTTACTGAGCAAAATCTCTATGGGAAAAACGTATTTCCGTTAGTCGAATTTTCTATAACTCGATTATTTTTTTGTTTCCCTTGAAGTTCAACTTATGGAAGCTCTCCTGTATTCCAATTTCCAATTATTTTATGAAGGAAATGGGAGGCGAGATAGCATGCAATATGTTTCAGTGGGTGACAAGTATTTTCAGAATCAGCGTCAGATATTGTTTCTGTGCATCACTGGTGAAGTGTATGATGTCAATAATTGGTAGCTGACAATTAACAGGAAATTGCCTAGCCAATTCTGCAGAATTATGATCCAAAGGACATTTTCAACTGTAATAAAACTTGGCTCTAGTTACAATTTGCAGCCAGATCGAACTCAGGGTGTTAAAGGCAAAAGGTGTTGTGATGGGAAAAAACTCAAAAATGGCTGACTGGTTTTTGGCATGCAATGGCGATGAAAGTGAAAAACTAAAGTTGCTTTTCATTGGCAAGCATGACAAGTGAATTGGCGAATGAAGATTTCTGGCCTACAGAAACTATCTGAGAATGTCCATTGAGCAATTTCATGAATTACTGAAAATGGTTGAACCACTAATTCGCAAGCAGGACACTCAAATGAAGATGGCAACACCAGCAAGAATAAAATTGCTCCTGCACCACTTTTTTGCTTCTTGCTATTTTTCCAAGCTCTTGCTTGTAAATGTCTTTTATACTTTTTATTTTAGTCTTCACATTTGGCACACTAATTTGTAGGCTTTCCTCTTGAAGTTGTAGAATCAGTTTTTCAAATACACTATCCCTTACATATTTTAGCCTTATCCTTCTTTGTGATCATTCTGCAATACACGGAAATTTTCAAAAAGTTCAATTTTCTTCTCATTCCGCTTTGCCATGGTTGCAAGTTCAGCAGGAAGGCATAACAGCACTGGCTTATTACACAAGGCAAGTTTAGTAGCGTCTAGTAAACTCGCTGATGAGCAGCAAGTAAAGTTGACTGGAGCTCTACTTCCTTCGTCTGCTTTCCAACAAGCAAACTCACCGACTAGTTTGCTCACCCATCTTATTACACGATGCTAGTTTGCTAGCCCCTTCAAAACTCGTGGTTGAGTAGCAAGTAAACTCAACTTGTGTAATTGAGGCTTTAGTGTATGTTATTGCTATTTACCAAAAATTTGTTCCCTAAGTTAATGTGAATAGTTGTCTAATGTGTGCAGTTATTGTTGACTTGTTTTTTTAGATTTCTAGATATTTTATTTTCAGATATTTTTAGTAAGACACTCCTAATCCTATGAAATTTTTGCATTGTCAAATTATATCATTGGAGCCTTATAAAAATCTAAAAAGGGATAAAAATTGAATTTATTGTTGATGTTTTATAAGATCATTTTTAAAAACCAAGTTGGATCTGTACGTAAATGCTTTACAAAAGCATGTATTTTAGATTGAGATGAATGTCAGAAAATTTTGTGACTGATATTTATTCATGATTGGTTTGCAATTTTTATTGCTCATAATGTTATTCGCTTTTACAGTACATCTGCTGACTGAGAAATGGGAAAGCAATTTCATGTTAACAATTGTCATGAATGTAATGACTGATAAAAGGTTAGATTTAAGCCCCAAATTATTTAAATTTGGTGTAACAGTAAATTCATTGTGTTAATTGTTGTGCCTTTGGGTGTAAAACTTTCAGGTATGTTGTAGATAGTGTAATTTTTTAACTCTTCATGTTCCAGTTGTAATTTTACGTTCCTGTTTTTATTCTACATGCTCCAGTTTTAATTGTACACATTCCAGTTTTGAAGATTATTTTGTTATTTAATTTTCCCAATGCATTAATCCACCTGCAGAAGGATTTGAAGGTCAAACTATTCATTTGTTAAAATAGATTCCTTGCCATTCAGTTGAGTTTTTCATACTTGTTTTATTTTTTTTTGGAGATTTTATTTTCTCAAATTTTTTTAATGATAAGACATTTCTAACAAGAACTTTAATCTTCATGCAGCCCAACCTGTACTTTTGACATCAATAATTAACAAGCTGTATTGAACTTAAGGATTGAACGATAGCATGTCTCATTACTTTTGCAGTGAGGGCTCTTGACTATTCATGTCTCTTCAGTATATTTGACAAAGTATTTCAGTTGTTATGTGCAGGGTTTCAGGCATAAGCTACATAAGCAATCGCTTATAGGCGTCACTACATAGGGGTGGCAAAATCAATATTTAAAGTTTTTAAAATTCCTTTTTTATAGGTTTATTACAGAAATTTAATTAATTAGTATTTCCTTTCATAATTATTATCTTCTTTGCTAACCAGATGAGACACCTGACTAGATTCATTTTATTTTGTCTTGTCTAAATCATTTGTGTTGTGTGGCATACAGACCTTTCTTGGAAATGAATAAGTTGTGTGAGCAAGGGTATGGCAATAATAGTCCAAGAGGCTGATTCACCATCCAACACACACGCACTCTTTGCTAACCAGATGGACAGCAAATTTTCAGCTTGCTTATATACATATATTTTTTATTGAAACTGGTCCTTGTTATATGTGACCAGGAAAACCATTTTTAATTTATTAGCATCTTTCTAAATAAAGGTGAACCAGTATAAAATTGGTATCATACCATTAGATAAATCATTAAGGATAACAAAAAATTAATGTTAATTTTATTTCTAAGAATGGTATATAATCTACACCACACTTCTGCAGGAAAATGCTGTTATGGCTCTCTTCTAATGTATATCTCTTGAAGTAACTGCATAAACTTCTTCATTTGAATCCCCTTTATTGAGAGAATGATAAATTTCTCTTTTCTGCTGGATTGCAGAAATTAGTTAATTGTTATTAAGAGATACAGCTACTTCACATGAGGCAGCATTTCTCTATCAAGTTTGAATACCTATTTTAATAATTATGAAAATTCTGATTTATTTATAATGCAAGTTCATCAATTTCAGCTTTATCTTTCAAAATCTATTGTAAAATCATTTTCACTGTAGCAATCTATTTTTTCTTTCGCTTATTGTCCTAATTTGGAAATGGTGTAATAATTTTTAATTGATAAAATATTACAGCTTTTTAAAACAAGCACATTCATTTGCACCAATATATACCTTTACTGTTACATTGCTTAAGCTTATTCTGTCTCAATTTTGTTTGCGTACATTTTATCATTTTTCTTAACTTTGTATGCAAAGCTTCATTTATGTTATTTTTTTCACAGCTATGGCCATCCTGATCGCATCAAAATAAGGTGAGACAGTGTTTTTTCCTAAATAAAATTGTTGGTGTTGCATGTTACATGACATTCTCTGCTTCTTTCTTTTCATAGTCGAAATTGTTTTCATCACACATTTATATTTCACGCAGCTTCAATCCCTACCATTCCTCAAGTAAATATAAAATGTTTTAGTGCTAACTAGAAACTTTGTCAGAGAAATAATATTTTTGAAAATGGTGCAAAGTAAGCACATATCACCAGACCTGATTCACTCATCCTTCTCCTTAAGGAAGAGTTTTATAAAAGTTTTAAATATTGACTCTATTGGTAATTATTGCTATGTCAAAAACCTGGAAGATACATTTAATGGTATTTATAAGCCTTTTACTTCACAAAAGCTTCCTTTCTTTGTGTTTCTTTGCTTTTTAATCCCTGTGAATTTGACTTGCAAATAAAGATATTGTAATCATTTATTTAGATGTTCTTGCATTGCAGGGAACGGTTCAAAATGTGTCAAAGTATACAGTCTTCAGGGAAGCTACAGTTGTCTCCAGAGATGGTAAGAAAATCAATTAGCTTTTTTATTAAATTCCATAATCCAGCATTTCTTAAACTTAATCTGAGGACCCCTTTCATGCAAATTTTGCTGGGGATCCCCAGTTTAAGAACCACTGCCATAATCAATTCAATGCAATAGTGTAGTGGTGCCCAAACTTTTCAGTTTTAGGACTGCATTTCCCACTTCCACACTCATCATGGGCCACATGCAGTCAAAAATACCATTAAAGGATTGAGTTTGAACCAATTTTAGCTGTTTTGTTTTAAATTTATTCATCTGTTATGGGAATAGAGCCATTGTTTTGGCACCACTGCAATTAGACTTGCCAGGTTTTTGAAATCACAAATCGGGACATACACATTTTTGAAATATTAAGTCGGGACATTAATATGAAATCAAATTTAAGAGAAAATTATATCAAAAACATATGGTTTTGATCTAATTAATAGGAGCAATTTATTCAAACTACATGTATAATGCATACAATGGTGGTCCCTTTATGGTACATAACCTTGCATATTATCAGCATGCCACGCTATTACATACAGTGTTACCCCGCCGGATCGGATACCCCCCGGAATCAATACATACTGAACGAGCGCTGAAAGCCACCCGTCAACACAGTGCTAAGTCCCGCATAAAACACGGGCACCCATGAACAGCAGCAGGGGACATACAGTAAAACCAGTTTCAAGTTACGGGTGAGATGTGCACAAGATAGAAAGGACTTGCATTAGGAGCAAAGGAGATCGATCACCAGGCCAAGCACGTGTAGTACAGAAAACGTTGTTTATGTGATGAAGTCACCGTATGTACCACTACAAACCTAGCTGTTGCTGGTTGATAGCATCCATACTCCAATTAAAATTTTGAGTGTTGAGCAATTTTATGAAACACCTTTTCAAGTCGGGACAATACCGCAAAAATCGGGATGCCTGGCAAACCTAACTTTAATACGAACCTGGTGATACTTTTAAATATCCTGTAAATCTGAATTATTTGGATCAAGAAGTTACTCTTTGATTTTAATAGGTCAGATAACTCCTAATGAATATAAAATTCAAGATAAATGCACTAATTGTAGATGTAACTAGCAAATTTAGCAGAATTGCAAATTTGAGCATAGTTATTTCTGTTCACACTAATTCTTTTGCAACCTTTGTTCACATTAAATGGATTCAATCTTGCATCATATAAACTGCTGGATTGATTTTTATGAGGTTTGTTGGTATCATCATATCATTGATACACATTGAATATAAAATTCAAGATAAATGCACTAATTGTAGATGTAACTAGCAAATTTAGCAGAATTGCAAATTTGAGCATAGTTATTTCTGTTCACACTAATTCTTTTGCAACCTTTGTTCACATTAAATGGATTCAATCTTGCATCATATAAACTGCTGGATTGATTTTTATGAGGTTTGTTGGTATCATCATATCATTGATACACATTCAGCAGATTGGTTGAAGAAATTTCCAGTTCATATTTCTTATCAATGAGAATTTCCAGTTTTATACCAGACATTATAGCCATTATTGGAAAAATTGATTATATAGAATAGATGTAATTTTTGTAATGAAAATTTTAAGACTTTAATTTGGTGATTATATCCATTATCCTTCTTTAACTGTTTCTAACCCAATGTCATTGGGTTCTGAGAGGCAACTTTGCTGTTCAGCTTCCTAGTTGGAATTCTTTCTGCTGTAATTTTTTGCAAGCAGTATTATGCATAATCAGATGGCAGAGCTTTTCTTACAATTAATTTGTATTGCAATAAAATGAAATGCATTAATGTTTTTATAAATAAACAAGATTGGAAAGCTGTACTCTATGTTGGAGTGCACAGAGTTTCCTAAAGTATTCTTTATGATTTATATTAGCATGTCAAAAACAAATAATAATGCCTTAATATGTTGTCTTAGCTCTACAAAATGATTTCTTAGTAAGTACAATGGCAAATAACCATCTGACGCCGTTAGCGATTGCCGAGTTTTAATGGACTAATGGCCAGCGAACGGTGCTGTGGCAAAAGGCCAATTCGCTTTCCGGTCACGCCTTTTATAGGTCCCCCTTAGTACCCGGGGATCACGTCAAAATAGGTGGCGTCTCAATGCCACACATTGCTCTGGTCCCACTAGTGGAGGGTCGGGGAACCTTTCTACTTCGGCGGTGTTTTTGAACATTGCGAATTTCGTTTCGTCACAATATATTAATCGAATAACTAGCATTTTATGTTTTAGTCGATGAATTTGAGTCAGGAGAATACAGTTAACCATGAAATAACCACAAGGGATGATGTCCAAAGCAACACTGAAATTCTGAGTTGTTTCATGCTGCCTCAGGTGACCACTCCAGTGGCGATACCAGTGTTTAAATTCAAAAGCATTTTCTAGCTATAGTCAAGATATTGCATTGTAAATATCTTTGAAGTGGCTTGTTTACAAACAGTTTTATAAACAGACCTCCACTTATATTACTGTCTGATATTTCAAACAGACAATTATGATTCTCCCCTTCACTATGTATGTGTCAACAAATGTACATGCACAAGTGAAAACACTTAGCTAGCAGATCTGAAGAACCATCTGCAGGCAGAGAGGAGATATGTTATAAAAATTGTATCTTTTTCATTTCACTTCTTGGAGATGTATCAAAATTCAGTCCGTCTCAGCATTGGTTAACCCCTCAAGATATTTAATTAAATGACATTTAAATAAATTGGCGATTTATGTCTCTCCCTTTCCTTATATTTACTGATTCTCACTCACACTACACTCATTTTAAGCTAAAACTTTTTTATTTTCCTCCTCTTTCCCAAATATTTTCCTGGATCTGCATTGTTGCATTGTTTGCACCCTTGTCACTCTGTACCCCCTGCAAGAAGTTTTGTACACCTTGTTGAGAACTGCTGACACAATGTATCTCATATGAATATTATATTATAGCTCTTTGAATTAATTACTCTAATTTTAACTAAATAATAGATTCTTTTATTCTCTCAAATACTTATTGCAGATTTATGACTTCACATCTGATGACTTACAAGACTTAGGAGAAATTGGGAGAGGTGCTTTTGGAACTGTAAACAAAATGGTCCATAGAAGAAGTGATACTGTTATGGCTGTGAAGGTATATAATATTTTTATAAATACTACTCTTTTGAGTATGCCTTAGTGTTAATGCTAGTAAATTATGTAGATATATATATATATATATATATACATATACATACTAGTAGTTGGTGCTTGCATACTGCAAGCATTTCATCTCACCTTGAAAAAACATTCATTTTTCAGACAGATGTTTCATCATCACAAATATTATTTCAATTCTAAAGATTTCACCTCCGCAGCGATTTTCGTTTTTCCCAAATGTAAAAATAATAGTTTAAAAAAATCCCCAAATGTTGCAATTTTTAAACATTTTACAATTTCTCCATTATGGGGTACTAATGCTACACATTTCATCCAAATTTTAAAGTTGTAGCACTTCAAGAAGTAAAATAAAATATTTTTCTAATTGTTTAAAATTTAAACATTTTTAAAGGTTGCCGCAATATATATATGGAGAGATTGAAATGTTTATTTGTGCAAATGCACTGTTCTGTAAATAATTTGAAAATTGCAGCTTCCTAGCTCATCCCGTAGTGCCTAAAAAATTATTAATCTTTAATGTTCAAATGGGGTTAAAACAACCCCTAAAATTTACAATTTTAAAATTTTCGATTTTTATATTTGGTTATGAGAAAAGTTCTATAATCTTGCAAAATTTCAGCTTCCTAAACTTATTAGATTGGTCTACACACTGGATTGCGTTTTCCCATGCTAACTTATGGGAGATATTCCGGGGTCTCTGGAGTCGAACCCAATACACTGTAAGCAAAAGTGACAATAATTCCAAATAGATATTGCGGCCTTCTAGCAACATTGAAATTTTCATTATTCTAGCTTACCGGCAAGTGCCCATAATTAATTTACAAAAATGGCGCAATGCTTTTCTTATGGAAAAAAACGCAACTTTCGGAATTTCTGGAGTCGAACTCATGTCACTTAGGTAAGAAGTCTCATTTTATCTGAAGGTTTCTCCATCATATCTACAAAAACTAAAACTTTCAGCTCTCTAGCTCTTGTAGTTTGGGCTGGACATTAGTATCCTCCTATATGTTATATGTTATCATTATATATCGACGACTCTTACAGAGGAGGATAGATATAACATACTAGTAGTTGGTGCTTGCATACTGCAAGCATTTCATCTCACCTTGAAAAGACATTCATTTTTCAGACAGACATTTCATCATTACAAATAGTCTTTTAATTCTTAAGATTTCACCTCCGCAGCGATTTTCGTTTTTCCCACATGTAAAAATAATAGTTTAAAACAATCCCCAAATGTTGCAATTTTAAATATCTTCAATTTAGGGTATTAATGCTACACATTTTTGACAAATTTTAAAGTTGTAGCACTTCTAGAAATAAAATAAAATTTTTTAAATTTAAATAATTTTGAACGGCCGCCGCAATTCATATATGGTAAAATTGAAATGTTTATTTGTGCAAATTCACTACTCTGTAAATAATTTGAAATTTTCAGCTTCCTAGCTCATCCCGTAGTACCTAAACAGTTATCCAATTGTTTAAACTTTAAGAATTTTTAACTGCCAAACAAATTAAAATATCAAAATTTGAATAATCCCTATTTCGTTTTTTTAAGAATTCTACTTTTTAAAAAAATTTCAACTCCGTAGCACATGCGGAAATACATAAACCTTGAAAATTTGTTTAAACAATTGCGAATTTTTAGCGGCCGCATTGTTGCACTTTTTAATGATTTTCGTTTTTTCTAGTCGGTTTTACACAAAATCCTACCTAAGAAAAAAATTACGAATCTCCAGCACATCTGGAAGTGGCTAAACATTAGTATCCTCCTGTTATCATTATATATCGACGACTCTTACAGAGGAGGATATAACATACTAGTAGAAGGTGCTTGCATACTGCAAGCATTTCATCTCAACATAAAAACCGTTCATTATTCATATTTCATCATTACACATATATTTTTAATTCTAAATATTTCACCTCCACAGCGATTTTCGTATTTCCCACATGTAAAAATAATAGTTTTAAACAATCCCCAATTGTTGCAATTTTAAAAATTTTACACTATCTTCATTATGGGGTACTGATGCTACATATTTTAGCCAAATTTTAAAGTTGTAGCATTTCTGGAAGCATAATAATATTTTTCTAATTGTTTAAATTTAAATAATTTGTAACGGCCGCCACATTTCATATATGGTAAAATTGAAATGTTTATTTGTGCAAATTCACTACTCTGTAAATAATTTGAGCTCATCCCGTAGTACCTAAACAGTTATCCAATTGTTTAAACTTTAAGAATTTTTAACTGCCAAACAAATTAAAATATCAAAATTTGAATAATCCCTATTTCGTTTTTTTAAGAATTCTACTTTTTAAAAAAATTTCAACTCCGTAGCACATGCGGAAATACATAAACCTTGAAAATTTGTTTAAACAATTGCGAATTTTTAGCGGCCGCATTGTTGCACTTTTTAATGATTTTCGTTTTTTCTAGTCGGTTTTACACAAAATCCTACCTAAGAAAAAAATTACGAATCTCCAGCACATCTGGAAGTGGCTAAACATTAGTATCCTCCTGTTATCATTATATATCGACGACTCTTACAGAGGAGGATATAACATACTAGTAGAAGGTGCTTGCATACTGCAAGCATTTCATCTCAACATAAAAACCGTTCATTATTCATATTTCATCATTACACATATATTTTTAATTCTAAATATTTCACCTCCACAGCGATTTTCGTATTTCCCACATGTAAAAATAATAGTTTTAAACAATCCCCAATTGTTGCAATTTTAAAAATTTTACACTATCTTCATTATGGGGTACTGATGCTACATATTTTAGCCAAATTTTAAAGTTGTAGCATTTCTGGAAGCATAATAATATTTTTCTAATTGTTTAAATTTAAATAATTTGTAACGGCCGCCACATTTCATATATGGTAAAATTGAAATGTTTATTTGTGCAAATTCACTACTCTGTAAATAATTTGAGCTCATCCCGTAGTACCTAAACAGTTATCCAATTGTTTAAACTTTAAGAATTTTTAACTGCCAAACAAATTAATATATCAAAATTTGAATAATCCCTATTTCGTTTTTTTAAGAATTCTACTTACAAAAAAAATTTCAACTCCGTAGCACATGCAGAAATACATAAACCATGAAAATTTGTTTAAACAATTGCGAATTTTTAGCGGCCGCATTGTTGCACTTTTTCAAGATTTTCGTTTTTTCTAGTCGGTTTTGCACAAAATCCTACCTAAGAAAAACGAAATCGGGATTATACAAATTTTGATATTTTAATTTGTTTGGCAGTTAAAAATTCTTAAAGTTTAAACAAATAGATAACTGTTTAGACATTACGGGATGAGCTATGGAGCTGAAATTTTCAAGTTATGTACAAAGTAGTAAACTAGCACAAAAAACATTTCAATTTTACCATACATGAATTTCGGCAGCCGTTAAAAATTATTTAAATTTAAACAATTAGAAAATATTATTTGACTTCTAGAAGTGCTACAACTTTAAAATTTTGCTAAATTGTGTAGAATTAGTACCCCATAATGGAGAAAGTGTAAAAAATTTTAAATTGCAACATTTGGAGATTGTTTAAAACTATTATTTTTACATTTGGGGAAAACGGAAATCGCTGCGGAGCTGAAATCTTTAGAATTAAAAGAACATTTGTAATGATGAACTGTCTGTCTGAAAAATGAATGTTTTTTCAAGGTGATATGAAATGCTTGCAGTATGCAAGCACCAACTACTAGTCATTATATATCGACGACTCTTACATAGGAGGATATAACATCATTCTATATAGACGTTCCTTACAGAGGAGGAGGAGGATATAACATATAATAGGAGGATACTAATGTTTAGGCACTTCCAGATGTGCTGGAGATTAGAAATTTTTTTCTTAGGTAGGATTTTGTGCAAAACCGACTAGAAAAAACGAAAATATTATTTTACTTCTAGAAGTGCTACAACTTAAAAATTTGGCTAAAATGTGTAGCATTAGTACCCCATAATGGAGAAAGTGTAAAAAATTTTAAATTGCAACATTTGGAGATTGTTTAAAACTATTATTTTTACATTTGGGGAAAACGGAAATCGCTGCGGAGGTGAAATCTTTAGAATTAAAAGAACATTTGTAATGATGAACTGTCTGTCTGAAAAATGAATGTTTTTTCAAGGTGATATGAAATGCTTGCAGTATGCAAGCACCAACTGCTAGTCATTATATATCGACGACTCTTACATAGGAGGATATAACATCATTCTATATAGACGTTCCTTACAGAGGAGGAGGAGGATATAACATATAATAGGAGGATACTAATGTTTAGGCACTTCCAGATGTGCTGGAGATTAGAAATTTTTTCTTAGGTAGGATTTTGTGCAAAACCGACTAGAAAAAACGAAAATATTATTTTACTTCTAGAAGTGCTACAACTTAAAAATTTGGCTAAAATGTGTAGCATTAGTACCCCATAATGGAGAAAGTGTAAAATTTTTAAAATTGCAACATTTGGGGAGTTTTAAACTATTATTTTTACATGTGGGAAAAACGATAATCGCTGCAGAGTTGAAATCTTTAGAATTAAAAGAATATTTGTAATGATGAAATGTCTGTCTGAAAAATGAATGTTTTTTCAAGGTGAGATAAAATGCTTGCAGTATGCAAGCACCAACTACTAGTATGTTATATCCTCCTCTGTAAGAGTCGTCGATATATAATGATATATATATATATATATATATATATATATATATATATATATATATATATATACACAGTCAAACTCGGCTATAACGAGCGCCACGGGACCGTTTAGTTTTGCTCGTTATAGCCGTTAAACTTAATATCCGTGAAGGCAAAAGCATGCATGCGTATGGTGAAATAAGACATAAGAAGTAAAAGTGAATATATAAACAGAAAGGTTATTTAGTAAATTTATGAAAAAACCTAAAAATGATAATAAACTAGAAAATTTAAAGTAAACATACGTACATATAAAATTTACTCACAGTTGCATCCTTAATCACTCCCCTTTTTACAAAAATAACTTTGAATAGTAGCCTGTTTCATAGATTTCACTTTGAAGTCTCTTAAGTTTCCTCTTATTACACTTAGTGCACTAAAAACACCATCGGAAATGTCAATGTTTTCAAAAAATCATTTAATGTTTCCACGGCATCATGAGTAAGGATTGTGTCTTCGACACATTCAACATTGTCTTCATCACTGTCTGCTGTGCTTTATACTGTCTCTATTATTTCACTCTCCGTAGGAATTCCACTGGTAATCAAATCATCATCAACATGAACAAAATTGTCAATGTCATTTACATGGTCAAAATTCGCAATTACATTTTCTTTAAGCCATTCTGATCTTCATCAACGTTATGGTTATCAATTGAAAATTCTCCCGATATTAAACCAGACATTCAAAAACAGTTTATGATCGTTGTAGGTAAAACATGCATCTGTCATCAAATGAATTGCATCCAATACAGAGTCGTTGCCATCTAAACCTCTTTCCCTCCTTTCAATCAACTGTAGAACAAAAAATCGCTTGAAATGGCATTTAAAACTTTTAATTATCCCCATATCCATTGGCTGCAAAATAGAATTTGCATTTGGAGGCAAAACACCAGTTTTACATTGGATAACTCCTGCATATGTGGGTGCGCAGGGCAGTTATCGACAAGGAGTAGAATGTGTCTATTTTTCCTCTGTAACTCGTTGTTCCACTGACTTACATATTTCTGAAAAATATTGGAAGTCATCCATGCCTTTTTATTAGCTGCATATTCAACGGGAAGCTTATTTACATTTTTGAAACAACGTGGCTTTTGTGACTTACCAATAACAAAAAGTTTTTTTTTGTCAGTCCCATTTATGTTTGCGCACATTAAAACTGTTAAACGATTCTTAGGTCTTTTGCCACCAACACATTTGTCACCTTTGAATTTAAACGTTGCATCAGGCATCATGTTGTAAAACAGTCCAGTTTCGTCGGAATTGTAGATGTCTTCTTCTCTGTAACCTTTTCGACACTTCTCCCAAACACTTTTCACCCATTCACTTGCCGTTTTTGAATCTGCTGACAGGGCCTTTCGCATAAACAATGTTATGCCGATTTTTAAAACGATCAAGCCACCTGTTATTGCATGTGAATTTCTCGTGTCCTCGTGTTTTGCAAATTTATCTGCCTGTACCTTGATGGGGAAACCAGCATTTCTCTGCCTCTTAAACCACTCCAGAAGTGCTTGATCAACAGTACCCAAGTCACACTTCCTCATTTTCTTGTTCGTTGTTAGGTTGTTCTCTAGTGCAGATAAAATCGCTTCTTTGTTTTTTCATAAGGTTGAAACCGTAGACAACGATAAATTAAATTTTTTACACACTTCAACATTTTTTACCACGTTCTAACTCTCGAATAATATCAACCTTTTCGCGAATAGACAAACACTTCCTTTTATGTACGGAAATGTTACTCGTTCAAGGGCAAAATCTCAACTGATTTTTGTGATCAACGCTACGAACTTTCTTTGCAAACTGTGAGCATACCAATTCCAGGAAGAGTTAATGAGGAGACAGATTAAACGTTGGATTTCCCACCTTTATGTGGGAAAGGGTGTTGGGTGCATTCGGCTGAGCGACGGGGGTGGGCGCCATTGTACATGCCCTTACCCCTTACCCCCTTCCAAACACAACCTCCTGGCTGTAAAAGAGCTGGGGGTTGGGAGGAGAGGACAAAGGACCTCCGCGAGTGCCACTGTACCTGCAAGTTGGGAATTCTTGGTTTGGATGAAGGGATTATTTTTTAACAACAACGCCGCAGTCTTTAACCTCCCCGAGGGATAGAGTGTAGAGGCTGGACTCGAGAACACAAGGTTACATATTTTGGGTCACTATGAGGATTGAAGGGGCTGACCGCCGCCGCGTTTGAGACAGTGAGAAGTGGTCAAAGTTTGCTCGATATATCCGTGAAGCGTCCTCATTATATACGTGAAATAATTGTATGTAAATGCTCGTAAACTTATCTTGGAGGTAGCATTTGCTCACTATAGCCGTGAACTCGTTACAACCGTGCTCGTTATAAACGAGTTTGACTGTGTGTATATATATATATATATATATACAATACAATATATAATCCTCCGCTCCTCTCCTTCCGCCGGCCCCCAAATTTGGGAAATATCTTGTGGAGGAAGGAACTTCCCACTTCTACCACGCTTCTTGCAATAGGTTCCCACCCCTGCGGAAAACCTCGCTGCCTCACTTGCCCTATCCACCTACCATCATCTTCTTTCTCGAGTCCCTCCACCAACATCATCTACCCCATCACCTCCAGAAGCAACTGCACCACCCGTAACGTCATTTACCTCCTTACCTGCACCCTTTGTCCCGCGTTTTACGTAGGCCTCACCAGCAATCCGTTAAACATCCGAATGAAAGGTCACCGGAATAGCGTTTCTCTCAGACGCCCCCTCCCAGTTGCATTACATGCTAATACCCACAATGTCCCCTTCAATAGTTGCTACAATGTTAGGATTATTCGCGCTTTACCCTATGACACTCCTGCCCCCCTTCTCCGACACTGGGAACTAGCACATATCCATCTTCTCGACTCTTTCTCTCCGCCTGGCCTCAACCTCCGCTAACCCTATTAGCTCCCTTACAATGTCTCCTTGTTACTTTGTAACTATTCGCACTCTACCTCATCACACTCCCTCTTTATTGGCTATCCACCCCTCCTACTCCCCACCTCCTCCAATCATCAACCTTCCCACATCACCCTGTCATTCCCCACCCAGTGTGTCACTTTACGTTACTCTTTCGCTGAAGAAGGGCATAGGCCCGATAAGCTTGCGTGTGTTTTTGTGTTCGTGTGTTTTACGTGTCTCTTCGACGCCCCCAGCAGCCTGCCAGCTTGGTCCTCAACTTGGTGAGTGTCCGCTGGGCTTCCCTCAACACCTTGTTGCCACCCTCATCACTACCTTTTCTTTTCCTTTAGTTAATATATATATATATATATATATTAAAACTTGTTCAGAAAAGGTTTTTGAGACCATAATTTTACTGAAAAATATGAATTTTTTTATATTAAATTTTATCGACCATTTTTTCATCATAGCTTCGCAGGCCACATAAATCACTCTTAGGGGCCATATGTTGTTGATCCCTGTACTAAAAGACCAAGAAGCAGAATCAAAATTTACAGAGGTACTCAGAGAATCCACACAAAAAATAGGCGGAAGTGTTCAAGTTAAGCCAGATAAAAAGTTATCTAAAAACTAGGCTGCTGATGAAGAAAAGAAGGGAAATGAAAATGATTAATGACCCTAAGGAAATCATCCACTTTGCAGAAATAAACAAAATTATAAGAAAATCCATCAATTATCCATATAATTAGTCTGCCTAATGAGTACAAGTTGCCCCTCTGTATGTGCTTCATTGACTAAGAGAAAGCATTCAACTCGATTCAAACTTCTTTGTTAAATGCACTGGAGAAAGAAGGGATAGAAGAAATGTACATTACTTTAATCAAGAAAATCTAAAAAATGCGACATCGTCTGTCCAGATACATAAAGAAACAAGTGCCTTTAAGATGGAAAAGAGAGTGAGGCAAAGAGTTACCATGTCTCTTAAATTACTCACAGCAGCTCTAGAGGAAGTATTCAAAATGCTAGACTGGGAAGAAAAATGTATAAAAGTAAACGGAGAACATCTAAGTCACTTGTGCTTAGCTGATAGCATCAAACTGTTTGGAGGAAGCCCAGAAGATTTCCGTATAACTGAGGAGCTGGAGCAGGTATGGAAGAAACTGGACTTAAATGAATCTTAATAAAACCAAGATCACGTTAAATTTAACAAATCATGACTACCAACATCACTTCTTGGCGAGGTCAACCAGAGAGTTAAGATGACATGAAGTGCTTTTGGCAGGAATGCAAAAATCTTCCAATCAAATATCCCAATCTTTCTAAAAAGGAGATTGTATGAATAATGTGTTCTGCCTGTTCTGGCCTATGTATGCGAAACATTGACCATGAATGCCAGAATAATCGAGCACCTGCAAGCAACACAGGAACATGGAGAGATGTATGCTGGGGATCACCCAAAGAGGCTGCATAAGGAACAACTGGGTGAGAAAGAAGACAGGAGTGTGACATAATTAAGAGAGTAAAAGCACTTAACTAGCAGTGGGTGGGCCATATTAGAAGAAGTAATGATCAGCATTGGACGTTGACTGTTGTCAATTGGATCCTAAGAAAAAAGACAGATGGGACAGAGAACTTTTGAAGTTTTTAGGGCCGAGTTTGAGGAGGGAGGCAGTTGATACGGAAAACAGGAGGTGTCTGGGGAAGGCCTTCATCCATCAATGGATTGAAAAGGGCTGATGATGATAATATACACACAGTCAAATCTCGATTTAGTACCACCCCTGCCTACTACCCATGAATAGTTGTGAACAGAACTTCCATCCTATGATTACATAGAGCAAGCATATACCTTGATTTACCGCCACTCCTACTTTAACACCAATGTCAGTGATGGACAAAAGTTGTCGCTAAATCAGAGTTTGACTGTATATAGATTTATATTTTGCATCAAAAACTTTTAACTCGTTTTTTCATTAAAAACAGAGTATTGGAGGCTAATTCCAAATATTTCTTAAAAAATTACTGTTTACTCACTCGTGAAAGCTCAGCCATATTCTAGAGCCATCAACTATATCTTCCCCCAATGAGATTCAGAAGTACCTCATGTAGTTGATTTGTTGACATGGAAATAAACATTGGTGCTAGATTAAATCTCATCATACACAGGGAAAATGTAATTGAAGTGAAATAAATTTACACTAAGCAATTAAGTAAACTTTCATTCAGCTTCCTTAGCTTAGAATGCTTTTTAGAATTTTTTATCTAATTAAAATATCCATTTTTCAGAGAATACGCTCAACAGTTGATGAAAAGGAACAGAAACAGCTACTAATGGATTTAGAAGTTGTAATGAAGTCTAATGATTGTATATATATAGTGCAATTTTACGGAGCTCTCTTTAAAGAGGTAAGTCAGATTTCTTTATCTTCAGCTGCTATTTGTAATCTTTAAATTGCTGACTGCTATGGCTTTATTTTTAGGGTGATTGCTGGATATGTATGGAATTAATGGACACTTCATTGGACAAATTTTACAAATTCATTTATGAGAAACTGAAGCGGAGGATACCAGAAAAAATATTAGGAAAAATTACAGTGGCGGTAAGTATTTTGTTAGTAGTTATTTAATTGTATTTGAAGTATACTTATTATATAGTTATTTGAAAGATAAGGTATTGCATTTTTTACAATTAATGCTTAAAACTTAAGGCAAAATACATTGATTTTATTTTGAAATGTAACTGCCCCAATGCAGTCATGTGTTAATACCTTTGGATAAAAGTTTTTGTGTGAAGTTTTATCTCTGAATATAATGCTTTATAATGCTCTGTGGCTATTTTTTTAAGGTTATGTTCAATTTCATTAAGATTGTGTAACTTTTAGAAACAAGTAATAATATAAAAATTAATTTTTATAAATAATTTTTATATAGATAATGCCTTTATATGCATTAAATTAATTTTATTTACATTATCTTAGGTTATATTATTTACAATAATTACATTGAACTTGTTTGAAGCACTTGTATATTCATTCAACACATATATTCATACTTAACTCAGTTAAATGTTACTATCGATGGTTATGGGTGTGTATTAACGAAATATTTATTGTTTTACATATAATTCAAAGCAATGTATGTAATTAAACTAAAATCGATGGCTAGAGATAGGAAGAGAAAAATGTTTTTTAACTATCGTTCTTCAAATCATTCTTCTTTGCAACTGATGAAAACAAAAGAACAGTAGTCTCACATCATTTTTGTATGAATATCACTGTGACTCTGCCATGTATTTTTCTTTTCTAACTTTTATTCTTTCTTTTCTTAATTTCTTTCTGTCTTTTTTTGTCTTTTGTTGCAAGTGGAACTGCATGGGGCAGATACCTAGTATGCAATAATACTACAAAGTAGGTAGTTGTACAAAAGTATTGGAAGAAGAACATCATCACTTAAGAAAAGAGGAAAAGATGGTGCACAAAATAATGTAATGAAAATTTATACCTAGATTAAATTAAGGAAAATAAGGGATTTATGAAAATAATAATAGTTGGCAATTCTACTAGAAGGTAATTGACATGAGAGAAGACTTAAACCAAGGATGGTAATATTCTTGATTCAGGATCAAAAATCTTGAGTGTATGGAAAGAGCAATTTGCCAACTTACCTAATTCTAATTCGCATATGGAAACTGAAATTCTAGCCACAGTAACTAGAAACTTAGAAGCTGAAGAAAGCCAGCCAAAACATACATACCCTGAAGTTGGTGAGACCATCATAAAAATGCAAAAGCAATAAGTTGCATGGAATCAATAAACTACCAGCGAAATTACCCAATGAGTGGAATAATGGTATCGTCTGCCATATATGTACACAAGAGAAGTGATCAAATGATTTGCAGAAAATTATCAGAGGATTTCATTGTTGAATAATGCCATTAAGTCCTACCAGTGTTTTGTACCAATGAGTAGTAGCTCACACAGAAAGGTTAATAGGGATCTGCCAAGGCATTTTTTAAAGGAAAAAATTTGGATTTCAGGCCACCATACTATAAGATCATTAGCAAGCTGTAGTTGAAATGAAAAAGGAACTAAATTTCCACTAACAATGTGTTAGTGGAAATTTACAAGTTTTTTTCATTTAAATGGAATCTTTCCACAAAGTGGAGCCTTCCCAAGTGGACTTTGTTAGCTGTAGTTTGTGTTGGAATCGCTTAACATCATTGGGAAACTAATTAACCGCACTGTAAATAGAAATTTTAGTGCCCTGGGCAAACTAGGCAAACTACTAAATATGCATCCCCCCATTCAATAAATTATCATTTGTTTAGTTACTATAATTGATTTTTTTGCATCCCTTACTTAGTTGCGCCCAGGGCAGATGCCCTGCTTGCCCCGCCCTAGTTCTGGCACTGCTAATTAATATGGGTAACTCAAGATACTAAATGTAATATGCCTGAGAATCCAGTCTGCTTTTTCAGGACAACTAAATATTGCTAATGGCAAGGCAAGAGGACATACTGGCTTGCCTCCCTATTCAACTGACGATTATTAGAGATTCAAAAATAACTAAAAATTGTAGATGACATTTATACGATTGTAAAATCAAAAGCACTCCAAGTGTTTAGAGCACTGGAGTAAGCCACCAAAATTTTTCAGTTTTATTTTTATGGTTCATATACAACAACATCTACATGGCCAGTGCTACTTCAGTAGTATTACTCCTTTCCAGAATTTGTATACGATGCAAATAATTATATTAATAATTATATAGCTTAACATCACAGCTACCTATTGGCATAATAGTAATATTAAGGCAACCTTGCTTAATTATTCCTTTGATTTTTTTACTATTTTTTACAATCAACAACCTCTCGAGTCTTTCAAAAATTTCTGTATACCAGACCAATAGTTATCATTTATAGTTATTTTTAAACCAGCCCAACAAACAATTAAAGCTGTTGGTGATTTAACTTCAATAATTAATTAGCATGCAGCTTAATATTTGCCAATTTTTTGGTGATGTTTAAAACCAGGAAGAATCTGGCCACCTTTTACCAATTTTTCCATTGTTCAACCTAAAAATTTGGCAGTAGTAATGCTTTTTGTCATGGTGACAACAAAAGTAAATGAAATTTTTTGAATTTTCTCATATTTCTTTCTTTTTATTTTCCATCATGCTCAAATAGATTATAATTCTTTATTTTTTATAATTCCATGCAGACAGTGAAAGCCCTTAACTACCTTAAAGAAAAGTTGAAGATCATTCATCGTGATGTGAAACCGAGCAACATTCTTCTGGATAAACGTGGCAGTATAAAATTGTGTGATTTTGGAATATCTGGTCAGCTTGTGGATTCAATAGCAAAAACAAGGGATGCTGGTTGTCGACCATACATGGCAGTGAGTTTTATCATATTTTGGTGCATTTTGTAATATTAATCCCATAACTGTGGAGAGTGTTATATTGTATTTACTACAGTCATGTATCTTGAAACATTGTTGGTGTTATATTACAACAACAAGAGAGGAAAGATGCATGCACCATGAGTGTATACATGTGAGGCAATTTATGCAAACTTGTCAAAAAAGATAAATATTACTGACTTAGTGTAATGTCTAAGAACTGGCATGCCAGTAGTGATCCCAAGGAAATATCAAATTTTTTATTCACTTATTTATTTCCTAATCGGTTATTAATAAAACAATTGACAATTATTTAAAACTTACCTCACTCAAATAGTAGTACTATAATCTTTATGTTCACATTCATTCCTTCATCGTAAATTAGCCATTTCTTTTCACTTACAAGCGCTGTGTATATGCAAAGAAAATAGATGTATTTATGTTCATTTCTTCGTCGTAGATAGTCCATATCCCTTCATTTACCAAATGTTGTATGTGTACGAAAGAAAATTAAATTAATTAGTTATTAAAACAGATGTTGTTTAATTCAGTTGCCATGAAGATTATTTTCATTGACAGCAATTAAATAACAAAGGAAAATGTGATATACTACTTTCTTGTTTGATTTTCTTGAAATTGGCAACTCCTTTGATAAAAATGTACCAAACAAAACAGATGCTATTAGACTAGTTCTACAATTTTGTTTGAAGACTTTTTTTATATAAGTGATATTTTATGAGATAAAAAGAAAAGTTCATTTTTTGTCACCAGTAAAGTGGCACTCCCGATTAGGCTATGTGAACCATTTATATAATTTTCTTAGCTCTTATGTCCTAAATACGAAATTTCATGAACATCCACCCAGTAGTTCTGGAGGTGAAACATGCAGATGGATACTACCTGACCTTAAGGCATTCTTTGTTTACTTTTTGTAAAGAATACCTAAAAATGAAAAAATATGGTATGGTCTTCACACATGAAAGCTCTCGTATTTCTGAAATTTATTTAAAAAACAAGCCTTATTTATTACTGTCTCATGACTGACTTTTTGATAAAAGTGCGCATTTATGGTGTTAGCAAATGTTTTTCATGAATTTTAATTGCCTCTGGTTTATGTTATTGCCTCCTCATCAAATTGTTTTGGTTTCAAATATAATTTCCGATGCTGTTAGCCAGGGGTCTCAAACTCACTTAGTTGTGTGGGACTGTTTTAAGAGACTCCTCCAAATCCTCATGGCACCATTCAGTTGTTACTGGCTTTCCCAGTCCTTGCCCTGTCTTATATTCCCTAGACATTCATTCCTATCATCCTCGGGTGGTGGAGATTGCCCCATCCTTCTTAAACACATTCATTATGAAAATGCTAGATTTGGTGCTGCAGGTTTGTTCCAATGGGCAATGGCAGAAGGGTATTGGCAGAGGGAGGATCAATATACAGCAGATATGTTGGAAGTGTGGATTTGATACATTTTCTAAATTTCTAAGATTGTTCATGAAGTTCTATGCGAAATAATGGAATTGGTCTAATTTGAACTTAAAAATTAACAAATTGCACACACTTTTGTAAACTTTGTACCATTTCTACATACTCCATCTAGCAATTGTGCAAAATATTTTCCTTCACCAATATTATGGGATGATTTTGGATCTTTCCCACCAGAAATTCAAAGAAGAGACCAAACTATTAAAAAAGGAATTAAAATGCCTTCTTCCATCGCCTGTTTCCACCAAAAACTTGATTGACTTAGCTGTCGATTGCAACATTGCTCACCATTGTGAAAATGCCTCCCTAAAACACATTTGTTCCCACACTATATCTTCTCATTTGAAATCCATCTCACCACCCACTCCAATCTTCAAACAATCCATAGTTTTAAAAAAGCAGTTATTTCTGAAGATCTCATCATCTCCAAAGCCAGCAAAAGTAGTTTCAATATGATAATGGACAAATCAACTCATGTTGCCTAGCGCCATGATTTTATTTATTACATCTCCAAGATCTCTTACGGCACCACGTGCAAACTGCAACCGTGTGTCAGAGCCATTTGCAATTCAGCTCTTCTGGAGAAAAGGGAGATTCCAAGCCTGCTAGCAATGAACCTTATCCTTCCCAGATTCTACGGTTTGTCAAAAATTATTTTTTTAAATATCTCTTAAACAATGTATTATATGGAAAAATGTTTCGAATAAACATTTTAGAAAATTGCATTTCCTACAACTTTTATTCCTATACGTTTTTACATATTACAATTACAAAAACAAAATTTTCAAAATAATGGATGTGACAAGAGTAAACACCCACTTCCGGTTGACTGATTTTTACCAAAAACTAAAATTCAATTTTTTTCATACAAACAATACTTCTCTATACTTCGTACATGGAGAAAGTAATAATAAAAAGGAAGTGCTCACACACGGATTTAGGGGAAATTACTACATACCAGGGATCAAAAATTCATGCAATGTCACACACTCTCTGGGTTTAGAGGTAACTACTTCCTTTTTAAAACTGCCTAAATATAGATTTCAGAATCAAAGATTCCATCCTCATTAGGCCAATCATAATGACCAAATTTATGATTGGCCTACTGGGAATGGAATCTTTGATTCTGAAATGCATATTTAGGCATTTTTATAAAGGAAGTACACATGTATGGTTGATTGCATGTGTGTTGTGGATGTGTGAGAAAAAGGGTCCCTGGTATGGAGTAGTTTCCCCTAAACCTGGAGAGTGTGTGATATTGCATGAGTGTTCGCATCTCTCTGCAACTGTTCGTTTTGAAGTGCATACTTTTAAAACTCGCTGCACGATATATTCATGTTTGCCAAGCAATGCAAAATTGACTCCACTGTAGATATGCCCAATCAATTCTTCTCTTTTATCTCCCCTTTAGATGTTCTATTTTATTGGATCTGGGATCCGATGTTTTACATTTAAACCACCACTTATTGCTTGATCTGTGTCAGTATCCCTGTGAGAGGCAACCGTCACTAATTTATTGGATTCTACTGTCAAAATTAAATAATATTTTTTTCTTTCCCTTCTTTCGCACATTAGTTTATCTTGTTTGTTCTCTTGTCCTTCAACTTTCATATTTTCTCATCTTTCCAACCGCTCTGCAGTCACCAATATAGGGGAAAAAATTGCACTATAGTTTGTCCTTGTATTCCACATTACCTTAATTACTTCTCTTTCGTGGTTTTGCCTTTCGCGGAGTTCTTCAGGAACATAACCCCCATGAAAAACAAGGTCTGCCTGTATATAACAAGGAAGTACCATTAAGGTATGATAAATAGTGCATCTAAGCAACCATGCAGTTGCCATTAGATCAAACCACTCCATTTTTACTGTCTCCATATGTGTAGTATAGGGGAAAGTATTGTATTCATGAAAAAAATCGACTTCGAGATTTCAACGGAAATACACGTTTTGAGGTCTCCTGAACATGTTTTCACCATTTTCTCGATGATGTCTGTGTGTGTGTGTATGTGGTAGCTTTTTTGTGGGTTCTCTAACTCAAAAATTATTAATCAGATCAGCGTGAAATTTTATATTTTTACATTTTTGTTCAAGGAAGACATGCTGATTAGTTTTTGGTAAAAATCAGTCAAACAAAAGTGGGTGTTGACTCTTGTCACATCCATTATTTTGAAATATTTGCTTTAATATTTGGTAAATGTAAAAATATATTGGAATAAAAGTTGTAGGAAATTTAATTTTCTACAACCTTTGTTTTAAACATTTTTCCATATAATGCATTGTTTAAGAGATATCTGATATTTTTGCTGCCACCACCATGCCACCTATCAACGACTGTTGTTAGTTACGTCTTAGTAACGCTCCTTTTTCTTTTCTTAATTGTTGGAGCTTTGTGGCTATATCCAATATCTGAAGGCTATGGTTTGAGTTTATTTCTGTTCTTTGTAAAGTCTAAAATTTTCTCGCAGTTTCTTAAAATATTTATTATTAGGTAACCTAATTGGAATTTTTAGAAATATTACAGATATGGAGAAAGTCATGTGGTGGCCACATCAGATTTTTTATTAAATATATTGTTCATATATGCAGTAGTGTACTCCAGAATGAATATTTTACAGACATGTTAAAACCTGTTTGCAATAAAAAATGGTAAACGAGTTATCACTAGTAGTCCATCTGCAACTGATAATACAATAGAATTCATTCACAGTATTCATGAAATCCTTTTAAAAAATCTGTTAAAAATGGATCTGCAGGATTTTGACATTCAAGCCATCAGGGCACCACTGCTTAGTGGCCTATGTGATACTTTGGCAGCTTTATTTGTAGTAAATATATTTTTGTTGTTAATAGTTTTTGATGTTTTATGTGACAGCCAGAAAGGATTGATCCTCAACGTGCTAGGGGTTATGACGTGCGATCTGATGTCTGGTCTTTGGGTATTACCTTGATGGAAGTGGCAACTGGACATTTCCCTTACCCAAAGTGGAACTCTGTTTTTGAGCAGCTGTACCAAGTAGTACAAGGAGACCCTCCAAGGCTTTCCCCTTATGAAAATGGCAACTCATTCACAATGGACTTTGTTAACTTTGTAAATACATGGTAAGTGGAATTTTATTGTTGTAATTGAATTGAAACCTCACTTATAGCTATAATTTGAGAAGAAATTTTAAAGCTAATAATTTGGCTGAAATCAAATTGAAAAATACTTTCTCCTATAGCCATAAAAAGATTCCCATTTTGTCTACAAAGCATAAAACTTCAATGGTACTTCATCAATAGTATATTCTAAAAACCTTTGAGTGGCGATTAGAGAAACATTTTTCAATCTGATTTTAAAGTTTTTGATCTGTTTAGTGACATTTTTGCAGTAAAACAATTTACTTTTTGCGCAAGCAGTTTTAAAAAAGACAAAATTAACCAACTACTATTTCAGTATTAGTAAATCAGTAAAGTCATGACTTTCTCATATATTGTGGAGGTGAAAATAATGTTAGCAGAAGTACAACACAAATTTTGAAATGACAAAAAAGAAAAAGTTGCAAAAATTGGGTAAACTCATGTTGATTAAAATATTTTTGTATGATTATTTTTTTATCAATGCTATAAAATAAAATAATAAAATACTCTTAAAGGCAGATATAGTCCTTAATTTCAAGTTTTCTGCCTGTCTTCTAAAACAAACTTCTTAATTGAGGTGATTTAATCCTACATCCTGAAGAAATTTTGCAGTGATTTTTTTATGCAAATTGTTGTTATTTTGATAAAATTAGTGTGTACCTTTCACTAATGCTACACTGTAGATTCCAAAATTCATCAAATAAATGTTGCATTCAACTTTATTGGATAGTATTTTCCCTAGCAATTTTATTTTATAAAATACTTGTCTCAAATCTGGCAATCTTGTTACCAGTGCAATATCAGCTTTGTAACAAATATAATCATATAGCTTTTCCAAGGCCTATTTAAGTGATGAAGAGATGAAGCAAAGATTTAATTGTAAATTTTTCATAAAAATTGAAAAAATAATTCTAACAGTAAACTCTCATAACCTAAATTTATATTTGGTGAGGAAGAAATTTTTCAGAAAATATCACTTTTCAGAGTGGAAGTTGATAATGAAGCACATTTAAAAGTAGAAAATTTCAAATTATATACAGGCAACTCTCGTTCAACGAATGGCATGCATTCCTGAATTCCTTAAAACTCTAGATGCTGTGGGAAACAATGCGTAGTGTACTTCTTCCTTATCAGCAACCAAGAGGTCCTTCAAGTCTAAGTGGATATTTGTAAATATATTTTGAGTAACAAACAGCACATTTAGTGACGCCATATTAAGCCTCTCAAGAAATGCAGGCGATAGTAAAAAAACATGGTAAAGTGGACACATGAAGTATCCATGGGTAAACAAGATGGTCTTTGTGACCCCAAGAGCTATCGTAAATATCCGAGTTTCTTCAATCTGAGTTGATACATGTTATTTAATTCGTTAAAATGAATAGAATTTTCGTCGAAAAGTAAAGCTATAAAATTCAATTAATTTGTTAAAGCGAACATTCGTTCAACGAATATTCATTGAACAAGAGTTACCTGTAATTTTATTTAATAAATAGATTTTTAATTTCACCAAGCTATGAAAATTACATATTTCTTGAGTTATTGCTAATAATATGAATAGTAATTTCTGAATGAACTTAACAGGAGTCAATGTTAATCAAAGTGATGTTAAACCGAGATCACATTGTATATATCAATTTAATTTACTTGTAATGTTTTATATATTTAACCCAGGAGTGGTCGCGTGAGGTGCTGTAGACACTCCAGCCCTATGTTTTATGACAGGGTTCCTTTACCTTTAGGTTTTATTACTCCTACCCTTCAATAGCTTGAGTGGCACGTGCCTACAACCATTTTCGCCTAAAAACTTGTAACCTATGGTTATTCTTTGGAGTTTGGGCGTTTTTCTAAGACAGTATGACAGAGCATTGTGCAGAAATCTCAGTGTTTTTTGTTTTGGAAGTGGTTTGTACGATTTATTGTGAAATTATTGTTACTATTTATGCCATTGGTGTTGTTGTTTATGATCTGGGATCGCTATTGAACAATTATTTTAGTGATTACAAAATATAAAATTTCATAAAAGTAAGAACAAATGTATTTTCCACTTTTTTATTTTTCTTCTGGTTTTGTTAAATAATTGACATCTTAAAATAAATTTCAATTAAAAAATACATCAAAAGACAAAATGAAAAATTTATTGAAAAACGACGATTACCGTATCTGCCCGAATAGAAGCCAATCCCAGATTTAAGCCCATCCCCCAAAAATTTGCATTTTTTGGCAAAAAAGTAAATTTTGTAGATTTTATGCAGAAGTGTGCCGGTTATGCATGCATGGTCTAGAATACATTATTCAAGATCGAAGAAAAGAGTGGAAAATGGTTTAGTTGTTGACATTTTCAAATATTACTCCAATTAATAATTTTGCTTTGTTGAATAATGTTCCACATTCAGTGACGATAATTTCAAATAGCGACCTCGCCAAAATATTTTTTCTCCCGAGTCTATTTCCAATGAAATTAGCATTTGCATTGCCTTAAGAAATTGCATTTTTATAAATATACACGTCCCTTGTAAAGTTTTACTAAAATTAAACAGTTGAGCATCAAATGCCATCATTGCATTTTGCTGCAATCAATGCTGAGAAAATGAATTTTCATTCTTTTATGTGTTCTTTTGTTTAAGATCCATGGTTGTACAATTTTTAAAAGTAATTTCAAAATGAAAATCAAAATATGTTTCACTCAATCCCATGTTATTCAAATAGAAGAATGAAGCAGCCCTGGAATCAAACTCGGACCTTTATTGAAAATAAGATAGCGAGGCACCTTACTGGGGGTGTTGGCTATCCAAAGATGCCATTTGTGGGGGTTTGCAACTCTGATAGATCAGAAAAGGGAATCACACGACCAAACACCCCGAAAAATAAGATATAAGATGATAGTCTGTAAAGTTTTTTGATCAACTCCTGTCAGCTATAGAGATGTACTTATTGTTAGATATATTATGTAACTACAGAAATGATAAATAGTATATTAAAATATAATAATCCAAGAGGTTGATTAGCCAAAAATACACACACAAATATTTAAAAATTTTGATCTCTTTAAATAGATATTTTTAAATTCAAATCACACATGAATTTATTTTTCATATCATGTATTGGTATATATTGGTCAAAACCTCTAAAAAGTTTAGGATATGACCAAAATAAGAAAATAGTGGAACATTCAGTGCCTTGTTACTATATTTTATAATATATTTTGAAATGTAAATTAAAAATGGCGATTCCCATGTATTTCTTATGAAGGAAACGAATGTGCCTGGAATCGAACCAATGAAATTGTGATAAAAATGAACACTCATCCCACCCTCACAGGAATCTTAACTTTCCAATGAACATTTAAAGGCATTTTACATTCCATTTTCATTAAAAAGGGAACCACACTTGCAAGCAAACAAAAACTCTCACAGAAATTATATATATAAGATTGTAGAATACATCATTTCGTCTAAGTTCACAAAATTTCAAAGATTAAGATTAAATAGGAGCAAAAGAACAAATTGTCATCATTCTTGTGTTAATCATTTATAAGTCATTTTTCAAAAGTGACATGTTGTTTAGTTAGACTACTTACCAGTTAGGTAATTATAAAATATTAATTGAAAATTTCTTTTACTGAACAGCTTGATTAAAGATGAGACTCAGAGACCAAAGTACAATAAGCTGTTAGAGCATCCATTTATCAAGTGCAGTGATGAGACTGCAGTTGATGTGGCCTTGTATGTGAACGAAATATTGGACGGTATGTCAAATAATGGAAGAACCATGTTCACCATGAATGACCCCTGATGACATGGCAAAAACCTGGCAGTTGCAGTAACTACTTGAGGATGATACAGAAATTATCTCTGTCATGTCATTTGGGGCTATGGTTTTCAAACATGATGGTATGTTTTGAAAATAACTATTGTAATGTTTTGTGACATATGTTGGGTATCATGGATTCATTTGAATTCCAGTGTTTGTGCTATTAGATACCCTTTCAAACGGTGATTGTTGTATTCACACAACATCTCACAGTGTCTATAGAAGTGAAGTGACAAATGTGATAAAGGAATAGGAACTGATAATATGAGTTTTATGTTGTTTTATCCTTATCAAGTCTCAACTTGGTTTAACAGGTTTGTTTATCTGCTTTGCTCTCTGATGGTGATGAGTGAAGAAGTCATAAAATTTGAACAGTAGAGAACAGCATGAGAAAATGTTTTCCTTTTTCCTAATTGCTCTATATTCTTTATGTATCTATCTTTGAAAATATTATTTGTTTATAAAGCATTAGGAAGCTTTTGGATTATTTGTCTATTATCATTGAGTAACTGAGATTAAATTGTACATTTAGAGTTGCAGTATTTATACATATTACTGACAATCCAATTACTTAAATTATTGTGTTGAGTTCCTGAATCACCTAATCCGAATATAAAACAGGTTTATGATCATATTGTGCCATTAGTGCTCAAGTGAGTTAGTCGAGCAGTTAGTTTAATACATTGCTGAATTTTCAGGTAATGTTTCATGCAGGTGCTCTTAATTTAGCATATGAATTAGAGACTTTTGTTATTATGTACTGTGGGTATGAGATCTATTGTCTCTGTGCTGCTCTTGTCACAGCTTAACTCGATCTAGTCAACTACAATGGTATAAGTCATTTACTAATCAGTCAATAATCTTAGTTGATTATATTTTTATATTTTGGGTTTATTAGTATTCATTTAAAAATTGAAATTCAGCCCATTATTTTTTGGTTTAGTTAAACAAAATACATTGATTGAGCCAACCGTAATCATAATGACTTAATATTAAATTAGACATGGTTGTTTTCTGTTTCATAAATTCAAAGTACGTATGCAGATATTTGTGTGGTTATATGGGTGTGTATACTATGAATCTAAAAAAACTCATACATGCATTGGAATTTGATCAGATGTGAAGGCTAATATTTCAATCATTTTTAATATTCATAGGTATTGTTTTGAAACATTGACTTTTGTAGAATTTCCTGAAAAAAATTATATGAAAATTTCCTCAAATTTTTGTGGAAAGTAAATAGTAACTTTTTTAGGCTGTGATATTATTACCTGGAACCTAAAAGACTCACTTTGAAATTATACCTATTATTATATTTGATTATTTGAGCCTATTGGTTTTGACAGTGTTACTTTATTTGAGATTATAAGTAGTTTTAATAAATAGTGTAATAACTTTGCCAAAGTACAAAAATTATTTGTCCAAAATGTTTTTATTTTTGTCAGCTATAAAAATGAAAGTAATTGATTGCAATTTGAAATTATATTTTTATAATCTTATTCTTGAGTTAAAACAGTTATGGCATGTCTCTTATACATTGCTGTTTTTAGAAATTGACAGTATCCATAACCTGGATATAGTTAAGTTTGTAGGGTTTATTGGTACATATTTTAGAAAAGTAATGAAAAGTAATATTTTCATTTTATAAAAAAATGTCCCAACTACTGAGGAATGGTATACTAGAACAAAAAAGTTTGATGTAGTTAATTTGCGCATCGGTTATTTTTTCTTTTCAAGTGAAGAATAGGTTCCAGGTAAAGGTCATAGTAGTGAGCTTGTTTGCATTTGTGTACAATTCAGTCATTATATTTTGTTATTTCTTAGTTTTTTTGATGTAAGAGAATTAAGTTTTTAAGTTTGGTAATATTATAAGGTGCATTTTAACTTGATAATTTCATTGAAATGATTCAACATTTTGAAAAAATGTAAATATAAGAAGAATACCATTTCCTTGTTAATAGAAAGATTAAATTACATTCCAATCCTTGGAGGTATGTTGTTGTTACATTCAGCAACAACCATATTATGGTTGAGAATTATATGAGTGAAAATGAAATGTAATTTGTGATTTACATTATTGAAGAAAAATAAAATGGCAGTCTTGTTTTCAATGACTTTTATTGAATTATATTTACAGAGTCCTCTTTATATGCTGCCCAAATAATTCCAGAGGCATTCATAAATTACTGTATTTCTCGACATAAAAGATGCACCGGGGTATAAGATGCACCCCAGTTTTTTAGAAGATTTTTCAGGAAAAAAAGTATTTTGGTTTACCAAGGCAGTTAGAAAAGGCCACATCATGTATAATTTCCAGTCATGATTAAGTCCGTATGTGGCAACATTTACAGATAATATTACAGTGTGATAACAGTTAAATATAAAATTTTAGATAAAATTAATTCGTAAAACAAGTAATAATATAAAAATGAATTTTTATAAATAACTTGTATATAGATAATGACTTTGTATGCATTAAGGTAATGTTATTTTCAATAACTTAGGTTACATTATTTAAAATATTTACACAATTTGTTTGAAGCACATATTCATTCAGTACTTGTATATTCACACTTAAATCAGTAAAAGCTTACAATTGGCTGTCATGGGTGTATATTCACAAACTATTTCTTGTTTTCCATACAACCTAATGAAATCATTGGAGCAAGTGTGAGTTTGTCTGTCCGGATTCTAATTGACTCTAAAAGCGACAACCCTGCCTCTGGTGACAAGGAATCATAATTTTAAATTAAAAATTTATTGTATTTGTTTCTGAATTGAACCAATTTTGCATGAATTTCGAAGCCAGATGACTCTCTTAGAACATATTATGATCCATCGTCTTTGCAAAATTGAAGATAAAATGTAGGATTGGAGGAGACGAATGGAAATTGCCGCTACAGAGGATTTTCACAGGCCATCTCACAACAAACTAACACTAAACGATACACAGTTATATTCAGAATCAATTGCAACATAAATTATTTTTTTATTATCTCAAGTAAATATTAACAATTATGTTGTCTTGGAAGTGCCATCAACGAATAGCAGTGAAAGAAAATGTCAGTTTTGCTGGCAATAAACATAAATGAAGATAACCATTCATTTTGCACGTTTAATAAATAATTATGATAATGAGTCTGATACAGAGATTTGAATTGATAAATATTTGAAGGACTTTGAGGACATTTCCTGGGAAAGATGTGTGTCTTTAATCTTTAGCTAAACTGAGAAAAAATATTTAAATTTATTTTATGAAATAACATTTTGCATGCACTAAAAAGTAAATAACCTGTTATTTGTATTTTGAGGCAAAGGTAGATCCCATTCCATTAAGACTCCAATAGAACAGTTCAACCCTTATAATAATCTTTTGATAATTGCCTCCACAGTTCACTGGATATTCCTAGATCACTGATATATTTTGTAGGACTCACGAAGGAGTATCCCGAAGGAATATTCAAATCTCTGTATAGAAATACAAATGAATAGTTAATGAAGACTGGCAAACATAAAAACAATATTTCTAAATACAATTATTGCATCAACACTCATTGATAAGAAAATATTTAATGACATAGTCTTATAATAAGTACATACCTCCACAGTTCACTGAATAATATTTCGTAGGACTTACAAAGGAGTATTCCAAAGAAATATTCAAATCAAATAAAATTGCTGACAATAAGTTGCTAAAACAAAATCAGTTCACTGAAGAATATTTCGTAGGACTTACCAAGGAATAGGTGTTCCGAAGAAATATTCAAATCTATAAGAATTGCCAACAATAAGTTGCTAAAACAAAATCAGTCCTCAAACTCACCAACAGATGACTTATCTGTCATAAGCTGGAGACTTGAAATTTTTTGTATGTAGGACTATGTGCATAACCAACTAGAAAATCGAAAGCTTAAAAAAAGTGGTATAATGCGGCAGCTAAAAATTCGCAAGCATTTAAACAAATATTTAATGTTTATGTATTTATGAATGTGCCACGAAGCTGAAATTTTTTGTAAAGGTAGAATTCGTGAAATAACTGAATAGGGATTATAGAAATTCTGATATGTTAATTGATTTGGCTGTTAAAAATTCTTAAAGTTTAAACAAATAGATAAATGTATATATACATAGAGACAGCTGAAATTTTTCACTTATTTAGAGGTTAGTGCAAATGCACAAATAGTTTTAAAATCTCCATGAAGTTGTTATTGCGATCAATAAAAAATTTTAAAATTTAAACAATTAGATAAATATTATTTCACTTCCAGATGTGCTACAACTTTAAAATTTGGCATAAATTTGTGGCATTAGTACTCCACAATGGAAAAAGTATAATATTCTTAAAATTACAAAATTTTATAAATTGCTTTTACTACAATATTGTTCCATAAGGAAAGAATGAAAATCCATATAAAATATTTCTGATAATGAAATATCTCTGAAAAATCAATGTTTTTCAAGGTGAGATGAAATTCTTGCAACTACTTGTAATAATGACATATCATAAGTAAGAACCGTCAATATAGTATAGATATCTCCCCTTAATAAATGACTATTGGTCCGTTGGTTGGTCCATGTCACGCTGATTTACAGATATTGATTTATTTAATAAACGAAGTTTCTCGTGGCACCCCTATAAATCTACTGCGGCACACAGTTGGGGTACCACTGGGTTACAGGAGTTAGGTAGAAGAATAGAGGATTTGAGGACGGTTTTGGAAATAGGGAGAGAAAGAAAGTTTTGAAAGAATCACAAAAATAATAATAAAAGGCTATATTGTCCATCCATTGGTCTAAGTGTCAAGCTATAAAAGGCAAATGCATAACTCGATCAAAGATGTAGATAGAAAATTGAAATTTGGCAGAAATTTATATAATGAGCTAATCGGAATTTGTTTATTTAGGGTTGACATGATAATTTAAGAAATAAATGTCTGTTTATGGCGCTATTTTGAGGGAGAATATATTGCACTTCCTCCAAATAAGGCTAATAAATTTTAATTTAATGAAACTATTTTATGTGGACTGAAAATTAAAAAATATATAATTCTCATTATGGTATGTTCTCAAGAGTCAAAATAATTTTGGCCAGCTCAAGTTGTCTAGCGTAATGTTTAACAAATAAATATTCTTTTTGTATGCTGAGAGAAATAGCTCTACATTTTTGAGGGGAGAATGGGAGGAGGAAGAGGGAGGATGGGAAGAAGTGAGCATGAAGAATAGGAGAGAGAGAGGGATAGAGAACGGGAAGACAGAGGGAAAATAGGAGGGAGAGAGAATAGGACAGAGGGAGGGAAGAGAATGGGAGTGAGGCAGAGAGAAATGGAGGAAGACTGGGAATTGCCTTAATTTAAATACATAATCTGTTCATACCCATCATATTTGATGGGCAGTTACGCTAGTCTATTTAAATAATGGGCATAGAAATCTGGTCACAATGTAAGATAGAAATTTGATCCACTGCGAAAATAACAATCAAGCTTATAACTCAAAAACTTTCCATTCTTTTTCAATCAAACTTTCGGAAATTACATGGCAGTACTAATTTTAAATATTAAGCTGCTCAACTTTCACATTGAAGTCATGGGTTAGATTAAAGGATTATTATTATTCCACCAACTTACCCAACCCGTTGGTGCCAAGTGAAATAAATGGTGCACGTTTAAACGAAAAAGTGAACGTGAGGAGGAACGAAAAGCACTTCCACCAACTTACCCAACCCGACCATACTCTACCCAACTCAGCTTTCAAAAACAGCCCTGTAACCAAAAATTACCCATAAGAATTTGAGATTAAGTATTCGTTAAACATTATATTTGGGATTCTAATATTTCAGATACTTGTTTTTGCTGCCGTTTAATTATTAGTTATGAATAATATTACTACCATATCTAAAATTGACGAGAGTAATACAGTTCACGGAGATGCTGTCATCACTTATTTTTGAGCTTCGTTGAAACCAGGGGTATGAAACTCTTATGGGAGAATACAGACCCAGGTTTTACACGTAGTCGCACGGGTCTGTGTTCACGGTGTTCACTGAGAAGCACTGCAGTCGCAGCGATCTAGATTCACGGCGGGACGCAGGATGTTATTCTGTAACTGTCCCGCCATCGCGGTAACACGTAGTTGGAAACTTGTCTTATTTTTTAAATATGTACAGGTAAGGTTGCTTTGAGGGACATCCCGTGTTGACGTCACGATACCGAGAGCAGTGGTGACGTCACGATAGCGAGAGCCATCGTGAACACGTAGTGACGTAGTTTCAAGTTTTCCCGGTACCACTACGTATATCGCCTTAGGCCCTTAAGTGAAAACCTGGGCATCGATTCATAGCATTAAGTTTCCGGTCTTTCTGTAGGGATAGTTGTCTTTGGTTGAAACTAATAATTTCTTCGTAGCATACAGCGAAGAATAACCTGAAACAAGACTTCAACCAACCTAACCTAAAATACTTTATTAGGGATTTAATTACCTGCACCAGTCTTTAATTACCTTGACAACTAGATTATGAGGGCTTGAAAACATTTATTTAAAAACTCTTATCTCATAACAGAAATTGTGACGAACAACCGTGCGGTTCCTGGAAATTTTACTCTGTTAATATGGTAAATAGTATCTCGGGTATCCATAGACCTACTAACTAGCACGCTAGCACCTCATACCACACAAGTAATATATTCGACAGTATTTTGTTCCGAAACGCAAAGGAATTTCGCGTTTATTTTGGAATTTCACTATAATGGTGTAGGTGGAGCCACTGATAGTAAGTGTAAAAATTTTTAATGTTGCTCTCGGCTCCAATTTTTGTGAAGTGTATGTGGTTCTTCAGTTGAATTTAGTGTTATCTTTTGTTGTTAACCTAATGTGGAAAGATTTTCAAAATCATACGTGATAAAATGAGTAGCACCTCGTCTCATAGTGCGGAACAGTTTAATATCAATGGTAAGCTTAGTTTAATGGTCGTTATAATTAAGGGTGCATCTTCCGTGATAACAGTTTCAAAAATAACACCAATAAGTATTGTAGGTACATTACTGTACCTTTTTTGTAGTTATTAACAAAATACATTTATTACCAAGCACTCAAAGCTCACTACATTGTGCGCCTATTGACTTACCCAATAACGGATATGAGTCACTGGAATAGCCAATTGTTTGTCTCTGTTTGATGTCGGCAAATTACTTGCCTGTTAGGTTCAAAAATAATCTCTTAGCGTACGATTTTAAAAATATATCTGTAAATCCTTTCGAAAGTTATAGTTAACCCTATTATAAATGGAAGTTGAAATGGGAGTGTCATAGGGTGTAAGTCATTGAATGTGCTTATTGTCATTTGAACAACTTTTATCGTAAGATGTATTTTAAAAATAATGTCACATTGCTTCCTATATAAGCTTAGGTTGTATTTATTATTTTAATATAAAATATTTCTCCTGATTGATTTTTAAGATCTTACTCCTGAGCAACAAAAAATGCTGATCGATATTCGACGCAGGAAGACAGAGTTACTCCTAGAGATACAGGTTTGATACTTTTTCTTTTTTTATTGGAATATTGCGTTGGATTTACTCTGGTAGTAAATTGATCACCGTAGGAAGTAATTCAAGATCCCACTTTTAAGAGTACATTGTATGACAATTTATATATGTTGGATAACTTGTTTTGAAAGTGATCAACATTTGAATGATTAGTTAGAGGACTATTCAATTTTTATGGACGTATTATTATTAAGAATTCGTCCTTTTAACAGCTTATGTATTATATTATTGTCAGCATAATCTCATGTCATTTCTATATAATTTCAAATGTTCAACTATTCAATGCAATTTCTCAATCGCTGTTTCTAAATGCTTTTTGTATTCATAACTGACAAGGGTTCATCATTTCAGTTGTACTAAATAGATATTAGAAATTATTATATTCAACCACAAAGGTCATGCTGCAATGGATATGGAAAAGCTAATCATGATTAAAAATAAATACAATTTTTATCATGTTCTGTATTTAAAAAGCGTGAATTTTATTGTTTTTCTGAAAATAATTATACATTTTACTCTCTAAGGTTAAAATTTGATAATATAATAATTTATTTTTGTAGAAACAGTTAAATGCTAATAGATATTGATTTAAGTATTGAATTTAACAAATTGACATATGAAATTTATTTTAAATTATTGAAATTTCATTTTAACTATTATTATTTAAAATTTGGTGAGTGTATGTAGAATAGGCCCTAAATCTTTATCTATATTCAGTTTGTTGAATGCAATTAAATAGTTGAGTTTTCATTAGCAGAAATTGCTTTTTAAATTCGTTGATATTTTTAAATATGCAGAATATGATGTAGTACAAATTTGTTTAAATCTTGCTCCTGATTTATAAGTAAATGCACGTAGATATTGGTTTATATTTGCTTGTTTGTGGGCACAAAGTATATTTAGTGCATGTGCATTTTTAAAGCTTTCTCAATGTTTAAATTCTTGTAGAGGGTATAAATTTATAACAAGCATGGGGGTCTTTTTAACCTTATTATGTAAGAATTGAACATTTCCTTAACATTTAGAAGTAAAACTGCTATTTTAGCACGAAAGTTTAATCAAATGCCATTTGTTTCTGCTATCAATTATTTTAGTAGCGTTTAATTCGGGGATTGGAACAACTTTCATATAAATTCATAATTGACATGATCATCGTTCATTTATATTTTCTTTGAAGAGATTCTTTTTTAAAATTTCATATTATAAAATTGTTTTAATATTTTTACTAGGGAAAACGATATAACCGTTTAGCCTAGAAATGTGCATTTTTGTTATTTTCATGAATAGCATATGGAAAATCACTTTTCTAAATATCCGGTAAGGGAATTTTGAACCCGTTTTCTGTAGTTATGAAAGAAATTCGTCATTTTGATTTCGTACATTTGACCGTGTCATTCAAGTACAAGTTAAAGCCTTGCCAATTCATTAAATGAGTGACAAACGCATACCAGCGACCCACCAGCGAACTCGAGCAATCGTCGCTTCGGAAAAGGGGCTTTAGATCATGTGACTCCAGCGGAATTGTCCTATCTCGTGGGTCACTTCCCGGAGGGCCTCGCACCCCACTCCTCTCTCGAACCGCCTCCTCCTCCCCCTCCTATCTCCCCTATCCCGTCCTGGAGGTCGCTTCCCCAATCCTATCCACCTCCTCGGCAGGAAATGTCGAGCGTCCATCCTTCGCCTTACAATGCTGCCAAATGTTGAAAAGATAGTGCCGTCTATTTACTTGCTTCTTTCACTAGCCGGCGGTGATCCTTGGATACACACATCCTTGTTCTGTTTCATAAATTATAAAAAGTTTGGCATGCCACCACAGTTGTATCGTTAAAGGACGGTATACCCCAGATTAAAGACTTACGCTTAAGTGGAATATTTTCTTATTGCAAACGACAATACAAATCGTTGGGAACGATGGGATCTAGAAGTGCACGTAAGAAGGCAAGCTTTCCGATTCCAAAAGAACAGACATTTGACGTTCCTACTACTCGTTCGTGCACAGACAAATATCGTCATATCTCGCACTAAATGTATTATTAAAATTTTCATCTTTTATTTTAACTTCGGAGAATAAATAATAATTGTTTTAATGCACCTTCTGAATCTTTTATTCAATTTGTTTTGATCTAGTCACCAGAGGCCGAATGATATAGTTTTCCCGTTTAAAGTGAAGCTTAAAAAAATGCTATTATGTGATTGAGGGGTTGAAAAATAATAACGTGAAACTGCAGGGTTATTTACGTTTTACTAACCGAGGTAAATTTTAAATTAATCTTTGACATTTCAGATAAGTATAATTGGAGTTGTCATAATTCACTTGTTTTTGCCGAAAATAAATAACGAATTATGCGATGAAAGCACCACCCTACTGCCCGACGTTTTATTGCAATCGATAACAAAAAATAGTCAAGCATTTTAAAACGAAACTTAAAACACTCTATGGTTGTATAAATAGCTAGTAATTTCTACGGGTTATTCTTTTTTATATGTTGAATAATTCACTCAAATTAAATTCATTATACAAGCAAAGTCTGTAGGCACAAAAACACGTACTTCGACAACGAAGACCCCACATTCATCGGATCAATGACAGGAAGATTTACCATTATCATTAATCATTTTGTGTGTGGCTTTTCGGCTATATCTTCTTCTCGATAATAAAACTTTTTACATCCCTGAGAAACACAGTTTAAATTTATGTAATAGAAATGTTTTGCTGGTAATTTATTTTGCATTCTGTGTCACGGACATGCTTCAGGAATTGGTGGTATTTGGATAAAGCAGCGGCGGGACGGGAGCAATACTGATTCTTATTCGCGACCAACATGCACGTCAGAAAACCGCAGTAATCGTGTACGATACTGTCTCGTTAGATTCTTGTTTAAATCGACACGAATTCCGCTGCAGGATAGCATCTGAGCTTGTGCATTGGTTTTAGCATACATTATATTTACCGTATCAACCCATAATATTATTAACGGTCAAACTTATAAAGTTCTCTTGGAATAAGATAGCGCAGTTAAATTGAATCACTCCAGCGATTGACTGTGGAATTTTTCGAAACAGCTCGGCTGTGTATGACGTCCTCTGGCGCCCAGGTATCTCGGTAATACTAAGACAAATGCAAACTCGGGTCGGGAGAGGGATCGGGTTCCGGGTCTCTTTCCCTCTCTCCTCCCCCATTCATTCCGCGACGCGAGATCGTCTCGCTACGCCATCCGCGATTCCTCAGTCAGTGATTCGAGGGCATACCTCGCGGACCAACTGATCGTCGGCGGGAAATGGATTCATCGCCGGTTCCACTTGCCGCCGTCCAGGAGGCCCTCGCTTAGCAGAGGCCATGCAGCAGCAGCAACCGCCAGCACCATCGGGAGGATGGTTCTCCTCGTTGAGGAGACCGAAGCGGCCGAGGCAGCAGCAGGTATTGGGCGTTTGGCGATTGGCCCGGTCGGACTGGGACCTCGCCACCGGCGATCTGTCGACGACGGTACGACTCGTGATCAGCGTGCTATCTATCATCTTCCACCGCGTTTTGCTGGACGCATTCGCGGGCACTCATTTTTGTCGCCGTAGAGTTATTTCCAAAAATGTATTACCATAGTCGCCTTGTCACTTGAATCCGATTGAAAATAAGCCAGATCCTGTAGCCTTAAATACCGGAGAAACTCAGATGTGTGTTTTGGCTACGTAGTGAAAACAGGTCGATGGTTATGCAAAGTATCCTGCAAATGGTGAATTATCATTAAGGTTGGTTACTTTGTAGCCAAAATGTGCATTTATTTTTTTCATGTTTTATGGCTACGGGAGTTAACTCAATTATTAAGTAGAGTTATTTCTTGGAATTGTATCTGTGGGTTTCATATAGTCTCAAATCAGGTGTTTTACTTAAATTACAAAGCAGTGTAGTTGTTGAGTTCGATATATCCATACATCTATGGGACAAATATTACATATGGCTGTAACATATGGTTCCAGTTTTAAAATTTGTTAGAATATTCATATCAGAAATGGTAAATTAGCTTTTTCATCTGTAAATAGATATTTTTGTGTACTTTTTCAAACCATGGCTTATCTGTGAAAGTACAATGAGGCATTTTGTAATTTTTTTGATTTTCTTTTAAATTGTTTTAACTTATTTGCACAAAGTTAACTAATAATTTTTGGATAAACTACATTTCTAACATTGAATAAATGAATGGTGAATGTTGAAAAGAATGTGGTATAGACTGCTCATCGACCAGAATTATAAACATTACAAAACCACTATTTTAGTTTTTAAATTGAAAATAAAATTAAAATTTTCATTCAGATTTCTTAACTTCTCATTACATATTGCTACTTAACCTTTAAGTGCTAACTTATTGATCTGAAATGTAAAAAAAATGTTCAAGTATGAAAATACATTAAGATTTTCTGGTCTGTGGCAATATCTTGTGCGTGGCAATGTGGTTGTATTATCAAGAGGCATTTTCATTTCTATCATGAACCTGATGTTATTGTGGGATAAAACTGATGTGTGTAATAACATATGTATGCTTATGAAACAGTGCACTGAACAATTTGCTGTGAATAACCAATTTTAATCCAGCATTTAATTACTCAATATAATGTTTCTAATATATAAGGTCATTTTAAATGCACTTAAGTTCAAACTTGAAATTAACATACTTGATTCAAGTTTGTTTCATATTCTATCAGTTCTCATCATTAGTACTTTAGAGGAAAAGTAGATAAACTAATCTGACTAAACATCAATCGAACTTTTGTTGGTAAAGATAGTATTCTCTTTCGGATTTCATTGTGTGCTATTTTTGAAGAGGGACTCAAATATTTTATTCATATGCATGTTAAGGAAATGGTCTGATAAATTTTGTTGATTGTGTATCACTAGCATTGTATAATTATAATCAAATAATCCTTCAGAAAACAAAAATGAGTGAAATATTCTAAAACTTGCTTCAAAGCAACTAAAATGGGTTTGGGCAGTCAATGCACTCCAGTAATCATACTGTTAGGTTGAGTTTAATCATTCTAAGTAATGGGAAGATATCTAGGGAATTGCCTCACATTATTACTTACAGATCTTATGCGCAAATGTTGGACATGTTGTAGTATATATATTATGTTTATCACTAGCAAACTCTGAAGAATGCTTTTTATTTTTTCATTATTCTAATTGCTGTATTTTCCTGTGTATAATACATGCTTCTTTGTTGCAAAAATGTGTCCTAACATAATACTGCATCTTATACAGGGTGAGGCAGAAGTCCCTTTGGAAATTTTGAGGGCATGTTTGGGAGACCAAAACAATAAAAAAAAGTTCCTATGAGCATGGGGTCGGAAATGCTTCCTTACTGATATATAGCTGCATTGCTGTTCAGACACCACTCTACTGACCTTGGTGACATCATCTTCCCATCTAACGACTCAGAAAGCAGATAGTTGTTATTAGGTCATTGCCACATTGTGGGTACAAATCTATCCGTGTTTCAGTGAATGAAAGCCTTTAATTTAGTGAACAAGTGCCTTTGTCAGCAAGGACACTTTAGAAATTGTATTCATCAGTTTGGATTTTATCTTTGATGAATTATGTGACATCCATTTAACATACGGTGAAATGTTATGCAGCGCAAATGCTAGGCATTGCCGTTATGCAGAAAAATTCTTCAACACACATACCATCAGAAGCTACATTCATTGCTGTGGATCATCATGCCCGTGAAACAGGATCACTGTGCCCAAACCGTCATGTTGCTGGTCGACCGCGGTCGCTAGTTGTGGAGGAAGATGTTCTGGATGCAGTCGTAGAAAATCCAAGTTCCAGTACTCGCAGGATAGCTGCTAGGTGTCACACCTCGCAGTCTACCGTTTCACGAACTTGACATAGAGAATGGCTACATGCTTTGCACTACCAGCCAATACAATCACTTCTCCTGCCTGATCATCCAGCTTGTCTACAATTCTGTCATTGGTTCTTAGGCTAGCTGGCAATGGATCATGTTCAATGTTGTGGTGCTATTCACAGATGAAGCAACCTTTACAAGAGGCGGTGTTTTTAATTCTCACAACGAACGCGTGTGGGCTAGTGAAAATCCACATGCAGCTAGAGAATCGCACTTCCAGCATCAGTTTTCTGTAAACGTCTGGGCTGGAATAGTTGGTGACATGCTTATTGGCCCTCATGCTTCCAGCACGCCTTACAGGAGAGCTGTATCTGAGATTCCTGGACAACGATTTGCCACTGCTTCTCGAAGATGTACCGCTTCATATCCGCTGACGAATGTGGTACATGCACGATTGGGCGCCTGCACACTTCAGCCATTTAGTCTGAGGTTATCTGGATGCACAATACACAGAAAGGTGGATTGGATGAGGAGGCACTATGGCATGGCCACCACGGTCTCCGCACCTGAACCCCTTGGAATTTTACCTGTGGGGACTTGAAGTCTGTGTTTATTCAACGCCAGTTAACACAGAGCAGGAGCTATGGCAACATGTGTGAGATGCTTGTGACACTGTTAAAACAAGTCCTGGTGTGTTCGAGTGTGTTCATCCGTCCACTGTTCATCGTGCTCGGGCATGTGTGGAGGTGGGAGGATCGAATTTTGAACACCTATTGTAAAATTACAAAGTAGTTACATCGTAATAAAGAATTTGTAACAGGAATGTGTTCTTCATTTAGTTGCAATATCTTGGTAAGAAAGCATTTCCGGCCCCATGTTATTTGGAACTATATTTATTGTTTTGGTCTACCAAACATGCCCCCAAGGTTTCCAAAGGGACTTTAGACTCACCCTGTACAATGAGGGTTTAAATGCCAATAAGATATTTCACTTAAAATTTAGATATACTTTCAAAATTCTCGCAACGCTGTTTTTGGCATAGAGGGTGGTTTTCTATGCAGTGCATACAACTTCAAACACCTGCTTTGATTCTTTAGAATTCTTATTGTTATTATTTATGATGTTTCAGTGAATTGTAACTTCAGCAATATATAGGGTGACCAGATTCTGAGGAAGTAAAACTGGGACACAACGTGTTCCTGGAAAGAAAAGCCGGGACAATATAAAATCTTTAGTTTTTTTGTTGCTTAAATGCCAAATAGATAAATTCTGTGTAGCTTGGCCATGATTTCCTTGACAAAGTAGCCATAATTCTTTCAAATTCTAACATTAAGTGCACAGAATTGGTCAGAAAATTTGTTGTTGTTGGTTTGTATTTATGGCTAATCAACCTCTTGGATTATTATAGCCTAACTCTTTACACAATGAACACACTCACAAGAGAGGAGGGAAAGCCGGTGCTGCCATTAGCCTTCTCTTTACGAAGAGCACCAAGAGGGCCAACTGCTTAATGTCCCTTCCAAAGGACAGAGCGCTGACTTACGTTGTCTCCTCAAATCACACAGGACGGAATGATCCCAGGTTGAAAAATCCGATGTCCACCAGATTTGAACCAGGGGCTGCTATGTGGAAGGCCAGTGCTCTAACCAGTTCGACACCCATTCAGAAAATTGATGGGAACATATAGTTTAGAACCATATTTACTGTATTTTTCAAACTCTAAAATGCACCCCAAGTTTTTAGAAAATTTACCAGGAAAAAAGAGTATTTTGGCCACGTTGCGTATCATTTCTATCCATGGTTAAATCCCTATCTGGCAACATTCAAGAAAATATTATGGCGTGATAGCAATTTAAATATGTTTTAGATAAACTTAATTTGTGAAATTAAATAGGGATGATCTAAAATGTAAATAATTGCTTCGAAACTTGTATAGCTAAATGTGACCTGAGTACACTCGGCTGTCGGAATGCACTGCACACCTCGCACCTATATGCACCCCTACAGATTGTACTTATTTAAACTTAATTGAAAGATGAGATTTTAATTCCTAATAAATGGATTGCATGAAATAACATATGTGGTGGAGTGTGATTTATTTATTCCATATTTATGAGATAAAATATAAAAAAATTTTAACCGGGACAAATACCAAACCGGACGGGATGCCGGGGCATCTAAAATCTGGAACTGTCCCGGCTAAACCAGGACGTATGGTCACCCTAGCAAGATATTCATTTAGCGGGATACAAAGGACAATGTTACCAAAAATCTCAGAATGCAGAGCTTTTTACTTAGACATGCTGCATGTGGAAAGTGACAAAAAATCAACTATTTTCGAACTGAAAGAAACTTTACCGAAATGTTTCTCACGATAGAATTATTAGAATGCGAGACTAAACTGAGACGATACATTGATATCTGCCAGATTAGGGTATTTTTTCGCTTGCCCCTGCCATTACCATAGCAATCACCTTCAAAATTTGACATTTTTAACTGTCCTCAATAGTAATATTTTTTATTTTTTGCGGTGATTGTGTAATATTTTATACTTTGCATCCTGCTTGTTGAATCATCAAGCTATTTAGTGAATTCTTAGGGATTTTTAATGATTATATTTCTGAATTTTTCAAATATTTTTCTTGCATATAAACTGCATCCTCGTTCTGAAGATGAAAAATTTGGGAAAAAGTGCTGATTATATGCGAGTACCCTCAAGTCTTGTGCATAACACACCCTATACTGATCCCCTGTTCCAAGAGTCTTTGAATTATCATATATAACGTGCACATAATGTGTGGAATCAACTAAGGAGTGATTCAATGAAATTGTCTTGTAAAGCAGTGGTGGGCAATTTACAGCCCACGGACTGCATCTGGCCCTCTAGTACATTGTGTCCTGGCTGCGAAACTAGAGTGAGAGAACAATTCATCATCTGACAAAAGCGAAAAATTTCTTCTGAAAGGGATTTACTGGATTCATTTGTTAATGCCCTCAATAATGTTTATTTTAATTCTGAAACAATCTGAGAGATTTGACGGATTTGAAGTGTAATTTTCTTAATTAATAAAATATTCACACAGCTCTTTAATTAAACTCACTATTTCTGTAGTAGTTATGATAATTATATTTGATATGTAAACTCATTCAGATAAACATATATTAACCATCTCCGTTTGAATTTGGGAGTTCTTCCATTCGGATAATGCTAGGATGGGTGCAACATAGTTCTGATTTTTATTTGAAAATCAATCATATTAATCATAATGATCAGAAACTTGAAATTAAGAACGGCTAAAAGAATGAAAATTTATTTTCCTGCCATCGATATAATGTAGGAATTAATTATGAATATGAGCATTCTTCTTTTTTAACTGAAATTGTCGCTGATAAAGTAAATCATTTGTTCATGATGTAGCGAAATCGCGTAGTGCAATGCATTTGATGCATACAATTGGATTGTGACAAGAAGGGACTTTCAGGTAATCTTCATGTAATATAACGGCCTTGTTGTAGGTTTGCAGAATTGCTTTAAAATAATTAAAGTTGTGGAAGTGCATTAAGTAGAAGTCACAAAATTCATTTCAACTTAGAAGTCATTAAAAAATAATTTGTTTTGAGAGAAATTTTTCCCTTACAAATGTCTACCTTATAGATAACACACTAAGAAATTACATCAAAATTCCTAAAAAACCTTGTATAATGCACACGTTATACACAAGACTTAAAGAGTAAATATTTTCAAATTTATTCAACCAATAATTAGCTTACTTGGTTGTTTCTTAACCACTAATGAATCTTGTGTCTTTATCCAAACAAATTTGTTTTTATGAATAAAAAATTTTTCAAACTGGAAAATGGCCTTATTTTTGGGGGTCTGTCTTATACACTGGAAAATATGGTAGTACCAAAACAAATGGTGTTGTGTGCCACTGTAGGTTTATGTAAGTTTTATGCTGTGTTTGATGCATTCCAACAGTAATGATATTTCCATTTGAAGCATTAAAAATAGTCCAAATCAAATATTATTAAACTTATGTCAAAAGTTTTTTTTTGATAAAAGTACCAAGAAAGGCATAGTTTTGTTTAATTGCATTTTTAGGAAACTATTTCACAAAAATCTAAATTAAGAAGATACAAAATTTCACTAATTAAAATAACTATACAATCATGGTTTCAACTTAATCATCATGCAGTGAAGATTTGTAAGCCACTGAACAAAACAGTAGTTCCTTACCAACTACAGTTTTGTGTATCTGTGGCTGAAAAATTGCGCCTGGTTTTGCCAACTATGGTATCCAGTTTTGAGTATCCATAGCTCTCCACCCAGCTGAGTCTAGTTGATTAATTTCACTTAGATTAAAATATACTAGAGATTTCTCTGTTGATTTTCAATGGGAGTGTTACATGAATTTCAATTCACCCAGAAAGTGAAGTGCTTGAAATCTATTACATTCGAATAATACTACTAGTACTAATGAGTATTCGATAAAGTCATTGTAATTTTCTGTAATGTTAAATTATGGCATCTATATAACTTGATTTTTTTTTCTTATGACTTGATTTGCCCGTCTCTGGGTCCATTGTTTTTTCCCTTCATTTTTACTGTTTTTTCTAGCCTTGCGACCAGTTTCTTAGGCCGTTGTTTGTTGTTTTCAATGGAACATTTTGTTCTTTTTCTTAGAGCTTGATCTTAAAATTGAGAGTGTGACAGACCAATCTCTACAATGTAGTATGCTGTGAAAGTACAACAGATAGTGTCTCACGCATGTCACTCCCCACTTCCTCGCAGGGGTCTCCCCTCTTTACCGCCCCTTCAGCCACTCATTCGAGCATTGCACTCCCCTCCTTACCACTCCTACAACCATGCGTCGGGACAACAATGTAGTATACTGTGGAAGTATTATACAACCGGTAGCGCCTTGTCTCACACATCTCATTCCCCTCTTCCGTGCAGCTCACTCCCCTCTACGCCCATACCACCATATGCCGGGGCATCAGAATGGAGTCTATTGCCTTTGAAAAATTATATATAGATGTTATTAAAGAAGCTACACACTAATAAGTTTTTTCCAGTAGGAGAAAGGATAGGAGAGAGATTACAAGAAAGGGGATTTTTAGCTTCTGATAAAACCACAAATTAGTATAGAAGTTTAAGGAATTTTGAGGAATTTGAAGCATAAGATTAGGCAGGCAGCATCAACAGGGGCTTCTCTGCCATTATCTATTATACTAGCGTAATTGCCCATCAAATATGACAGGTTTGCATGGATTAAGTATTAAATATAAGGCACTTCCCATTCTTCCTCCTTTTCTCTCTTCCTCTCTTCAATGTTCATCCATCCCATTCTCCCTCCCTCTCCTTTTCTGGAAAAATAGACTTCCTAGTCTCAATCTCACCCTAATAAGGAACATTATCCATATATCTTTCCCTCTCCCTCCTCTGTCTTTCTCCTCTCTCACTCACTCTCATCTCCTGTCTCTCCTTTTTTATTCCCCTTTCTCTCCTTTTTTCTTCTTTCTCCTCTCTCCCTCTCCTATTAAAGCATTCAAAGCATGCTTTCCTCACGTATATAGTATAAGGATTGAGATGACAATAAAATCTCGAAGTTGAACAATGACCCGGTCGGCAAGGCAGCATAAAATTTTCCGATAAATATGATTTAAACTTATAACTTGTGCGATGTTGAATAGTAGGCAAAATTTGACGATAAAAAGAAGAAATTTTATTTATTTTTTAAAACAGTTTAGGTCCGAAGATCGTAGGTCAATTATTTCTAATTTTAATTTGCGTTGAAGCATATAAATCGAAAAATCGATTTGTACATGTTACCTTATGGGAAACAAATTATCTACTGGAATCAAACCCGGATCTTTTTTGCGTTTTTTTTTGTTCGTAAATGACTTTGACTATAAGAATCAAACTTTCCTACCAAATTTCAATCTTCTACCTACTCGGTAAGTTTGTTAAAAATAGCATTACAGTCAGTAATAAATAGTTCATATTAGTCAAGCGTGACTGGATTTCTTAGCTCATTATTTAAAGAGATATTTTGAAGAGTTTAGATGTTTTTTGTACATAGAACTACTCCTAAATGATAAAAGCTAGAACAATCAAATTTGTTATGATTCATCCTTACATCTAACTTAATGAATGATCCAAGTTTGGTCAACCTCGTGTTTTTCTTATGGGGTTATTTTTGACCCGATTGTTCAATTTCTGTACCCCATTACAATAGCATGGGTTTCAGTGCAAGGCAGTCTAAAAATTCTTTTTTAAATTACTTATAATAGAGATATAAACTTAACGAAAACAGCTCTATAGCTAAAAAATTAAGTTGATAATTTTTTAAGACAGAAATCAAATCTCTGCCAAATTCGCTTATTGATCAGTTTTTAATTGCAGGAAAAGGTTAATTGTTCTGGTTTTCAACAATGTAAAATGCTAATTACCATGGCGATGAGCCGATGCTTTTAAATGGGAACTGATATCATATATGTTACGATAGCAGTGATTTATTGCTTTTAATGAGACTTAATGGTGTCCTATTTTCAAATTGTATTTTTAAGTAGTCTACACACTAATAATTAACTCAGAGCAAAAGCGTCAATTAGTGTGGCCAATATAGAGCATTTATATCTTATCAATTAAATACAATCTTGGCTAATATCCAACAGATTCCCATGAAATCGGCAATTTCCATCGCCTGCAATATTTTTATTTGATAGGCATATATGCATTCATTCCCTATAATTGACAGCGAAATTTGTTTTTTCATTAACATTTGAAATTAATCAAGTGAAAGATATCACAAAAGGTACAATAAGAAAACTTCTATAACAATTATTTAATTTTGATGAAAATATTATTTACTTCTTCCTCCCTTAAATACCTATATGTACATTTTCTTTCTCTTCAACTGAACATTTGTATGCATCAATTAAGCCAATTATACTTATTAGATTATAACAACACTTTCCATGTCATACTAACACATTTTTTATCGCCAAAATCAATTTCCGAGTCCGGGAACTCATTTTGTTTCGTAGGCTTCTTTAAAATATTCATGTGACAAATTAGATCCACAAATCAGCCTTTGGAAGGGTAACATAGGTATGGTTAAGCTAAATTTGACTATATTTTCAAACGTGTTTCCACTGGTTGCATCCCTAAAGCTTGCAATTCCTGCCCAAGGTTTTAATGTTCTTGAGATTTTTGACCACATAATAGGAAGCAGTTTCTTCCACTGGAAATCAATTCGAGTAAAATAACTATATTTTAAAAGTGATTCCATCAATTGTTGATTATGATTATTTGAGTCTTTGATGCCCAAGCACATTGATGAAGAATAGAATGAGTAGAGATCACATTTGGATTCACTTTTTTGACGAGAGAGCAGTGAATCCTGATCAGTGCAAATAGCTCCTACACGATCCCATGAAAGGCTGTTAGAATCGAAAAATTCGCTCACCATAGTTATAATGTCAACTGCTTTGGTAGTTTCTTTTATAGGCACACACGAGAAATTCTTCTTTGATATTATTCTCCTACCTTGGAGCAAAGGAAGTATTGTGGCTTTTGCAAAATATCTGCACATATGAATCCTGATAACAATGCTTTTTTGACATGACGAAATCTGGGGCGAAGCAGGAATCACATCATGAAAAAAATATAAAATTTAAAAAATGATAAATATAATTGATCAAGAAAATGCGTGAAAAATGTTCGAAAAATGTAGCAGCACAAATAAACATACTATTTTACCGTAAGAAAAAACTCGGTAAACATAATACATACTTTTAAGTAGTCCACACTGAATTTAAGAAACACTTGTAGATACACCTGTATGTACCTACGTCCGTCATTATCAGAGCGTCGGACTGATTTCTGTGACAAGCGATGAAGTAAGTTGACTAGTACAGACTAGTCTGCCAACATCGGTATTCACATCTATGCATGCCCACAGTTGATGCCACGCTTCGGATCAGGCGGGAGGTTCAAAATAAGTATGTAGATGTTTATGCTATCGTGAATCAACTATATTATTTTCTTAATTTAAGCCTTTTTACATAATGTTTTTAGTATTGTATAATTTTTTAAAGTATTGAATAAATAATACTTGAACCTCATGTACCCCCTGATGAGGTTTCATGTACCCCTTGGGAGTCCATGGACCCCCGGTTCAGAACTACTGATATAAGAGCTAGGGAGATAAATATATGGTATTTAATTGTTGCTTGATGGATGCCATTTAATGAGATATGAGTATAAGTTTATTAAAGTAATTATGTAAAGTGGAAGTTCTAACTGACAGATTCAGTTCAAAATCACAATTGGGCATTAAATTTTAGTAACCACTCGTATTTAATTTAGTTAAAATCTGTCCAGCGGTTTAGGGGATGAAAGTTACGACTGACGGATAAATGAGATGTGCCCATAAGGCATTCTGCTAATACTGCTTCACTGATAAAGAATGCCTAAAAAGGGTCATTTTTAACAGTGAAAAATGTCAACTATCATGGCAACAAGTACAATGCTTTTTAAATGGGAATTGGTCATCTGTATTGTAAGATCATCAGTTCAATGAACTGATAGACTCCTATTGATTTCAACTATGTATGCATATGAGATGTCATCATTTTATCCCCTCAACACCATCCGATTTAATATGTACACTCAGAAATGCTAGCTTTCTAGATTTTTCTTTTTCTGAATGTTCTTTAAATCTAAGTAATCTTTATGTATTTTAATAAAGGAATCTCTGGCTTTACTATTTATGCTTATTTACGTAAGTAGCCCGCTGTCTTATTACCAACATACCGTTATTATTTTATAATAGAATTTTTCATGCAGGTAGGGTGATGGTGAAATGAGGGTTTCAAAAACCTCAAACAATACTAGGATGAATTCCTTTTCGGCACAAAGTTGCTGTGAAATGAGAGTAGATATGAGTGAAATTTATGAGTGTTTCAATGTCACTCTTGTTTACCATTTGAAGCCCTGAGATTTTTTCCTTTACCGGCCTCTCTTGAGCGATGTGGTGTGCATGTGTTTTAGGCTGAGCTAATTATGATGAATCATCACAGGAGGTTAAACAGCTAAGGTTTATAAACAACTCGACCCAATGTTACCAACTATGACACATCTCGCATATTTTTATGGGCCTTCTTGCAAGCTTTTTCAAGGGAGAATAAGTAGAAAATTAGGGCCAGAAAAATGATTTGATGTATGTGCAAAGTATGGCCAAAAATGATTAATTATAGTGCTGCTGATAGTACTTCGATCAATTCATCCAGGTGTATTGCAAAACAAACAATCAAAGAAACAAACAGAATTTCAGATGTATATATGAAGATACACAAACTGGCAGAGAAATTAAACTTTTTTTTAACTTGGTAGTCTTTCAATATTTGAAACTGAAGAAATAACTTGCTATGCCATCTCTTATTACTGTTTTGGATATTTTTAATCAACATTCTGGAATTATCAACTTTGCAAAAAATGAAAGTATGTATTACCTTTATTTTAGAAAGACTACAGTTTTTAATAAAATGACAGCTTTAATTTCACATACAATCTTTAATCTTTCTTAAAAAGGACGATGAATATATTTTAAGGATACAAAAGAAGTAATGGCAAAATAATACATTTGTCCCATTAAGTGTAACATAAACTTAATGGGTGTTATGCATAAAAACATAGCAAATGCTTTTCCTTCGGTTTTGTAGCAATTGCTATGGTTCACATGCATAATGTTTTGTAGCAAAAGCTTTTCCTCATAGCAATTCCTTCACAGAGTTGCATTTCCTTCGCTCTGTAGCTTTTACTATGAATGGTATGCATAAAGCCGTAGCATTTACTTTCTCTTGAAGCATATACTTTGGGAAAATCATAGCCTGGGTTCATTGAGGCTATGCTCTCTGTGTGGTGCAGTTGATTTGTGCAAGATGAAAGCATCATTGAGAGTGCACGAGGTAAAAATTTTGAAGCCAAGGATAGTCATGTGATACTGATTTTAAAAACTATCGTTTTGGCAAAGTGAATTTGGAATGGCCTGGTGATCATTTCCTTGGTGTTGATGTGGAGACACATGGGGGAGTGCTGTCTCCACTGCAGGAAATGAAAACTTTTTAAGATACGTTGGAGATCCAGGCTATCAGATTGGCGTTGGTGAGGATATTGGAGTGCATCAAAGCCCTGTATCCAGGTCGGTGAAATTGGTCTCAGAAAAAATTGTGAACATCACATTTGTGGGTAAATTTTCTAAAAAATGAATGTAGATATTACCAAAGAAAAACTAAGTGGCAAAGAAGATTTTGCTTTCCTTCTGCAATCAGTGCAATTGATTGCACTCGCGTAATAATACCGTAACCAGCACATCACGGAAAGGTATTCCCTCGATAAATATGCAAGCTACATGTGATTCGAGTAAATGGTTTACTAATGTTGATGTACAGTGGCCTGGGTCAGTGCATGATTCGCATAAATGGAAAAACAGCGAGGTGTTTGGTAGAATGCGAGGTTTTAATAATGCAGTACTTTTGGGAGATGAAGGTTACGGAATCTCACCTTGCCTAATGACTCCATTCAGAAACCCTACAACACAGCAAGAACGGGCTTACAATTGCTTAGTGATGAAAGAACCATCCATAATTCAATGTTGTTTTGGTCAACTAAAGAAAAGATTCCCCCTACTTCATTATGGCATTAGAGTGAACTTGATGGACGCACCAAAAGTGATTTTAAGTTGTTTTGCTCTGCATAATATAGCAAAGTATTTAGGAGATGATGATGATTTCATTGAAATTATTGAAGATAATATCATCGAAGAAGTGTTACATGATGAAGATGACTTTAATAAGGCTCTAGGAGTGCATCAGAGAGGCCAACAAAAAGACGTGAACTTGCTGAATTAATATTTAATGAAAGATTACATGAATAGGGTAAATAATTTGGGCTGCAAATTTTAATTTTTATGAGTGATTTTATTTTTCTCACTCTGCATTGAAGTCTATTTTTAACATTTAAATTAATATGAAAACAAATCTCTTTAGGGGGTGGCGGAGTGGTTAGAGCGTTTGCCTTCCACACAGCGGTCCCAGGTGCCAATCCGCCGGAGGTGAAATTTTTCAACCTGGGATTGTCCCATCCCCTATTTGTGTGCTTTAAGGATACCGTGACAGTCGGCGCTCTGTCCTTTAGAAGGGACGTTAAGTAGTTGGCCCCCTTTGTACCGGGTTTCCCTCCTCCCTTGTGTGTAATGAGTTACCTATGGCTATAATAATCCAGGAAGTTGATTAACCATTAGCCAGAATGCACACAAACAAATTTCTTTGGCAGATTTGATGCAAGGTTAGTTTGGATGATAGGTTTTAAGGCTATTTCATTTGATATTTTGATTTTCATTAATATTGGTCATAGAAATGAGGATTGATTGAATATATTTCCTGATACCTATTACAAATAAAAATTAGTTTTAAATTTCTGTTGCGTTTTTAACAGCATGGGAGGGGGGGGTCTATCCATTTTAGGGGTGAACTAAATGAGCAGGTCGGCTTAAGATGTTCTAATGAGGGTTTTATGGTTGTTGGTCCAGATATAAATAGCATTTGCTTCGAAGCAAAAGATAGCTCTTTATACATACGTATCGATGCATTTGCTTAAGCTTTTGATTTTGCTACTTTTTATGCATACCACCCAATAATGCAGTCCTCCTTCCTTGCCCAGTGCCCCAATGCCATATTCTGACCCCAACGAACTTATCTGTCACTTCAGAAGAGGGGTAAGTTGTGTATTTTCCAAGATAAAAAACAAATGTTGTTATTCATGCACCCATCTTCCAAGCTGATTGTGTACATAATATTATGAAGGGATACTTTCTTAGGGTTGTCTATAATGGTGCAAAGGATGCAGACAGAGCATTTTGACCGTTAAGTTGAAGAAAAATTTATCTCAAATTACATATCTCCAACTTAACCAATATTTTCTTGGGTAGTTGCTAGAAATAGCTAGATTTTTTTATTGATTCGCTAGAGTTGTAAGAAGTCGCTAGATCTAGATACAAAATTGCTAGATTGGCAACACTGCCCTGGCCCTCATCAACCATGTTCAAGACAGGAACGTAACCCCCACAGTTGTTGAGAGACTACTGTACTTAGTTTTTCATTATTATTATGTACAAAATTTATTTTAAATAGTAAATGCTTTAATGAATTTTATACTTTTTGTTTTTACATTTTATCATTCCATATAATCCGATTTTTCAATTATATGAGTTGGCTCTGGTCCCGTTCACCTTGGACTTTCAAGACTCTACTGTATACCTAATAGTTTTTCAGAGGTTAGATAGTACCTGTCCATTGGAATTGGCATGTCCTCCTGCATACATAAAGAAGTACAGCTCTGAATAAATGGATTTTAACCCTTCCCGTGTCGAATACGATATATTCCGCACTTGCATTTTTCCCTTGCATGTCGTTTGCGACATATTCCGCAAGCAGATGCCTGCTGTTCCGTGTCGTATACGATATATTCCGCATTCTGCCATTCACTAGCATAGCTTTTATTCTACCTTCTGTAAGTGATACTAGATGGCAGGAGATGGTTGCTTTCGAAAGAGAATACTGGTAGTGACGTCAAAGCACTGAGTAAGTCAAAATAACCCATAAAATTTACATTTTTCGAACTTGAATTTCCTTTTTGAGAACGTAAACATCCGTCATGGTGGACTTGAAGTATCGGTATCGGATTTGGTCCAATTATTAGCTGAAATAAGTGATGAAGAATATTTCCATGGTTTTAGTGATGAATCAGATAGTCTGATGAATAGTGAAAGGGAATTAGACGAAGATGAGGAGGAAATCGTGTTAAATGGTGAACCTATGCCAAGACTTACGACAGGTTGGTTGGACATTGTTTCTAATGACCCTGGTCCAAGTTTTCAACCTAATTTTAGTGAGGTTACACCGGGAATAATTCTTCCAAGTGATTTTAATATTCACAGCGAACCTATACAATATTTCCGACTTTTTTTGGAGTTGAAATGATCAGTCTAATATGTGATGAAACCAATCTATGGCAAAAACAGAAAATTGGCCAAGCAGAATTCGCCTACATCACGTCTCGCTAATTGGAAGAGTAGTGAATCTTGTGATATCGAGGCCTTCCTTGGCGTAATTATAAACATGGGCCTAAATCCAAAGACTGAAATACAAGAATATTTCAGTACAGAATGGATCAAGCAAATGCAATTTTTTGGCGATGTTTTTTCTTTAAATGATTTTCTCATGCTATTTTCCAATTGCATTGAGGACTATCACACAAAGAGAAATATTTGAGGAGTAGCGGAGTGCAAACAGATGTAAATATTCAATTAACTGTAAATAGTGTATATATTTAATAGTGTTAGTTAGAGACAGTATTCAGAGATGCACCACCAGTTTTTGAAAAATCACTGCTAAACAACATCATACTTGGAGAGTAATAACTACCTCATATCTATAATATTTATGTTATAAGTGCAGTTTTCATATATATGAATATGTAGTTGACTGATTTGGCTTTTAAAAAAAATACCCATTTAAAAAAAAATTCTATCTGAAAAAAATGAACAGGAATTTATAATCTCTGTATATTTTAGCGACATGGGAAGGGTTAATGAAAGTGCTGGAGATCTTTTTTAATTTGTTCACCAAATTATATCTTGGTCTAAATTAGTACATTTTGACACCAACTTAATGCAAAATTCTAAGAGTAGACAATTGTGAGAGTTTCTTAGGACGAATAGATTTTCATAAAACTGTGTGCACCGAATATTTTTGTAAACAAGTTGTAGGAGCATTTTTGAGGAAGTTGGCTGATTGAATCTTCCACTGAACAAGAACACAAGCTTGAACTTCTTAACATTATTTGTAATTCATTCGCTAGAGGAAAGATTATTTCATTTGTGTGTGGATTATTTGTTTGTGAGAATATGACTAATAAACAAAAAACACAATGGAACATACAGTAGATGCTGCATAACAACATTTTACCATCATTTTTCTTCATTTCTTGCCTTTGGATATAGGGCCAAATCACATTCAAGTTTCATTATCAGCTGTTATTTCTGGTGATGGTTATTGGGAATTAACTCTACTTAAGAAACCTAAAATAGTTTGAAACAAGTTTGCTAAACATTAAATGAGGTGTTTTTCAATTTTTTTTGTTTCAAATTACAAACAAATGGTACTTCTTGTTACATTTTATTTCATGTTTTGCATTTTTACAGTATTGGCAGTTAATGTAGCTCACTCATATTTTGAATTTTTTTCTGTTATAGCATGTTTTCATAATAATGCTCTTTTTCATGCTATCCTTTTAAAGCTTTGTAGATAACTATTATTTCTTCTAGATGTTGAATGAATTTGAGCTAAACTTTGGAGACTTCATATCTTGAGTCCTCTTAAATTATAGTTGATCTTACTTGGTATATTTTTTGTATGATACTCAGCAAGTAAGGATTGTTTCAACAAAATTTTTTCTCATTATTAGTCAATTAACTGACTTTTTTTATCTAAAACTGCAATTCCTAATTATTATTCCTATAGCAACTTAAAGATGAACTCGGGGAGGTTGTGGCTAAAATGGAGAACATGGACACAGCTGATGAAAGGTTAGTAGTATATTATATAAATTACTCTATGTATGGGAAATATTATCAGAGCAATACATTTATTTAATTTGTCTGACTCATTTTCCATTGTTTGACATTGAGATGATAGAAAATGTGCTTCTTCAATCCCTTAATTGGCAAATTTTCTGGACACCGTTGGCATTCTAGAGCAGGGGTGCGCAAACTTTTCATGCCACGCCCCAATTTTTGTTCAAAATACAAACTTGGGCCCCCTACCATGGCTGGCAAGATTTTTATCAGATTTGGTATTTGGGAGGGGTTTTATGTCAATGATAATTTTGAGAAATAGTATGTTACAAAAAATGGTATATTTTATTAAAACTGAAAATAACACAATAATTCAAGATAAATACACAAAATGAACATTCTAATAGGAATAAAATCAAATATCACTAAATTAATGAAATTATACAGCAATATAAATGCAAAAATAAATATCACATTTTAAAATAACAATAAGAAAAGCACAAAAAAAGAAAAATAACACTTGATTTTTGTATGAATAGATATAATTCAATGGAATCTGTGGACTTGTCTCTTACTGGCAATTTCGTTCAGTCTCGGCTTAATTGATGAAATCGCCACTCTCAATTCTGATTCATGGTGCTCTTACTGACAATTATTTTATTATATTTATTTGTAAAACAATAAAGAATAAATCCACCGGTTCAGAACTAAACATTGCACATTTCAGTAGACGTATTCACATGACGGCCTTTGTTCAACAATGTACTGCAGTAAATACGAAAGATTACAGAAATATAACGTAAACAAAAAAGATATATGAAATATGAAAAAAGAACTAAATTTTCTTACAGTTAAAATTAAATCATGTCTATAATCGCGCCCCTCGCATCATTTGTCGTGCCCCCTAGTTTGCGCACTCCTGTTCTAGAGAAAAGTTTTAAAATAATAGATATTTTCATCAATAAAGTTTCTTTTTTTAACAATTTCTTTATTGTAAAAGTTGAAAAATTGTTATATTAACTTGGACTCTTAATGTTTTACAACTTCCTTATTTTATGATACATTTCAAAAAAATTTCTAGATGAAGTTGGATGTTTTTGCAAGATTTCTGCCTAGTTTGTATTCGCCAATGATTCACTTGACTGAGGAGTCTATGTGAACCTTGTTCGATAATCTCCCAAATATTCTCAATAAAAATGTTCCTCATACTTCTAGCAGCCATTTTGATAAATTGAAACATGAGGGTCAAAGATGTTGTTATAACAATTGTAAGTTATTAGTTATTTTAGTTAAAAGACTTTCTATAGCAATCCCACAAGATTGCCATGCGTTGATTATGCTCCAATTATATGAAGAGGTGATCTTTAAGTCTGGAAAACTTTCAGTATATATTACACCTGGCTGTATATCAAAATGGAATGGTTTTGGGATATATCAATGTGGCACTGAAGCAACAGCCTGGAAGTATTTTGGAGATGTCACTTAAGGGGTTGAAAGATGAGGCTCTTATTCGCCTATTTCTTATGACTGAAGTGACACCATTCCACAGCTTACCACAATTGATAAATTTTCACCTGTCATTTCATAGCCTTTCATCCTGTTGCAGCTAAATCCTGCCTTTTAAATGTGCACAGTCCTTATCCTATTTACTTATTATCGTATCTCTACCTTCATGTTTTGGGGTGGGATGCGATTATATAGCCTCTCCCACTCAAATGTCAACCTCACCTGCACGTGGTGCACCCTGCTTCACAGACGAGGCTCTGGCGTCCGAGTGACTCCCGGGATAAGGAGTCCCCCCTCTACCAAATGCCAACGGCCTATTTAGGGGCGGATGAGAAGGTGGAGGGGTAGGGCACCCTCTTGACCTTGGGGTGGGAAACTGCCCCTAAAGGCGGAGGAACTATTTTGATAGTCAACGGCATAGGATGGAGAAGGCAACAGGAAACCACTCCATTAAAGATCCTATTGGATATCCCGAGGGTAGCAACCATGGAAGGTTTTAGAAAGGAATTTGTTACTGATCATGGTATTCGGAACCCAAGATCCGGCAGGGGATGTAGCAGGGCTTCTCAGGTCGTTATCCAACGAAATCCCTGTCAAAACGTCAAAATAGGTACTTGGAACGTCAGAACATTACTAAAAATAGGTAAATTAGAAGAAATAAAGAAAGAAATGGAGAAAAATGAGATTGATATCTTAGGTTTATGTGAAACAAGGTGGCAAGAGAAAGGAGATTTTTACAGTGATAAATTTAGAATAATTCATAGTGGAGGTGAAAAGAGAGGAAGGAATGGAATAGCAGTCATTATTAGTAAGAAATGGGCAAACAGTGTTTGCAATACATATCACATAAATGATAGGTTGTTGATGGTAAGAATGAGCACCGTGCCAACGGATACAGTGATAATACAAGCGTATTTCCCAACAAGTAGTGCAGAAGAAGGAGAAGTAGAAAAGGTGTATGAAGAAATAGAAGAACTTATAAAGATGACAAAAGATAAAGATAATGTAATAATAATGGGAGACTTTAATGCTGTGATTGGATCTAGTCGAAATAGTAGAATGGTAGGAAAATTTGGTTTAGGTGAAACAAATGAAAGGGGAGAAAGATTAATTGAGTTTTGTGAACAGAATGAGATGATGGTATCAAACACTTTCTTTGAAGTTCCCAAAAGAAGAAGATACACATGGGAGGCGCCAGACAGAAGAAGGTTTCAAATAGATTATATTTTAGTAAAAAGAAGATATAAGAACCAGGTAAAATCGTGTTATAGTTACCCAGGTCCAGATGTAGACAGTGACCACAAGCTAGTCATGGCAAAATGCAATATTAGGTTTAAGAAAATAAAGAGAACAGTTAAAAAGAACTGGCATCTACAGGGACTGAAAGAGTTACCAACGGCTAAGAATTACCAAGAAAAAACAAATGAGTTGATGAGAAATTATGAAGGACAACTTAGTTGGGAGGAATTTAAAAAAGGGGTTATTAAAGCTACAGAGGAAGTTATTGGAAAGAGAAAATTGGAGCCTAGAAAACCTTGGATGACTGAGGAGATACTGATTTTAATTGAAGAAAGGAACAAGTTGAGGAAGAATGGAAATGATGAAACTTATAAAAAAGTTAAGAATGAGATTATTAACAAATACAGAGAAGAAAAAGAGATGGACCAAAGAGATAGTGAAGGAAATTGAGGAAGATACAAAGGGAGGAAGGCAAGATAAAGCATACTTCAAAATTAAAACTCTCCAGTACAAACCAAGAACTAAATCGGCAATAGTTAAGGATAAGGAAGGAAATATGTTATGGGAAAATGAAAGAGTATGTGCTCGGTGGAAAGAATACATAGAAGAATTATATAGTGGAAGAGATGTTGGAGATGGATGTAGATTTATTGAAAATGAAGAGGAAATAAGAAATGACGAGCTAGGCCCAACAATAACCAAAGAAGAGTTTTATAAAGCTATTAATAATCTTAATTCAGGCAAGGCAACAGGTGTTGATGGTATACCTGCAGAACTTTTGAAGAACTTAGGGGAGGAAGCAAAAGAACATTTCTTTAAAATTATAAAAGATTGTTACAAAAAAGGAAAATTACCTGATGACTTTATAAAAAGTAAAACTATAAGTTCACCAAAGAAGGGGAATGCAGTGGAGTGTAGTAACTACAGAACAATTTCACTACTTTTGCACGCCTCAAAAGTTTTAATTTATATCGTGAAAAACAGAATAAAAAGGAAAATAGAACATTATATTAGTGAAGATCAATTTGGATTTAGAAGTGGGAGAGGAACGAGAGAAGCTATATTAGCCCTCAGGGTGATAATGGAAAGATGTTTAGAAATGAACAGGACATTATATTTAACGTTTATTGATTTGGAGAAGGCCTTTGATACAGTTAATTGGGAACTGTTTTTTAAGACTATGAAAAAAATAGGTATTGATTGTAGGGACAGAAGATTAATTTTTAAGCTTTATCAAAATCAAACTACAAGAATAAATATAAATGGATTAGAGAGTGAAGCAAAGATAAGGAAAGGAGTAAGACAAGGATGTCCGCTATCTCCATATTTGTTTAATATGTTCATTGAAGAAAGTATAGAAGTTATGAAGGAAAAGACAAAAGGCATAAAAATAAATGGAGTTAGAATACACTGCATTAGATTTGCAGATGACATTGTAATATTCAGCGATTCAAAAAGAGAAATGAATAAAATGCTGAAAGTATTATCGGATACGTTAAAACAGTGGGAATTAAAGATAAATATCAAGAAAACCAAATTGATGGTTATAGGCAAAAGTAATGCAGGGACAATATCAAAGATCAAAATAGACAATCAGAAAATTGAGCAGGTGAAGCAGTTCTGCTACCTAGGTAGTACAATTACTGAAGATAATAGATGTGTACAGGAAGTGAAAAGAAGAATAGCACTTGCAAAGCAAGCTTTTCAATGCAAAAGGAGCCTACTGACAAGCAGTCATATGAATTTGGAAGTAAGGAAATCCTTTGCAAAAGCTTTTGTCTGGAGTACCATACTTTATGGTAGTGAAAGTTGGACGTTAGGAAAGAGGGAGAGGTCCCGTCTGGAAGCGACAGAAATGTGGATATGGAGAAGATTGATAAAGACAAGTTGGACAGAGAGAAAGACAAACCTTGAAGTTTTGGAAGAAGTAAAAGAAGAAAGGAAACTGATCAGAGGAATGGAAGAAAGGAAGGCAAAATTTTTAGGCCATGTGATTAGACATAATGGATTAATTGTGAACATCTTGGAGGGGAAACTTTTAGGGAAGAAAGGAAGAGGCAGACCAAGAAAGAAATACCTAGATGACGTGGAGTCAGTGATGGGAGTTGAGAAATACGAGATGTTGAAGAGAATGGCAGAGGACAGGAGTTCATGGTTGCAGCGACAAGGCTTAGCCTTTAGATGAAGAAGAAGACTTTCATTCCTCATGGTTGGTCCTAAACATCTCCAATCTCCTTTTTATATATTACTGCAGAGGTTTCCAAACTTTAAGATGTGTCCACCACCTCAACTCAACCTACAATTAAATACCATATGATCTGTAAGATGTTGGTTAAAAAATTTATTCATGTAGAGGGCAATGTTTGCCACAAAAAAGTCTGCAACATCATATCATGGAGATAAAAATTCAAGAACCGCCCAATTTTTCAATACCATTTTATATGTATTTTCCATAAAAAAAACCTTTAAAATCTCTGTGAATTCCATATATGAAGTATACTTTTCCTTTTTTTTTAGTTCCTCTCCTCATTTCTTTCATTAGATGTCATCATCTGGATTAGTGTTTTAATACTCATTCCCATCAAAATAGCTGCTTCTGACTCATTTCCTTCCTTCCAGATAACTATTACATTATCGATACAGAAATCTCTCATATCCTTTAAGTTAGACTTGTGCAAACTTCAAACATTTAATATGCCCTTTTTTATGTTCTCATCTTTGTATATTTCCATTTAAATTATTATTTAAATTTTAGATTCAGTTTAGCTTTTCTGTTGAATGTATTGTTTGTATAAATAGCAATTGGGAATTTTCAAAATGTGAGCTTTCATCCTACCGTTTTCTTTAATCTTTAAATGCTGAACATACCCTTATGGGCATCAGTCGCTCATGGACATATATTTTGCATAATATTTTTTGACTTGTTTCTTTTTGCTAATAAACAGAAGCATGTAGTTTGCCATTATTTTTACGGTAAAATGATTTTTATTTAAACATTTTATTGCCAATAGTCCATGAGATAAGCAATTTTTCCATAAAATGAACAAAAATACCCCAAAATAAATTCGGCATTTAAAGGTTAGGCTGTTTTTTGTCATCATTTCAAAATTTCTGTGTTTTAGGAGTATGCCTTTTTATTGCAGCAAGAATAATACTCGTACAAAGAAGATGTCAATTGGACGCAAGAAGTTCAACATGGATCCAAAGAAAGGCATTGAGTACCTGATAGAGCATGGTTTGTTAAGGGAGACTCCTGCAGATGTGGCACAGTTCTTGCACAAAGGAGAGGGACTCAACAAAACGGCAATTGGTGATTACCTTGGAGAGAGGCACGAGTTCAATGAAAAAGTTCTCAAAGCTTTTGTGGACCTCCATGATTTCACTGATCTCATACTTGTGCAGGCACTAAGGTTAGTGAATGTTGTGATTCTCCATGAATCAAATTTCATGAATGATTTTGTTAGCTTTCATCCAGTACACTGTCATTTTCCCATGCATTTGCTATGAACTTCTTAATTATATTGGCTTTTTCACTTTCCTTTTCTTCCCCACATTGTTATTACCAATTGAAAATGTGTTGGCACTACCTGTGGTGACAGCAGCTACAACATATAAAACCTGCCATTTCCAAAACGGCAGCCCTCTTATTATTTCGATTTTACTTTAGGTAGGAGGGAGAGAGAGGGTGATCTTGGGTTGACATAGAATTACGAAACAAGTTGAACAAATAAAATAGCAAACTTTAATATGACTCGGGTTTCGATGTGATGATCATCTTCAGGTGAAGAAATAGGGTTACAGAAACCATATACAGTGAAATCCTCATCTCAATCAGACATATACTAATACATAGAAAAATGACGTTTATTGTAATCAGTGCTTCGGTTTTTATTATAGCTTTTTTGCCTTATCGCGGCCTTGACGCATGTGCAGTGGAAGTGATTACATAACATCCCATTGTTGTTGTTTTCTTACTTGCTAATACAACATCACTGATACAACCATGCGACCAGGGAATCATCCAAACCCTAAAGGCTTACTACCATCGAGAAATGCGCACTAGAATCTTGGAAAATATGGTGGACACGCAATAAATGAGTGCAAATTATTTGGCCAAAAAAACTAATCTTCTAGATGCTCTGCATCTTTTAGCCATCTAATGGAATCAAGTGTCAGGAAACACAAATCAGAATTGTTTTAAGCACAGGAATTTTCGAAAGAAGCCAAAGAAACTGAAGAAATTGTAGACACACAACCATCTGTCGTGACTAAGCAATTTTGAAGATTGGATGGCAATTGATCAAAACAGTGTTGCCGCTAAGCTGACAGGGACGGCATCTGTAAGACTGTTACTTACGCAGACACGCAACTAACAGAGGAAAAATAGTTGGAAGAAAAAGATGATGATGCCCATGAAACCACTAAACCTCCAACAAATGCTGAAAGGCGATGGACTCTAGAAGTTTTGCGACACGGCATACAACGCAGATCAGTGGATTTCCCAATAGACAATCATCTTTAAAAGAAATTTTCTAATTCTTGATTTTAATATTTTCTTTATTTGTTTTTAATGGTGTGTATGGATTTCCAGAAACATTGACATTTTCATTTTTATTGATGACTTTCTCGAAGAAATAGTGGACAGTCAACTTAAATTATTTTATATAGCTTGATTTTAATGTTTTCTTTCTGTTCACTTTCACCTTTTTATGTATGCATTTCCGCTCTGCATCAATAAACAATGCTGAACAGCTGCATTCTTGTTTCATCGGTCATTGTTATCAATCGGTTATTGTTATCAATTAAGCTGTGTCCGGAGGTGATCACAGTATGCGGTGTCCACTGTATTTAGCAATTACCTGCTATAATAGTATGTAACCTCAAATTAGTGTTTACCCCAATTTAAGGTTCAGAAAGTTATTTCCCCAGTGAAATGTTAAATAGGGGTTTCACTATAACAGGAGTGCCCAAAATTACTTACCCTCAGAGCTGCATATGATAATCTACAGAAGTTCGAACTGCATGACATAGATTCTGTACTTGTAAACTTACAAAAAGTAATACATAATCTGTATATGAAGCAATTCAGATATAAAGGATGTCCCTTATGCATCTCCAGCACGTCTAAGAGCTACATACTAAGTTAATAGAACTGCATGCGGCTCAAGAGCTGGGAGGGGGTGCTGGTGGTGTAGTGTTTAGGACGCTGGCTGCTACTCGCTCGCTGCTTGAAAAGACAGCAGGCACGAATCCTGCGAAAGTAGGATTTTTTCCAAGGTCACCCGGCCCCCTGTTTGTGTGGTTTGAGGAGACTGCGCAAAGTCAGCATTCTGTCCTTCAGAGGGGACATTAAGCCGTTGGCCTCCTTGGTGCTCTTCGTTAAGAGTAGGCTAATGCTTGCACTGGGTTTACCTCCTCCCTTGTGTGTTCGGTGTGGAAGGAGTTATGGCTATGATAATCCATGAGGTTGATAATCACATACACTCAAGAGCTGTGGTTTGGCCATCCCTGGTATATAGTCCATGAAGAGGAGTAGGAAGAAGAGAGGGGAGGGAAGGAGCAGGATCTTTGAAATATCATTAGCCATTGGCAGGGAAAGAGTAGGTCAGGTGGAGGATATTGATAGGATGTGCTGTTTAAGGTTCATAGTTGGGAGAAGGTTGGTGATGGCAAGCAATGGTGAATAAGTGAGGATAACATGCTTTCTGGAAGCATAAAATGGTAGTTTATACCATCTTGGAAGTTTATTAATGGGTGTCAGGGGAATTGATGTTATGAGAAGGGAAACCAGTTTATTAAACAGGAAACTCTGCTAACCTCAATGCAGCTCTATATAAGAATATATAAGAAATCTATACATGTAAAAATACTAAAACTTTACGAAATACAGATGCCAAAACAGTACTTTATCTAGTTTTACCGATTAAATTTAAAGAAATTTATTGAAAATCTTCCTAAAAATTATCATTTTGGTAGTGCTCATGTAGAGGGGTTAAAGAAAAGTTTTATGAAAAGAAATAATATGTTTGTTCATTTGTTATGATGAATTTCTTCAGTTTTTGCCTTGAAAAAAACATTGTTGGAAATTTTACAAAGAGTATATGATTAACCATAAGATTTTTACTTGATAAACACTTTTCACTTCTAGGATAAAATCTTAGTAAATATAATTTGTACTTCATCTCTTTAAATCATTTTCAATTGTTAAAAAAGTGTAGCATCAAACTTTTATTTTTCATATCATACAAATAATTTGCAATTTGGTTCAATTTAAAAAATATATATTTATTAGCCTGTGAAGAACTTTCTCCTTAAATTTTATTTTAAAGATAATACAATTCAGTGTATTGTTTAATCTATACCAGGCAATTCCTTTGGAGTTTTCGGTTACCTGGAGAGGCCCAAAAGATAGATAGAATGATGGAATGCTTTGCTCAACGATATTGTCAACTTAACACAAATATATTCACCAACACAGGTAATGTAATATTATTGATTTTCTTTCTTATACAGTTGAACCTCTCTAACCTGGGAAATTGGACCAGAGACATTCCATGCTATAGAATTTTCTGAAGCATGCATGGTTAGTATATAATGACTGTACTGTTGTTGGACGTACTACCTAAGCCACAATGATATGAGTAAATATACAGGGTGATGTTTGGGTATGGATAAAATAAAAGCATTGTGAAAATGAATGAAGAAGTGATACAGCACTCTTCTGTTGGGTGTTTGGTCTTAAAACTTGGGACTTCGTTATGCAATACTCACTGCACATGGATGGCATGAGAATCATGGGAAATCAAAGATCGTGGCAAATGCACAATAATGAGTGAAATATGTCCTGCAGTTTGCTAAGTTTGAGAGAGTAACAGTGGTGCAGCATGAGTTTTGCCATGTGTATGGTGTTTGAAAGCTCCTATGACACATTTAAAGAAACAGGGCCCATCACGATGGGTATGTCATGCACGACGTGCCAGCACATCATCTGGTGGTACTTGAAAATGTACCCATGCATGCAGCGTGTTCAATCATTATACCAATGGGACTACCAATTGTATTTCACATTTGCAAGCATCATGTGCGGGCGAATAGAGTTTGACATGAATTTTTTTAACAGGTGGCTGTTCTCAGATGAGGCGACATTCCACATCAGTGGCAGGATAAATATTCATAGCATCATCATATTGGGCCGTGAAAACACTAGTGTCACCTATAAACTTGAAAGGACAAGTCCCATGGTTAACATTAGATGTGGAGTGACTTGCGACAAGTTGTACAGGCCCTTTTTAGCCTGGTTTCTAAAGGAAACATAGTCTTATGAAATGGTCGTGTATGTGTGTGTTTGTCCTTCACTAACAACTTTTGCATCAATGGACTGATTTTCAAGAAACTTGGTACGAGGTTTGTGCTGCCAGGTCTCACCTCCGGGCTATATTTTATTTGGTGAAGATTGAAGTCCCGGTTACAATTCCAGGAACATTTTTCCGTATTTGTTTTATATAGGAAGTCTCAAATCCATCTTGCAGGGATGTTTTCTTTAATACTTTAAAATATCTTAAAATTGTGATATTGGTGCAAGGTTTGTACTGTTCTAAGGGGAAAAGAATGTAGATAATTGATTTCATTTTCTTGAATTTCTACTAAAACAGCGTTTTTGTGTCTTAAATCCCATTTTATCAGATTGTTGCCATGGAGATGATCATTACTGAATTCGGCTTGAGCATAGACGAGTGAACAAATGGGTTATTTTCTTTTCCACTCAACTACCCTTCAGCGATGGAGAGTTGATCAATACATATTAGCATATAAACTAACATTTCTTTAATTCGTTTATTTCAAAAAATACATGCAAAAGAGAAAGGGATTTTGACACTTCTTTTAGTATTTTAAAGTTGATAATGCTCTAGTTTTCCAATTTTTCTCTATCATTGATAAACTATGAATTACAAATGGTATTTATGGTATGAGAATTCCTTGGAATGACTAATACATACTGAAACATTTCCTGTCAATATAAGTAATCAATTTGGGACGTCAACTTCGGGAAACCAGCCTGCATTAGTCCTGGTTTGGACTTCTTGTTCTTCGCTGAGGAGAGTGTGTTCAGGACCATACCTAGATATGCTGCAACACTTTCTAATGCCATAACTTCAACAGGAAAATATGATTGTCATTTTCCAGCAAGATGGAGCACCACATCACTGGTTGTCTGAAGTCCATGTTTTCTTGAACGACACATTCAATGATAACTTGTGGTCACAGTAGGCCCTTAGCTTGGCCTCCAAATTCACCAGATCTAATGACACCCAATTCTTTTTGTGTGGGGGTTTGCGAAGAAAATTGTGTATGCTCAACAACCCAAGGAGATTGATGATCTGAAGACAATGATTGCCGCAGCTTTAATGCAAATCATGCTGAGATGTTAACCACGTGTGTAAATAATTGGCCTTTCGTTATGGATGCTGCTTGTCCACAATGTGGGTCAAATTGTGGCCTAATGAACTTAGTCACAATCTCCTGTCTTTGTAGGCAATGTATGCCAGATATTGAGTTATAAAAGATGTTTCCATTTCACAGCATTTTTATTTTATCCATACTCAAACGAATCACCATGTAGCATAGGAAGAGATAAAATAATATACATAATTTATACTTCTATGTATGAGGTTTCTCATACAAAAAGTTTAATTTAGCCAATCCAGATGGATCATAGATGGAATGAACAGTTTATAAGTTGAATGGATATTTTTATTATTTTTAAAATTCTTTCTTAAGCTGTGAGAACATAGGATGGGAAAATCAAAACACTAACTAGACTGTATTTCCACATCTATGATGTTTTGCTGGGTGAGTAAAAATTCTGGAACTATTCCAAATCAGGGATATTTCAGGACATAGAATTCCGAATTAGAGAGGTTTAACTGTATTTAATACTTTTTATTATTGTTTAAATTTGAATTTTTAACTTTTCAGCTCACAGATATTCATGGTTGGGTATGTTTTTTGGTTTTCTTGTAGATACCTGTTATGTGCTGTCATTTGCTATTATAATGCTTAATACAAGCTTGCATAATCCCAGCGTAAAAGAGAAACCTACTGTGGAGCAATTCATTTCTATGAACAGAGGAATAAACAATGGTGGAGACTTACCCAGGGAACTACTTGTTGTAAGTTGTGAAATAATGGTGCAATTAATGTTGTTTTATGTGTACATATTTGCTAGTTTTATAAAACTTTTAAATTAAATTAATCGACCTGTTTGACAGTTAATGTCTGAATATGTGTGTACACACACTAATATATGGTAATTTTTATGTAAAATGAATAAATATATACAGTAAAACCTCATTATTTTGAAGTTCAAGGAGACCACAAAAATACGACTTTGAATTAACCGGGTTCGAAATAAATGAACATAAAAAAAATGAAAATTTCTATCTATCCGTTTTGCTACAAAACCTGTTGACCTTACAAGTTCCTACACATGGCGAATTCATGAACAGAGCTGAAATGACCACTTTATTCATAATTCACAAACACCGCCCCGTGTGAAAATTAGGCTCGAGTGAACGTCCCAATTTTTCCAGTGTGTATTTCAAGTTACTCTTTTATGCCACGTTTCAGAAGAGAATACTTTTAACCACGCGTACTCAGCCAAAAGATTACGAAAATGCAGTCATATTCATTGGTTATTCACCAAAACTAGAATCTACTTTTAATGAATTACCCCCAAAGATGGCTGCATTGTAGCCAAAATACACATCTGGTTTTTCATAACCTTGTTATGGTTACTGGAAATACCCAAGATAAGTACTTTCTTCAATTTTTTTTATTTTTAAGTGCATATCTTGGAGTCATCTTCCTTGTTTGATTATTTCTCTAATTATACCTAAAAATTACTTTTTATTTTCCTTTACACAATGCTATTGCATGATTTAATCATTATAAATGGCTGATTCACAGAGGTGGGACTCCTTTTGATGGCTCTGTCTCTGATATTTGGCCAATCTGTGGATCACTTTTATTCTTGTCTAAATATTGATTATACTGGGTAAACCAGCCTAGAGTTAATACTATAACTTATATCAGCTGCTTCCAAGCATTACAAAGCTGTGCCCTTCCTCACCTAAGAAAACTCGCTTTACATCTCCCTCTATATCATGTTCAATCACAGTTCATAAACAATACCTACTGGACATACATTTGTCATTAATATAACTGTCTTAAGAAAAACATGGTTGTAAACAGTAGATCCTAGCCACTTGAGGGCTAGAATTTAACAACTACATATTGTAGGTCTCAAGATAAGGATGGTTAAACAAACAATAAATACACAGTAAAACCTCTGTTTAATGAATCTCTGGGGAAGTGTCTTCTTACTCTAAATTGAGGCTTTCATTAAAGGGGGCTTATGCTAAATTACATCAAGGTAGGTCGGAACCTGAAAAAATATTAAATATGGGTTTTTACTAAATGCAGGAATGTTAAATCAGGATTTCACTGTATGTCATCTTTTGTACCCGCCTGACCTACCTACCCCGCCCCCTAAGTGTGGCATGCTCCATAGTTTGGAAACCACTGACTTACATAGCTTGCAGGATCTGAGGGTTGAGCAGACATAATACATGGCATTGTGGTGTTAGACCACAAGAAAGACCTGAAAGTTAGAGTTGTAAACATTCATTTTGTTATTTATAAATTTTTGTAGCCACTTGAATTGTCAAATATCTTGAAATCTGTCAAACTTATTATTATAAATTATTATTAATTAAAGTTTAATTTAAAAAATTATTTTGTGAAAAGATCCTTAATCATACATTCTTTTTGCAGATTTATTTGAACTTTTCCAGCAATAGTATATTTGATAAAATAATTATTTTTGCAGAGCTTATATGATAGTATAAAGACGGAACCATTCAAAATACCAGAAGACGATGGGAATGACCTTATGCATACATTCTTCAACCCAGACAAAGAGGGCTGGCTTTGGAAACAAGGTATTTTTGATCCTTTGTAGTCAATTTTTAAGTGCTTTGTCTTCTCCATTTAAAGTCATTAGTAACATTTAAAATGAAACCACAAATTTATTGTAATTTTTCCAAATTATTTGGTTTAATGGAAATTTATGAATAGTTATCTTTGTATAGACTGATGTCTTTGCCCTTGTGCATCATTTAATAGGATGGTATCATAGCAAATCAGCTTCTAAGCTTCTAGGGCAATTAATGTTATGCCCATCTGAAATTTTTACTTTCTCCATATTTGAAGTACAGGCACACCCCGGGTTACCTAAGCCTCGACTTATGTAAACCTGCTCTTAGGAAAAAATTTTGTTATGCCTACGTTAGCGGTTTTCGCAAGTGAGCTCAAACTAAATCTATATGAATGTGCACGGAGAAAGAACACAAGACATGGGTTGTAATGCGATATCTCCAATTTGCTACTCAGCCAATGTCATTCTAGCGAATTTTTAGCAATATGTAGTGACTTTGGTTTCAAAACCTACTAACCTAGCAGAGCAATGTAACAATTTACCTAATTCTAGCAACTGGCTACAATTGCGGCATATATCTGCACTCATATGAATACAATAATAGATTACATTGTTGTTACAGGTCTGTGTGGTAGTGTGGTTTCTCTTCCTATCCCTTCAGTCTTTTTCCGATCGTTGACGCATCTGCTTGATCTCTTATCATGTGTGTTCGCTTTTGCACAAATTAACGGAAGTGTGGCCCTCGTAATCATGGCTGATAGGCATTGCAATGAGAGTAAATGTGCCAGTGCTGCTAAAAGGCGAAGAACTATTACTTGAGAAGAGAAAATGGATATTGTGAAGAGATATGAAAATGGACAGTCCCTTTCGTACATCTCGCGTGTTCTTGGTATGGCAACATCAACCATAAACACCATCGTAAAAGATAAAGAAGTAAGAATTTTCTTAATTTTTATTATGTATTAGTTTTAGTATCGTGTGGTTTCAGAAAAAATGCATTATGTTAAAAGAATCCAACTGAAAAAAAATACAAATTAAAAAGTATGATTTAAAAAATGTAGGAAAGGAAATCTACCAAAAAAGAGTGAATAACCAAAAAATACTTAATTTGAATTGATCGAAAAGGATTCAATCGATTTCATCAAAAAAATAAAAAAAGAAAGTTGGTTCTCAAAAATCCTTATGCGATGAACAGCTGAATGCATTGCAGGTTTGCGGACCTGGCAGGGGCAGTTACCGCAAGCCACAAAAATTCCTTCACGTGTCGAATAAATGCATTTGGGGACTGGATACAGCCTGTGGGCCATAGTTTCACCACCTCTGCTGTACTTTCCATAGTAAATTTCGACTTGTGCAAATTTCGAGTTGCGCAATGGGTGCCGGAACACATTATTTACATAACCTGGGGTGTGCCTGTATAGAGCAAGTATTGTTATCATGAAAAAAATCAAATTCGAGATTTCAACAGAAATACATGTTTTAAGGTCCCCTGAACATGTTTTGACTATTTTCGCGATGATTTCTGTGTCTGTCTGTCTGTATGTGATAGATTTTTGTGGGTGCTGTAACTCAAAAACTATTAATCAAGTCAATGCAAAATTTTATATTTAACATTTTTATAAAAGTTAGAAGATCTGATTAAATTAAATCTAAATAACCTATATATATTTTGAAAGAGGAAGCTTTGTACTTCCTATCTATGTTTGTCCTGTATTTTTTCTCTTTTAAAAAATATATAATCAACGTTGAATTTTGTGATAGAATTTTCAATTTTGCTATGATATGATGGTGTTTCTCCGTATAAAAGTCGCTTTTCAATGTAGCAAGGAACCTTTCCTTGGTGTTTGAAATGCAATGTAGGAACGGTGTATCATTTCAAAGGAGAGCACGTTTTTCTCGTCTTTTTCCTGGTGGAGGTATTTGGCTTATGTCATGCGACAAAGGTCTTTGTCGCTATGTAAAGAAAGAAAGGAAAACATCTTATGTCTGTCTATGCACAGCTTATTACAAATGTTTATAATGCAATTGATGAAGAATGGAATTAGGTTGAGTAAAAACATTTCTGTAAACATTCCCTTCCATTACCGCGCAATCCTTCGTTCATCGCTTCATAGGAGAGCATCAACGTCAAAACAGCTGATTTCATAATCCAAGGCCGACATTCTTCCGATAATTTAGTGCCATGCTTCAAAGAGAGGCATTTTGTGAGAAGGATAATATCCGTCATATAATTTTCAAGACCTTTAGAATTTTATTTTAATCTCGACGAAAATTGCGGGGAATTGAGTATATCTATTTGTAAGTATTTGTTTATGTATAATATACGTTTTGTTTTGTGATAGAATTTTAGTTTTTACCACGGACCTACGGATTTTCGGTTTCTAAAGTTAACCCATAAATACCTGAGGAAAGGGAGCCCACAAAATTGGGTTCCTTTTCTTTGACACTTGAAAGAAGACGAGGTCTGTTTTCCTCTTCAGATAAGTGCTTCGCTGTTGTGCTAGCAGGGCCAAAGCAGCGATGAAGCGAGTAGGCAAGAAGAGGACACGCCAGCATAAATCACGAAAAGCTCTTCCATATATTTACACAATAGATTACTAGAAGTGTTTACTAAGCTATAAGGCATTTCTTGCTGAATCCAATTACGCATGTGTAAATTATCTGAAAATATTTGGGAAGGACCTATAAGCTAAAGTTTTCCGTGCTTTATACAACGTCATATCTCCCTTTCCAATGAACGAAATGCAACCATTTCTTCTATGTGACTTCTGTAATGACTAAGAATGATGACTGGATAACTAAAACGTTTATATTATAAATAAATCATCTTTTAATAAATCAATAATACTACATTTGCTTAAAAATTTCCAGTCAAGACATGAAAAAGTTGAGATGTGTAAAACTTTTCACCTAATTGGTTTAGCTGGGTAGACTTACAGAATAAAATAGTTACTAATTTAAGCTATTTTTTATTAAGATTGCACATCAATATCTTCTATAGATTTTCCGGTGCTGAATATTATATGTAAAGTGCGAATGCACGCCGGAAAATTAGTGATTGGTTTACATTCTCTTCTACTCCAACAATCTTTGTATGTAAAATATTTTAGGCAAAATAGATATTTACAAATTTCATGTCTTTCATAAATCCACAAAAAAATTCAGAAAAATCAAGAGAAAACTTCTAAAGTTACGATTATTTTAATATTTTCGAACGTTTTTGCAACGCAATCGTGAAAACTTAAAAACCTCATCCGGCTGTACGGGTGGGATTTAATAAATCTCCTTGAGGGGTTAAATTTTTCTCGCAGTTCCTTAAAATATTTATTATCATTTAACCTATTTGGAATTTTTAGAAATATTACAGGTATGGAGCAAGTCATGTGTTGGCCACATCTGATTTTTTTGTGATTAATTTCTTTGTGCTGATTTTTTAGAATGTGTTAAAGTTCGCTTCGAGGTTCAAGATTTAATAAGTGTTGTGTTACCAGAAGACCTAGCAAGCAAAGTATTATTTTGGTTGGCCTATTGCAATTTTTATATTGGATATTATCAAGGTGTTTGAAGGTCAGGAAAACTTACATTATGCTCCAAGAATAAGCCAAAGAAATCAGAGTGTTATTCCTGTGTACGTCATTGCATATGGCAAACTGATTTTATTAGGTTTGTTCTTCAGTGGAAGTTCAATATGATGAGAAGTCCACCATAACAAGTGTTTTTTTCATAATGTTAAACAGGCAAATTCTTCCGTTATAACAAGAACATTTTTTAAGCATTCCACTCTGATGTCCTTTGCCTTTTACAGTGATTGCATTCTTGAAAAATGCGAACCAAAATCACTAAAGCCAAGAATATAAATGAATAGAAAAAAGGAGTAAAGTCTCCACACTCAAAAGAGCAGACCATTGCAGGAATTGTTATCACTGTAATGTGGGTGGTAGGCCTTACCTTATAGTTGCCACATTTCCAAAATGGAAAATAGGGACATTGTGACACTCCTGAGGGAATTAATAAATGAAATGAACATTACCGTATTTACCCAAAAAGAAGACGACGACCTTGAATTTAAGACCACCCCTAAAAAAATTAGGTTCACTTACAAAAAAACTTTTACATATATTTATAACAAGCTAACATTAAGAGAATGAGTAGTGCACCACCATTAACTTAAAATTTTGTCGTAACTTCTAATTCTAAATACATTCCCTCTTACCGCAGTTCCTTTTTTCTCTATGCAATTTGCCATTTGTTTGGGGCATCTTATTTAAAAGTTATAAATAATAACTTATCACTATTTCACTTTAAAACTCAGCAAAACATGTACTACTCAAGTGCTCTCGTAATTTTCTACACTCTGAAACTCACATCCACTTTACGTCAGCCATTGGAATACCAAACGCAAAGCATCATGTTTAAATTGTAGTCGATATGTTTAAATTGTATCAGTCTAGTTTACATTGTATTACTAGACACCTTAATTTGTGCCTACATGACTTTGTGTTTCATATTATGCATGGAACCACCCAGCTGTAGTCATTTTTTTCAACTTGTCACGCGATTACCTACCCAGCTCTAAACACTTCCCTACCGCCGAAGTGGAACCATTGGTCTGTGGGAGCAATTTTAAGAAATTTGACCTTACATTTTTAAATATTGTAGTAATTAATTAAATACGATGTATTACTTAATGCAATAATAAATATTTTAATGGACATATACTTGATATCTGGGTGTTTCATGGTGCATTCAAAATAGGGTTGTATTCTCACCTTAAATCCTCATACTACATTTTAAGACGATTCCTAATATTTTTAATGGCATTTTTGTGAAAAAACCTCTTCCTTTCGGGTAAATACGGTAACTGACAAGGAGAGTTAGACAATTGGTATTCTGACATCCGAATGAAACCACTTTGGGATGAAAGTACATCAAAACTACCTGGACACGTATTTTTTCTTATACTCCTAATGGCCACTCCTTCAAAATTTATTAACATTTAATGATTACGAAAAACCTGCGTGCTATTTAAATGCCCCAAAAATTACCATCCTTTGCAAGAAATCAGCATGGCCGACTGGTTCAAGGTACGGGACAATTTTTTCTACCTGAGGTCATGGGTTCAATCCCCATGTGCGGCATATTTTTTGTTGTCGCCTATGGCTATTTTTTTAGCTTAAAATTTTTCATTTATGTTATGTTATTGTGTATCTCCTTTGGTAGATTTTCATCACTATTTTTGTCATATTTATGTGTCTCTCCTCTCTTGCGATCCCTTAATAAATAAGTAAATATGGAGACGACTATGGCGAAATTGATATTAAATAGAATTAACTCCTTAACCGTAAAATTCAAAATTAGAAGGAGACAATGAAAAAGGGGGAGGAAAGGCAGGAAAAGGCAAAAGACGATAAAAATTATAAACTTACAGGTTTAGGGGTTGTTACTCCATGCCAGGGACCTGATGTCACTCACACATTCACTCACTGAATCGCACAAGCACTAATCTTAAAGATAGAAAAAAGGATAAAATCGGGAGACATTGGATGGAAATCAGCCAGCGCAAATGAAAACAAGGTTAAAAAATTTGTAAAAGCAGATTCCAAAAGTGCTTTTTTAGAATATTCACGTAAAATTTCGGAATACTTAACGTCTATGCATTTTTCAACAAATTTCAGATTTAGCTATCATACTGCATAATTATAATGTAACATTATATTTTCATTAGAGCTAAGCATTTATAACAAAATGGAAAATTCAAAATCAATTAAAACTTATTAAAAACATACCTCACCACAGTTAAGAAGTTTTAATATGATATTTATCCATTTTCTAAAATAAACACTGTATTTCTGCTTTGATTTTATTGTTGTATCAACGTAAACTAAACGAAACTTTACCATAGTATGGCCCCATATAGATAGAAGTTTTTCTTGAAATCCTGCGAAAAAGCAAACAGACAGATGAACACACTCCAAAATCAATAGACTTTTTCTGTCGCTATCTAAAACTACCCTGAAAATCTTTGTTTCTCAGATTTTCTCATTACTTCAAAATTTTGCCCATGGATGGATGAAGTGGCAACATTACCGATTTTTTTAAAGCTCGAACAAAAATGCAACAGGTCTATTATTATGTAAATTTAACATAGGTACCAACAGCAAAATAACAAAAGAATAACATGACATAAGAGTGAATATCGATTAAGAATGTTAAAATTCAGTCATGAACCTAATATATCCCACCCAAAGTGAATTTATCTCTTACCATCCCAACAGTAACGTTAACAAGTGTAAAATTTCCAATGTTTGCATCACTAAAAAAGACTGGAATCACAACAAACCAATGTAAAACATAGTAAAAGTGAATAACTGAAATAGAAATCAAGCAATAAAACATATAAATAACAATAAAATTGTCTTTAATTAGTGTGTAAAACATAACGGGGTATCATTGGAACAAAGAAGTGAAGGTAAGTAAGAAAAACGTTGGCACTGTATTAACAAACCGTACTCATTTAAGAATTTTATTTTCTAAGTATAAATTGAGATGCGCTATATCAAAAATGCGCTAAATGAATGTGCGCTAAACGAATGTGCACTAAACGAGACATGCCTGTATTTTGTGTGATGGATTTCTACAGAATGAATGCAGGTTTTTGAAGTTGATTACATAGTATTAAAAAATCTCCTCTTTTACCGAAAACACTCATATGAGGATTTGAAAAATCTGTATATCTAAATTTTAAGTGAAGTACCTCATCAGCACTTAAACCTTCATTAAATAGGACAGCATAATTATAGGACTTGGCAACAAAAAAGTGCATATTATGCACAGGAAAATGTGGTACAGGCATCCCTAACTTAGTGCTCTTTGGTTCCTGAAAAACAGAGCAGTAACTGAAACCGCATTAACCGAGTGAATTTTTCTCATAAAAACAAATATAAATAGATTTTATCTGTACTTCCAACATACTCTCAATGCTAATGAATTCCAAACATAGGGTATATTTTCGTGCTTAAGTCAGAGAAACAATTGAAACAAAAGAAGTGCTTTTTATGAACATATAAAATTATAAAAATTGTTTTTCTAATTTTTAGGTGGTCGTTACAAGAGCTGGAAAAGGAGGTGGTTTATATTGAACGACAATTGTTTGTATTATTTCGAGTATACAACAGACAAGGAACCCAGAGGCATCATTCCTTTGGAAAACATCCGAGTAAGAGAGGTTCAAGATCGTCATAAGCCACATTGTTTTGAACTGCATGCCACTGGAACTGAATTTATTAAAGCATGTAAAACTGATTCAGAGGGCAAAGTTGTGGAAGGTAAGGATAGTAACTAAGCAGTAATAGTTAGTAATTCACCTATTATCAAATGGCCAACTAGCTGTTAGTTCAATTAACTGGCCTGTTGCAAGGTTGGATGGCAATAATATAAATTTCCAATGAGGCATCAATCAATTACTTGGATGCAATAGGCCTTGATTTATTTTATCCAGTTTTTATTCTTATGAATTTCTTTAATTAAATAATTTCTATACTTATGATCCAAGTAATTCACTCACCTAACATGCTGCTTTATTTCTGCATCCAAAGTTACGTATGTATATAATTTGGTCTACTTCATTATCATTGTTCCACTAATGCGTACACCTTTAATGCAGCACATCCTAAACCAGCGGTTTCAAAACATTACAAAGCTGCACCCCCCTTCACCTAAGAAAACTATCTTTCTGCCCCCCTCTACAATTACTTTTCATAAACAATACCTACTGGACAAAATTACCATTAATAAAGGCACCTTAAGGAAAACACGAATGCAAACGTCACGTCCTAGCCAATTGAGGGCTAGAATTTGGCTGCTGCGTATTGTAGGTCTCAAGATTATGATGGTTAAACGGACAGTAAATATATGAGAAATTCTTTGCATCCCCCGACCTACCCATTGTGCCCCCCAAGTTTGGAAACCACGGCCCTAAACCATGTCATTAGTGCTGCATCCAAGTCGCTGGTATTTCCAACAGTCATGTTTCTATGCTTAATCATGCATTTCTGTATGTCACTATCAGCAATTAATTTAAGCAACTTGATTCTTTTTTAAAATCGTACACTGTAGATTAACTAATGCCATACATATCACAATAAGTACTTCACTGAAGATCCATTGTCCATTTTGTGTGACGGTTCTAACTTAGAATGAATAGATGGAAACTTATGCTTGTTCTGCTGCACTACTATCATTTGGACTACTTGCTAGACTTTTAGGTGGCATATCTAAGGTCAAATTAGGCTAGAATTTGAGAAATACTGCTTAAACTCCAGGGCTAGCTGTTGTAAGCAATGGAAGATGCCACTGGCCAACTGATTTAGAGGGAAGCTCCGATGTGCCATCCTAGCTAACTAAACTATCTAATTTTTTGGTGGTTTGTCAAATTCTCATATTTTCTAAAAAAAATGGCATAAAACGGGTGGTACCGGTAAACAGAATTCTAGATTTGCGATGGTTGACTAGTATATGTTAAAGAAACTAGCCTATATTCAAAGATGGCTCAAAAAACTTTTTGGCGTAAATCAATGTCCCCTTTCAAATTTCTTAATAAATATTGCGCAAGTTGATACCTACAGCTTCTTTTAATTACAGAAATTATTCCTTGGTCCAATGGTTGCAGTTTACTTGTGTAATTAGGGGGAAACAACACAATTTTTATATTTCCAAGTGTTATCCTTGCATAGTTATGTGCAGTACACCTATCTAAAAACAAATCTTTTGAATGCCTGTACCTTAAGATGACCAACTTTTCAGGAAGCCAAGGAGGGGCATTTTCAAATACAGTGAAATTTCCATAACTCGAACATCTATAACTCGAATTTTCCATAACTCGAAGTGAATTAATTTTACCGGACAAAATATAAATGAGAAAAACATATTTCCATAAGTCGAATTTTCTATAAGTTGAATATTTTTTTGTTTCTCTTGAGGTTTGACTTTGGAAGTTCCACTGTATTTGCCGACTATAAGGAGGGACAGATTACAGTGGCTTGTTTGTGGTGCATTAATTGATGAATCAGCCTTAGATAGATAATTGCAATAGATATCAGATAACTTGGTGTGACCAGTGAGGGCATTCCGGATGATTTAAATGACAGTTTGGGATATGTATTAGTCAAGATTTTTCAAAAAGTGGTATACATGTTGTGACATTTAACAAGGCCGGATGAGTGATGAAAAGGAGGGACTGTCACTCCAAATTTGCAACGGTTGGTCACCCTACTGTGCATGCAAGGGGGAGTATCTTAATATTTTTAAAGCACCTTGGCTTTTTATATTTACCAATAATTAGTGACTGTAATTTTCAATACCATCTACATTGCAATGAAAGAGAATAGTGCACCTTTATTTCCTCTATCTCCTTTCACTGCAAGAGTCCTATCTGGTAGTAAATTGAAAAAAAATCCGGTCTCATCAGCATTGAATATGTCCTTTATGTCATAGCCATTTAAAAATACTGGTAATGTTACTTGCTACTCATCTAGAATACAAGGACTTACTGATGCTTCTTCCCCCAAAATCGTTAATGTTGCTAAGTTCCATGTTTTGAACTCTTTCAACCAGCCCTAAGAAGCATGAAAGTCTTGCACTCCCATTTTAGTTGACGTCTTTAGCTTTTTGCTGTAAAATTGGCCCTGAAACTGGAAGATTTTTGGCTGTGGCCTCCATCAATCAGTCAAATACAAACTTATCTAGTTCTTCATTTTTAACTATGCGAGATCATTTCCCATTTGGACGAAGCTGTGCTGCAGCTTCTATGTGTCTGTGTTTATTTTAAATGGCTGTTTGTGTTGAAGGTGATACTCCAAATGCCCTGGCAACAACTATCTTTCTTTTTCCATCATCTCTTATAAACTTCAAAATTTTGTTGTTGTTAAATCTTTCGTCACCTGATTTCACAGAATTACATTAATTCAAATTGATTAAACAAAATAAGAGAAAGATTTCATGAATTTGTTGTCAAAAGAACATGAATCAAAGAATAATTACAATAAATGTAAATAAAAGTTTACCAGAAAAGACAGTTATCAGTTAAGCAATACCAGTGTTGACAAATTCCAAGAGTCGGCAAGGTCTAGATTTTTCAAGAACATGTTCACATGATCATGCACCACTTTTAATTTAAAATTAGTGAACAACAGAATATTTAGTAGCTCCACAGCAAATAAAACAGGAAGTGAGCTTTACTTTTACTCCAAAGTTGTTTTCTGGGGATTCTTCACACTCAATCAATACAAGTGCTCCAAACTAGTTATGCCTAAATGACGAAGAATTATATTAACTAAAAAATTATAACAAAGGAGAAAAATTAAGGCTATGTCCTTTAAGGATAAACAAATCATAATATTGCTGCAATAAAAATGTTGCTATGAGAGGCAGTTTTTTAATTTTTTGCATTAGATTATTTCAAACTTGTTGCAACATTTACAAAATAAAAGGAGTAATTCTATAAATCACCTTTCTTGATATATGCTGTTTCCAAAGCCTTCTTCACTATTTTACCACTGAAATCGAATCAAGTACACAGTAGAGAAGTCTTTGTCGATGAAGGTTCAAACTGACACCAACGATGAAGATTCATTGCAATCCATTAGTCATAGAAACATGCCGATTGGTTAATTACCATTATTACTTTCACCTTGTCAATTGGCTAAATAATTAGTTCCAAAAACATGTCAGTTTTAAAACAAAGATTATTTTTGTGGAATGAATACTGGAAAATAGAACTCGATTTCGATATATGGAGGTTATTTTTCATTTCGTAGTAATATTTATGTTACAGTATACAGAGGAATACAAAAGAAGGTTACCAATTAGAGACGTACATTTCCTATGACATTACATTAGGTCCGTTCAGGACCAAAACATTAGTACGATATATGGAGGTTTATGATATAAAGAGGTTTGATAAATAGAGGTTTTACTGTACTGCTTTTTCAGAGGTTCCAATTTTGTCTTTCGTTCAGAATAATGAATTCAGTAAATTACATCGGCTATAAAAGGCTGATTTAATTCTGTCTTGAAGTAACAAGATTGAAAAGGTGTACTCCATGTCGGAGTACACAGATTTTCCAAATGCGTTCTTTGAGATTTCACAATGTTTTCAATATTTTTCGCTCAGATGAGAATTGAACGAGAAGTGAGCGAGGTATGTCATAAAATACATGTAGGTCTTCATGCAAAGTAGTCATAATTATTGTCCGATTTTAACCAAAATTGGAATCGGCCAATTAATTTTAACAAAATTCCCCAATACCAAATTTCATCACAATATGTCAAGTGGTTCCTGAATTGAAACAAAGGAACATTGTAAACTACATGTAGGTCATGTAAAGTGGTCGTAATTGTTGTCCGATTTTGTTCAAAATTGGAATCGGTCGACTAATTTTAGCAAAACTTCCCAATACCAAATTTCATCAAAATACATCAAGCGGTTCCCGAGTTGAAACAATGTAACATTGTCAACTATTTGTAGGTTATGTAAAGTGGTTGTAATTGTTGTCCGATTTTATCCAAAATTGGAATCAGTCGACCAATTTCAGCAAAACTTCCCAATTCCAAATTTTATCAAAATACGTCCAGCGGTGTCCGAGTTGAAACAAAAGAACATTGTAGGTCTTTATGTAAAGTGGTCGTCATTGTTGTTCGATTTTGACCAAAATTGGAATCGATTGACCAATTTTAACAAAACTCCCCAATACTGAATTTCATCATAATACATCATGTGGTTTCCGAGTTTTAACATACAGACGGACGGAATCAACCTCCCCTATGTGCATTCACTTCATGCAAAGAACGCATAATAATTTGTTAATTTTAAGTGAAAATGTTTCCAAGAAGCGATTATCTACGGGATTGCAGTTTTGAATCTAAAATTGGAGGAGAGCCATAAATACTTATAAGCATCAATTCTCAAGTGTGGCAACTGTGGCTGCATGCGGCCAACAGAAAATTTTTATGCGGCCACATGCAAAATTATATTTTTAAAATAGGAATAATTAATATGCAGACTGCAATAGATACTGTGATATCACCTTTTTATAATTTACATTTGTTATTAGTATTTTATCTCATTAAATTTCTTAGATGCCTTATGTAGAATACCAAATATCATTTAGACCCTAAATTTAACAATGCAGCTATGACGAATTTTTCTTTGAGATCCACTGCTTTTAAGGAACAGTTTGACTTGTTTTTTATTGTACAGACTATCAATTATTGTACTGGGATCTGTTATTGATGGCAATTTATTTTATCATATTTAATTCTAGGTTTATGTTAGACTCGTACATAGGTAAATTAATCAACCTGTGCAGCAATGAATAAAAAACATCTAATTTGTGAAAGATGTGGTACCTTGAACTAGAATGGATGATTTGATCCGCAGAGCAGTGCTTCCAAAAGATAGAAAAATCAAATTTCTGTTTAGTAATGGAAATTGTTACACCCAAGAAGTTAAGAGACCCTTTGAATTCTTTTTCATAGGTGAAATTTATAACATTATCAGAGGAATTTAACACAGTTACGGAGTTGTCTAATATTATTTCTGACCCCGTCCAGACACAGACACAAAGTTGTGCTGGAAACTCCATAATACATTTTCAAATATTATTTTGCAAATCCACATTGATCATTGTGTGTTCCATTTTCATCATGTTAAGACTATTATAATCCAATTGGTTGATTAGCCAGAAATACAAGCAAACCAAAAGTAGAAAAAAAATTACCTGAATGTAAGCTGCACTCCATGTTTTTACAAGGTGATCACAAAAATGTAGCCAAATATAGTTGGGAGCACGAACGAAAGTGGGTGAGTCAATATTACTGTGCAGAGAGAGAGAAATGCACGTTACATTGCTGCCAAACTGCCAGCCTGCATAAGCATACGCTCGAAAAACAACGCATGATGCATAAAGTCCTATGCCACCAGCACTTGCCATTCACTCTTGACAGCTGGCAACATTGTAACCAGCTGTATGTGTTGAATCATCTGCGTGCACCGACTCGTTTTTGAAGTACTGTTACACTTTATATACGATTTCTCCAGCTTGTTTGTGCAAAACCTTGCATTTACTTCCTTCACCTTCTATTTTAGAAGATGGTACTATTTAAATTTAAAAAATGCAATTAACACAAAAATCACGCAAATGTATGAACCGTACACCAAGAGCTGCTGTAACTGACTGATGCTGATTAGCCAAGTGAAGGAATGAGAGAAACCACGTGACATTCCTTGCCTTCTGTGCATACAGGTGCCATCCGCCTTTGTTTGTGCTCTTAACTATAGTAAATATAAATTAAAGAGGAAACAATGCAATTAGGTTTAAAACATTGTCAAACTAAAAATCACTAATAAATGCCATTAGCAGTAAATAAATATTAATAATATTTTGTTAATCATAACTAGTGGTACCTGCAAAAACTTTTGCGAAGTCAAGTCAGAAATCTGCATGTTTAAAAGTCATCTTAGAGAGGAAAATAATGATACACAGCAATTATTTTCAAAAATTTGTTATTAATGCTTTAAAATTGTTTCTATTTATTGAAATATATGCAGTTTTTCATGTACAATTAATTCAACCATTTATGTTATTGTTTACTCATGAATTATTACCGACAATTTTTTTACTTCACAATGTGTTATTTTTCATTTATTAATAATAGCTCATATTCTCCTAATAAAATTCGACGACTGACATTTTGAATTTCATGTTTGGTTTTATAATTTATATGTGCAATTTTAATTGCTTCTCCCTTACAAAAAAAAGGTAATATTTCAGTATCGAAATAAAGATTTTTTTCTTTTGGTCGATTGTTAAAAATGCCCAGTCCACATGCAGTTTACCGAATAATACCTAATTATCTGCAGTTATTAATGTTGCAATCTATTAAGTTGGAGGTTGCTACAACAGTAATTTCGATGGTTGTTATTTGGTTCAACAGTTCAGTTAGATTTACATCTCTGTTATGATTATTGCTTATCTTTTGTGATGCTTTAATTTTTAAATGAATGTATTTTAATAACTGCTTACTTTTTAGGTAAACACACTGTGTACCGAATGTCTGCTGCTACACCAGAAGAAAAAGATGAATGGATAAAATGTGTGAGGTACTGATATTCTTATCTCGTTTTTTTATTATTAAATGAAATATTATAAACTTTATTCCCCCAAATATAAGATGACCCCCTTTAGAACTATTTATAGAAAAAGCGTTAAATTGATACCAGAGAAAGAAAGTTATATTTTTTATAGAATTACTAATTTAATAGCCCATCAAAAACATGGTAGGTAATGTTCATTTGGTGAAATTCTATCTTTACTCCCGCTCATTAAATTCATTCTTTCCATACTATAAAATCAAAATCTCAAAACCATTCTATTTTGTATATTCATTCTTTCATCATGTTAATGGTTCCAAATATCATTGTTATATTTTAAAAAATCTTTAATTTGTTATATTTTTTGTAAATGTACAATTCATTATTTCTTCTGATGTCATGTTCTTCCACTGGTGTTTCATGGGTCATGGTTTGTATTTTGATCATTTATGCAAAATTATCTTTAACAAACTAGTAGTTTGTAGCCAAGCTTTAATTCTTAGTGCAGTCAACTTCGGATATAAAGGATCGCTAGGGGAGGGCGGCAAAAATCCGTTATAACCGAAATCCGTAATATCCGAGGTTTGCTGAAATTACCATATTTTCCGGCACACTTCTTTCAGAAAAATAAACCCTAAAATCAGCTTGCATCTTATATGGCTAAGGTAAGATTATTACTGTTCTCAATACTAACATTAACGAACCCATCCCAAAAATGGAATAATTAGCAATTGCATGCCGCAAAAATATTAAAATATACATTACTTATAATTAATAGTGAAACTTTTGTTAATATACTATGCAAAAATGCCTTATGCAACGTGAATTCTGAGGATGCATTTTCATTATTACGCTTTAATATATGTCCACTCACAGTGATTGCAATTTTGGCGCGTTTGCGATGTTTTAATTCCAAATGAGCCAGTTGAATAGCACGATTAATGCCACAGAACAGTAGAATTCATATAGATGTCATAAATATTTTATACATATCTAGGATAAATAACGTTACGTATATTGAGATTGCAATGGCTACAAGAATTAAAACATATCCCTACAGTAACAGTAACCTATAAGCTTTGGGTGATTCAATATGCAAAAATGCATGGAAACTGAGCATCAGCACGTCATTTTTGTCCACCTCCCACAGAAAAAATAATCCGTGAATGAAGAAAATGGGGAAAAACTGAAGCAGACGAGAAAAGAGAAACATATTCTTCGTAAGCTTGGTCTTAAATGGCCACAACTAGAGAAGAAAATGATGGATAGTAGAATAGAAGAAGTTTGGTATTGCTGTATCGATCTAAATGGTTATGTATGAGACAAAAGGAGTTGCAGAAGAAAAAGTAGTTGAGCGAATGTATCTTTATTACTTATGCATTCAATTTATTACTTCTCAACACAAGCCCATCTCAACGCCTTAAAAGTTTGTCATAATAGCATGTATTAACCAAGCAGTCACACATAGTTCGGAGATTGATTTATCTTGCAATTACCTATGACTAGTCTGTGAACATGAGGTTCACTATGAAGTGAAATGAAATGGTGATGCTACAACAATAATTTAACTTAATGAATCATAAAAAAGATATACCGCCAGACAATCTCGCCAAACCGACTTCTTACATCGGTGTTTAATGTGGAATAAATGGAGAATATCAATTACCAAGTAATGGAAGAAGAAACTCGGCAAAGTGTTTTTTTTTAACGTATGTATCTCTACTGTTTTTGAGAGTTGTGCCTTGTCACTTTCGCTATTTCCGTTATGTAACAAATTCTATCAAACTGGGGAATTTGATAAAACCGATCAAATTGTCGATTCGAAATTCGTAAATCTACTCGTACTTTACTATTAGAACTAATTACGCAGAGAGTTTGTTTCAGCCCTCCCCCTACAACTCGTCCCTTGGACAAAAAACAATTTCATGGGTATGCTTAAGCTATCATCACAATGCAAGAATTATAATATATGGCGAATTATAATAGTACGTTCAAACGCTCGCACAAGATGTGGAATAATCTTTGTTAACTCCGATCGGTACACAAGAATACGTCATATTTTATACACCCTGAAGGCTGAGGTGTCGTCACGACAGGAATACATATTCACCGACTGACATAACATTCACGTAGATATGAAGTTAAAATTCTATCTGCCATGAAAGCGACGCTGCTCAACTTGTTGGAATACTTTTGGAAATGACTGTACATAAACGTTTTTACAGTGGTGTGCGAATTTAAGCAAAAACAGATATTTGCGAATGCGTTTATGCGTTAGAACATATATGCCCGTTACAGTTTCTTTAATATTATTTAGCTTTGAAACACAAATTTAAATATGTTTATGAGTGGAATACATGTAGTAACGACCTGAAGGCCACCCCTCAGAAGCCACCGCCAAAGTGGGGTGGCACACGTTGCACATGCCTAGGACTGGCTCTGGTGAGCCGTGATGGTAAACCTTGATTACTTTTGGCCTGTTCACAGCTTCAGTTGCCTTAAAATAAAACCTACTGAACTCAGCTTATTTGCTAAAATATTTGTATTTTTTTCCAACTAAGTTTGTGGTCTAAATGAAGACCTAGAAATATTTTAGTTTCTTCTTGGCGGATAGATAATCCATTTAATTTCAACAGTAGGTTTTCAATAGGTGATTATTTTTTTCCTGTAAATTTTGCCATAACAGTTTTATTGGTGTTGAGGTGAAGAGAACTATCTTTGCACCACATATACAGGCAGTCTCCAACTTACATATTTACCATATTTCACAGCATTTGGATGCATCCTGGTTTTTTAGAAGATTTTTCAGGAAAAAAGTATTTTGCTTCACCAACGCATATATGAAGGGCCACGTCATGTATCATTTCCAGCCATGATTAAGTCCTTATCTGGCAACATTTACAGAAAATATTACAGTTAAATATAACATTTTAGATAAACTTCATTCGTAAAATAAATAGGGAAGATCTAAAACATAAAAAATTGCTTCGAGACTTGTATAGCTAAATGTGCCCAGCATGAACTCTGCAGTCACATTAATTTAAGCTGTTGGAGTGTGCCACACATGTCACACGTATAAATACCCTTTACCAATAGTACTTGCATACTTCAATATGGTATTTTAATATAACGGGATAAATAATAAATGGATTGCATATGTAATAACGATACATACGCTCAACTAGTCCTTTTTCTTCTGCAACTCTTTTTGCCTTGTACATAACGGTTTTGATCGATACAGCAATACCAAACTTCCTCTGTTTTACTAGCTATCACTTCCTCCTCTAGTTGTGGCTAATTAAGACCAAACATATGAAGACTATGTTTCTCTTATCCCATCAGCTTCAGTTTAACCTTGTATTCATCATTCACGGATCATTTTTAAATGACGTGCTCCTGCTCGGTTTCCCTATGTTTTTGCTTATTGAATCGCCTGAAGCTTATAGCTAATAGTTTAGGCTCATCTTTTCACTTTTGTAGCCATTGCGATCTCAATGCATGTAACGTTATATATCCTAGTTATGTATAAAACAAGAGAGGAAAGATGCACTCATAATGCGTGCATACATGCGAGGCAGAGGCGTTCTTTTCGGTTTATGTGATGATGTCAAAAAGATAAATATTAATGGCTTAGTATAATGTCAAGAACTGAAAAATGATATTCCAGTAGCGATACCAAGGAAATATTGAATTTTGATCCACCGACTAATTTTCTAACAATTGCAATTAATATCCATCAATTCCTCCTTTAAGACCAACCTTACGAAGACTTTTTTTTATTCCATCAGCTTCAGTTTTTCCTCTTTTTTCCATTCACGATTCATTGTTTTCTGTGGGAGGTGGACCGAAATGATGTGCTGATACTCAGTTTCCATGCAATTTTTGCATATTGAATCACCTGTTGCTTATAACTAATAGCAGAGGCATATCTTTTCACTTTTGTAGCTATTGCGATCTCAATACACACAACTTGATTTATCCTAGATACGTATATAATATTTATGGCATCTACACAAATTCTACTGTTCCGTGGCATTAATCACACTATTCAGCAGGCTCATTAGGAACTAAAACGTTGCAAATGCACCAAAATTGTAATCACTGCAAGTGGACATGTAGGTATTAAAGCGTAATAATGAAAATGCGTCCTCGGAATTCACGTTGCATAAGGTATTACTGTATATATTAACAAATCTTTCACTATTAATTATTAATAATGTATATTTTATTATTTTTGCGATGAATGACTGCCAATTACTCCATTTTGGGGATGAGTGTGCTTGTTAGTGTCAGTATTGAGAACAGTAATAATCTTACCTTTGGCGTATAAGACACAGGCTGATTTTGGGGGCCATTTTTCTGGAAAAATGTGCTTCTTATATGTCGAGAAATATGATAATTCGTTCCATGAAACCTAATGTGTCGAAAATTACTCTTGCATATGCGTTCATCTACATTTAACAAGTTAGAAAAATGCACACTTGCATAACATAATTTAGGTGCCTTTGTATATTTATTATAATTCATTTTATAATTATTATGCACTTATAATTTCATGAAAATTACGTATTAAAAATTGAAATATCTTACAATTAGATATAAGTTCATATACACCAAAAATGATTGGCATACATATTTCCCATATAAAAGCATTGCACTCATTGCCATGTTAATAAAAAAAATTCAGTTTGAAATTTTCTTGAAATTATGTATTAATAATTTTGTAAAAGCTGGTATATACATTCAAATGCAAATTTTAATAAAGCATGATAAATGTGGTACGTCAAACTAACACCAACACAAGTGAAAGCAGGAATGTGCACTCTCAGGCAATGAATTTGCCGGCATTAGGTATATATAAATTATTTTATTATAATTATATTAATATTTGTTAATATATAGTACATTTATAATATAATATGCATCTATTTATTAAATAATGTAATGTTAGAACAAATTTTATATTACATAAATAGAAAACGTTCCCGGCGATGAACATATATGTAAAGTCGGAAATACGTAAGTCAAGTGACCCATAAGCTGGGGACTGCCTGTATGCATCTGGTCTCATTACTCTCTTTCTTGACTGGAAGGTCCTCGAGTCGTATACAGACAGTATGGCAAACCCCACGTGTTTGGACCCCGACACCTAAAATATATATTTACATAAAAATCTCAAATTTTTTTGTGATTACAATAATTTCTCAATATGCTACATACAGTGCTGTAACTAGGGCGGGGCATCTGCCCTGGGCGCACCTAAAGAAGGGGTGCAAAAATTGTTAATGGCAAGTTGACCGAGGCTGTATGGCACAAGGATGGGCAATTTGACTACTATACTTGATCCAGACATTGTAATTGTAATCCCCCTTAAAACCATCTAAATGATTTAAAGAATTTTATTTTTTCTTATATCTTCCACCAAAACTACAGATATTCTACAATTACTGTATGAATATTCACTTGTGGAAAGTTATCCTAATATATCTATAGCGCTTCGCATATTCCTAACACTACCTGTAATAATAGCAACATGTGAAAGCAGCTTTAGCAAACTGAAGTTAGTAAAGAATTATTTAAGATCGAGCATGGTTCAGCTAATCTATTCTTTCTATAGAACATGCCATAGCAGAATATAAATTTCGATGATGTTATTGATGATGCATTAAATTCACATAGAATAACTCTTTAATATTAAAATATTTACATTTTATGTATTTAAATTATGTACATTTATAGTGAGAAATTACATCATTTATAATTTATTTTCATTTATAAATTTTTCACCCAAAATCTATATAGTAAAAAAATATACTTATTAGAGAATTTTTTATGAAGGGGCGCATATTTGGTAGTTTGTCCCAGGTGCTAAAATAGCTAGTTATGGCACTGGCTACATATATGAGAAAGTAATTAAAGCTTAATGATATAATACACATTTGTTATAATATTGGTATGAATCTTTATAAATTAAATGGTACATTGGCTGGATTAATAATTTAGTTGAACTTAATTTCTCATGCAATGGAAATATCATTTTCAGGCAAAGCATCAGTCATAACCCCTTCTATGATATGCTTGCTGCTAGAAAGAAAAAGGCTCAGAAGTCAAGTGCACATTCTAAAAGTTAATTTCAATATTCTGGTGTTATGTTGCAATACATCAATATTTTGAATTGATGATACGCTTAAGAAGTACCATAAATTGCAAAAATATCTCAAGGGAAAACTGATTATTGTGCATTGAGGTTGCTGCAAAGTGATAGTGTGGTGCAAACTGCAACTTATTGAACATGTGGAAGTTTCATCAAAGTTCTTGATTATCCAGAAACAAAATTTTTATACAGTTTAAGGCTTTAACATAATCATTCATATCTATCAAATTTTCAAGATCAAATAAAATATATTTTTTTTATGATACTGCTGAAGATGTCAATTTATATGTTTATATATTTGTGTTAATTACAATTTTGTAAGATTTAAAACTCACATTGTATATAAGATAAATATCAAGATGTTTATTAGTACAGATCACATTTTTGCTGTTTTATATGTAAATAATTGTTTGATATTTTGCTGTTATTTCTTTTTAATATAGCTGCTGTCTAGTACTCATGGCATCAAAGCTCAAAAGTTGTTGTATATTTTTCTTCATTATAATATTTATATTGTGTACTCATAATATTAACTCTTGTATTGATATGTTTAACTGTAAATCCTGGAAGATATCAGAGAAGATAATTTTCCAATGACAAAGTTGTTTCAGCGATCTTTTTACCTTATTGCATATGATAACTTACCATGTAGTTAATCAACCAATTTTGCCCAGTAATTGAATATATATCCTTCAATGGAATGATGGTTTTTGTAGTATCAACTGCAGCATTTAAATGTTGAAGATGCACTTATATTTGTTATTAACATAATTTTGAAATTTTCCATTGAAAATTTCATGCTTAATGACGGTATTTGTATAATTGGGTCCACAGTGGAAAGTAATATTTATAAAGTAAGTGAGCAATGTGATTGCAAGTAGCATCTTTTTATTTAAATCAGATTGTGTGAATATATCCCAGCATATTTCTTATTTTATGATGGGATTATTACTTGGTTGTTTGTCATATTTCCTATTGATTGTCAGTTCCAAATGAATGCCTTACTTCAGCCAACACTTAAGGTTTTATGCTAGAATTTTTCTTTGACATTTTTAATTACACAGAGTAACTTTTGAATTCAAATGTATTGTAGGTTACAATTTAATTATGCAAATTTTGTGCTTATCACAGCAAGTATTTATTAGGAAAATGCAGTAGAGTCGGTAATTTTCATCCTCTTCATTTTGATGATTCTGGTAAAGAGGCTTGAATGTCATACAGATCTTGAGTAATATTTCTTCAAGTTTTCAGCATCACAATATATTTTAGAATAGTAATTTCACTTTCTCCCACTGTTTATTAGCAGTTGATATTTCTTCCATTGGCCTATTTACTGTGATGAAATAATTTTTCTGTAACATTTTAAAATGATTTGCAGTTGAATACATCCCTGTTGACCAGTTGGAAAACACTTTATTGCCGAACATTGGATTACTCATTTAAATTAGCATTGATATTTTTGTTTTTCAGTTTGAATTGTATATATTTGTTATTCTAGTAAGAACTTTTAAAAAATATTGTGCTTAGATGGTGGACATTTTCTATGGAAATCAACTTACTTTGCTTGAAGTTTAATTTTTATAGTGATTGGTTTACAACTATAAAAAATTGGGCATTATAATTACATACAAAAATATGTAGGTTTTTTGAAAATTCGTCTACTAAAATATGGCCACCATCTAATATTAGAGCAAAAATGGGTGCCTTGAGTGTGCTGGCAGCTTGTAATTTCTTCATTATGGAAATGGGTCAGCATTCCCAATTTGTAAAGACTTGTATAATTGGTGTGTACTAGTCAATATGCCAGCTGCATCTTTGATCATGTTATGGCTTTGTGTCATGCACTAGACCTGAGGTTGATATATGCAATTATAGAGTGAAGCAGATGAGATGATTGATTTTTACTAGTATTTTTAAATTATTAAATCATAGCAAGTAAATATTTAACAAACATGCTCAAAATTGAGAACCAATTGAGGCACTGTTGTATTATGATTAATGCAAAATATAATTGTTATAATTTTTTAATGGAAAACCTCAGGTCAGGGTGCCATTGCCTTAACCAAAGAGTTAATGAAAAAATGTAATATTTTCATCCAAGCCCTCATATTCCATCAAACATTAATTAAGAGTATAAATGTGGTTTTAATGGAATGGAATGATTGGTAAATATGTAAAAAATTGTTTGAAATAATTAAACCATGATGATAACTCTTAAATTGATTAAAGAGATTTATATTTCACAATAAACATTATTATTTACAGAATGACAATTTTATTAAAACAGGATTTTCAACATACATATTTGTAAGGTAAGAAGTTGTGTGAATATAATTTGGTATTGTATTAATAACATATTTTTAATATTTAGCAATTGAGATATGTAGCAAGTCGTACTGCAGAAGACATTATAACAATATTTTTTTAAAAATTATACAGTAAAAGTCTTGTAACCAACTTACAGTTTTCACACTATGGTGGTCTGAAGCTCCAAGGAGATAGTGCTTTGGGAGGCAGATGTGATTCCTAAAAACATTGGTTAAATGTTATGGAGGAAAATGTTATAAAATTCTAGATACACTAGTGTAATTGCTCATCAAAAATGGAAGGTATGTGTGACTCAAATATTAAATTAAAATAAAAAATTAATTAAACCAACATGCACAAAAAATAAATATAAAATTCAAGTTATTGAATGTTCCTCCAATTAAAAATTTGGGCATGTAAAAGTTGTGCAGAAAAGAAATATTAATATTTATTTGTGTAACGTTATGCTAGACCAGCGGTTCTCAAACTTTTTGGTCTCCGGAGCCCTTTACACTCCTAAAAATGTATGCGGAGCCCCAAAGAGCTTTTGTTTATGTGGGTTGAGAAATTTTGTAAATGTATATTTATTATTTCATTTAATTTTAGTCATAAATAACTTGATATAAATATAATAACAATGAATCCATTACTTGTTAAACATATAATATTTTTTAAGAAAAATCACTATTTTTTTCAAAGCAAAAACATTGTTATTTTTAGTGAGATGAGTGGCATTGTTTTACATTTTTGAAAAGCTTTTTAATATCTGGTTTAATAGAAGACAGCTGAATTCGCATGTCTGCTTCTGCATCCAATCTGTTGTGATATTTTGTTTTGGTCAAAGCGTATAAAGAAAATCTGTCCTCGCACATATATCAGTAGTTGGAAAAGGGAGGAGTATTTTAACGATAATTGTGGATATTCTTCTTTGATACTGCACCAAAACTCCGGAAGTGGTAGGTTCTGAAAGATTTGTTGCAATGTTGAATCTGAAACCATATCAATGAACTTTTCATACCCCATTACATTGAAATCGATTGGTCTATCCCGCACGTTGAATGTATCTTTTACCCATGAATGATTTTGTAAAATTGTCTTGGTCATTCGTAAAATATTGCTTTACCGAGTTATGCAGATGTTCTAAATGTTGACAAATTTCATTAACAAAAACGCATCACATTCGTTAATGTCACCACCAATCTCATCAAAAAAGTCTTAAGTATTGGGAAGCTGTCAAGTCCACGGTGGTGGATACAAGTTATCCAAAATTCTAATTTTCGCTTAAAAGCTAGAATTTTATTATTGGCAACAAATACTGATAGTTTTCCTTGGAGTGACAGGCTCACTTTGTTCATTTTTGTGAAAATGTCTGCCAAATATCCAAGTCGGAATAACCATAGTTTGTCTGTCAGTTGTTCTTTCAAGTAAAACCGGTGTTCCATGAAAAAAGCAGCTAGTTCAGATTGCAGCTCAAACAATCGCACAAGTGCTTTCCCTCGAGACAACCATCGCACTTCGGTGTGCAGCAGTAACGCTTTATGAGTGCTCCCCATTTCGTCTCACACAATATTAAAAAGCTGTGTACACGGGTCGAGATTTAATGAAATTAATGATTTTTACAGCCTCAAGGGCATTCTTGAGTGAGACTGGCATTATTCTTACTGCGAGCACGTGGTGGTGAAGAATACAATGACTACTAGTACAGCTTGGTGCCAAAGTCTCAATTTGTGCTATGGTGCCAGCAGTTTTACCTACCATTGCCTTTGCACCATCAGTGCAAATGTCAACACAGTTATGTCATATGATTCAAAAAATTTTTCACAATATTGAATATTTCGGCACCAGTTGTATGTGTTGGCAAAGATTCACATATAAGAAGATCTTCTTCGAGGGTGCTGATACCGGATGAAAACAAGCAAAACAAAGTCCAGCCACGTCTGTGGATTCGTCTATTTGTAAGGCAAAAATACAATTCTGTAGACGAGATATCAGCTCTGTCTTCACATTAGCAGCTAAATCTTTAATTCGATGAGCTACAGTATCGTTGGAAAGTGGCACTGCCGTGATTTCTTTTGCCGACTTTTCATCTAGCATGCATTTAGCAATGTCAACTGTACAAGGATTTATAAGTGTGTCAGCTATTGTGCGCGCTTCCCCAGCCAGTGCAATATGATAACTTACCATCTAAGATGCCTCAGTGGCTTTTTCATTTCTGGTTTGAGAAGCTGTAACAATTAAGTTTTGGCTTTTAAGGAGCTCACTACGCCTACGTTTAAAATATTCCATTTCTTTTTTTTTAAACTCTGGACGGTTGGTCTCAAAATGACGCCGCATCTTATCGGGCACCATAGTACTATTTGAAAATACTTTGTTACATAAGACACAATAAAAATTATCAACATCTACAAAGCCAAGAGAAAGATAGCTTTCGTCATATTTTCGTTTCTTATTTACAGTTTCACGCCGTTTACTGGAAGTAGATTCCTTCCTTCCATGAGTCACAGAAGTCTCAGATACGTCAATTTTATCTTTTTCAGCATCTTTGAGCATAGTTGGTGCAGCTGTGCGTTGAGAAAGCTAGCCTTCTAATGTTCCTTTTTTAAGCCAATGATCCATCCTTAATATAAATATAATAAAAATATTTTATAAATAAAATTTTTACAATATTTTTGCAAAATAAGACAGTAAAGTGTACTTACTTTTCAAATTACTGAATAATTATAGCTGATGAGAGTTACAATTAGGGACAATCGCAAGAGTGTTTGCTGTCTGATTCCATGGTGCACTTCTATCTCTCCTTCCAACTTCTTCTATTAGATGTTAGATTTCTATCACTATTTAAGAATATGCGAAGAAAAATTAACTAACCAGTAACAGCAAGTACTGTTCATACTATCTTAATTCAACTGAATTCGAACTATTATTCTGTTGGTTTCCAAGTATTTAGTTTGGATATTCACAGGATAAAGTTCTTAAGTAAAGTGAACAGGAAAACAAAAAGTTTTCATAAACACATATTTATTCCACAGTATGAAAGGAAGACGACCAGTTTCAACGAATTGTCATCAACAGGTAAGGAAGCAGGAGAACAAGCAGAATATATATCCTGGGAAAATTAGGTGGGGGAAGGGGAAAGAAACAAGTGTAGATGAACCAATAAACAAGATTGGGAGAGAAAGTAGGGAGATAAAGAATAATAGGTAGGTGTGGTGGTTAAGGATGTGCAGCAGGAGGAGCAGGAAAGGGAGGGGGTATAGGTTTGAGCATTGTTTTCAGTAAGGGGGAAGGATTGAGATAAAATAGGTATTCATTAGCCAAATTAAAGGAACATTTGTGGTGGACCTGGAACTGTTCAAGTAGGTCGAGTTTGGGGCCTTTAGGAAATTGGTGGAGTATGGTGAGAGAGGAGGAGCTATGGTTATTCTCAATGAGGTGATGGAGTGGTTGTTTCTTAATTCGTGGGTAAAGGATAGGGATGGATGTAGGGAGTTAAGGAGGTAAACAAATTGACTCAGTTGCCTTACACTACCCTTCCAAATACAGAGAATGTCATCAACCTACCGGTGCCAGTTAACAATATTAGGAATTAAGTGAGAGTCGGAATTAAATAATACACTTTCCACGTGATTGATGAACATTTATGAACATATGAGTGGAGAAAGAGGGGAGCCCATAGCGAGACCTTTATCTTGCCTGTTGAATAGGAAAAAGTTCTGGCTGGTGCACACTTTTAACAAGTTCATGAAGTCCTGTATACAATCACTAACCACATTCGCCTTAGATAGAATGGTTTGGATTACTCGAGTTTCTTCCACGGAGACATCGGTAAATAAACTATTAACGTTTTGTACGTATGTATACAGGATTTGTCTTTTCGCATACCTTCATCATTTAGCAATATTTTATTTTTCTTTTAACCTAATGAAATTATTATAAAATTGTCGTGAAGAGAAAATGATGCAAAATATTTTTTTATACTTGAATAAAAGGGGTTGTTAGAGATACTAAAAAATAATATTGAAGCTTGTGTACTTTTTATATTTATTAATTTTGAAAATATCGGCCTAATGATATTGAACCTTCGCTATAACTGACAATGATAATTCTATATATTATGAAAATAGTTTTGACCTCGCAGAGCCCCTGAATAGCTCTCGCGGAGCTCCAGGGCTCCGTGGAGCACACTTTGGGAAGCGCTGCACTAGACAACTTATATATGCCAAAACTATTTTAACTTTTTGGAACATACCAATATGTGAATTTTGTATTTTTTTACTTTTTAGTGCACATAAAACGTTTCTTTTAAATAAATTTATAAATTTTATTTTTTAGTTAATAATCAAAGATTAAAAACAGCTTTCACAGAAAATGCACTGAAAATCTTGAAAAAGTATAGCAATATTAGTCTATATATCTGACTTATGAACAGAGGCGGAACTAAGGCAAGGCATTGCCTTGGTGCCACGGCCCCGAAGGGGCCTCAAAAATTATGAAATACTCCCCAATTACTCCGCGATTTAGCGGCGTCTCCAGTGTAAAATACGACCGTTGCTTGTTATTTTAAATGTGTCAACGATAAGGCCGCATTAACCGTGGCTCACGGGCGGATTGAGCTGCCGGGACATCGGACAAAACCCTGGTGGTCCGAATCTGCCCCTAAGCTGGGGCTGCTTCGGCCAGGAGCTGTTTCTTTTCCGTATTCTAAAGCTATTTCAGCTACGCACGTGTCCGTAAGATGGAGGCGTCGGTAATAGGGGGGGGGGGGGGGGCATGTGCCCATGTGTCGGTCTCTTCCAATTGTCATATTTACCCTCTCCTCGGTTTTCCCAAACGCGAGCCTTGCAGTTCTGAGACAAGAAAGTCCGAGGAGGACGCGGGATTTTCTAAGACCCTCACTGCTGCGGTTCCTCTTTGTTTCCACGTGCATTCGTTCAGGCACGCTCAAATATTTCGGTTTATTGATTGCTGCTCTTGTTTGAGCCGCTTTTGGGTTTCTTTCACTGCCTCTTACAATTAATAATTTCTACGCCTTGAGGGCGGGGTACAAAATCTCACTCCACTGTTTTCAACCCCTTTTCCTTAAAAATTTCCTCCTCGCATTTCGCACCGGGGACATCGAAGAAGAGCAGTTTGTCCGCATTAGTTCCAATACGTCCATCGTTGCGGAAACGTCAGTCGATTGGTGTGCATCTTTTAGTGTTTGAAGAAACTGTTATCAAGTAATAGCAGGTTCCTTGGGAATAATTTATATGTTTTTGTCTTTGCTCAAGAAGTTATGCCAATGTTTAGTGTTAATATTATTATTTTCCCATTGATGAAAGCAGGGTTTTCACCCTGAGAGTTGGAGATATACAGGGTCTACAATCAACGGAGTTTTTCATACCAGGAGGTTAGTATATATTTTTATTCGATCTTTTTATTTATATCATTCACGCAGGGGCAGATCTAGAAACTTCTCAAGGAGGGGGCGATCGTCCCAGTCGCCCCTCGCTTTCCTTGAGTCTTACATTCCCGATTACTCGTTGTCCTTAATATCTTTAGCCTTGTCAGAATGGATCCAGGACAAAGATCCCTTGTCAGAATATTTCTTTCGTTTGTACTTAATCGGTAGTGTTGAAAGAAGAAATTTAGCGTACCCAAACTCGGCGTGTGCACGAAAAGACATTAAATGTATCTCTATTAATAAAAGCCTTGCTGTGTCTAACGCTGACGTCATCAATGGCATTTTTAACGCGTTTTAACAAACTTCCCGATTAGGTGGAAGGTTGAAATTTCGCTGGAATATTTGATTAAGATATAAAAATTAAATGGAAAAAATACGAAAAAAGACCCGGGTTCGACTCCAGGGGGGCGATTTTAATTTCCCGTAAGATAACACGTAAAAGGCGACTTTTTAAAGTGCAGGGTTTTATTCTTATGGAAATTAAAATTAGAAATAATTGACGTACGAACTTCGAATATAAACTATGTTTTAGGAAAATTAACAAAGTTTCTTATTCTATTAATCTTTTTCCGCCTACCGTTCGAAATCTCACATATTAAACATTTAAATCACATATTTCGGGAAAATATCGGCTTTTAAACGGGATGTGGCCTTGTTGACCCACGTCATTGTTAACTTTTAGTAAGTCGCGTGAAAAAAGTTCCTTAATTAGTCGCGTAGGGTCGTTTGAAATCTAATAATAAAATGTTGTTTTTTCATCATACTGTAAAGTACATCATTTTAAGTTAAAATGAAATAGTTTATGAAGAATTATAACAAGGTAAAATAATTAAAAACAAGTTTTGTAAATAAACAAAATTTTACTTGCTTTTTTATTTACCACTGCTATCATATCATTCGTAACATTTCAAAATCATATACTCTTTACATATTAAATCACAATTTACATGTTTTTTGCACTTTTATGTCTTATTTCTGTGGCAAAAATCTACAAAGTTAGAGTGAACACATGCGTTTGTTTGTGAGAGTACCGAATACCGGGGATGGATGACCGTAGGCTCCGCGCGGCTGCTTAGCGGTCGGTTTATTGCTGCGACGCGACGGGAGGGTTGTGGGGTCACATGTGAAGAGAGAAAGTGGAGTCAAGACAGCCCTAGAGAAATAGGTAATGTGAAAAATATGTACCACAGTTTTTTAGAGTTCTTATTTGGGTCTCAGAAGTAATAGTTGTATTCAGTTACGCGTGCAGCAGAACAAAATAAATGACAGACAGATGGATGATGATGCAAAAAAACAACATTCAGACTCGGAGATAACTGAAGAGATGATTCCCATAAAAAAAACAAAATCTTTAAATTTTCTTACAATTTTGTATTATGCATAGTAATTAAAAATTAACAAAAACGCGAAATTATAATTAGGAAGCTAAATAATGAAGGTATTACAAGTTTGGTCTGAATAGACATTGTTCTGAGTATAATGATGAAAATAGATGACTTGGGGTCATATAGGACCCCAAGCGACTAATTAAGGGGTTAAACTTCGAGAATCAATTGTTGTCTCAACCTGCATACATGTAATATATACGAGTGCATAGATTGCCTTAAATTATTGTAAGATTTTTCGCGAAATTACGTAATCCTAATGGGACGGGTTTAGTTTGGATTCTTTTGCTTATCTAAACAACTATACTATAGATTGATTGGAGGCTTAGTTCTTATGGCTACTCAATCAAGGTATTAATCACTCCTTCAGCCATAAATTTATTGGTAAAGCAAATGCATTTCGCCCACTATGTGGGCATCATCAGGGCGAACCTGCTTCAACAGTGACACATGGCCGACTGTGGAGCATTACAAATTGTGAGACATAACTAAGCGATAATTGTTAACAACAGTTGCTGGTAGGTGGTGACAGCTAAAAAATTAGTTTTTAAAATATCTCTTAAACAATGCATTATATGGGAAAATATTTCAAACAAAGATTGTAGAGAATTAAATTTCCTACAACTTTTATTCCGATATTTTTTACATTGATCAAATATTTTTAAAAAAATGGATGTGACAAGAGTAAACACCCACTTCCAGTTGACCGATTTTTACCAAAAACTTATCAACTTGTTATTTTAACAAAAATGTCAAATATAAAATTTCGCATTGATCTGATTAATAGTTTTTGAGTTAGAGCACCCACAAAATTTCTATCTTGAATTCGATTTTTTTCATGAAAACAATACTTTCCCCTATACCAGTGGTTCTCAAACGTAAGGTCGTGACCCCCGAGTGGGGTCAAGAACAGTCTTTGCTATGCCAACTGATTTTGTCCTAATTCTCTCAATCCTTCAGTTTTAATTTCTAATTTATAACTATGTTTTATGTTTGATTGACAGTTGGAATCTTCTGAATAAATGCTTCGTTGAGGAAGTAGCAAACATTTAGCATGATATGGGCTGTCGCGCCATCTTGCCAAACCACATCTGTTCCATGATCCCTCTGTTGGTCAGTTCTGGTATAAGATAATTCTTCAATATTTCCAGATATGATGCATCTTTGATAGGTCTGTCAAAAAAATATGGGCCAATGACATGACTGCCAGTTATACCTGCCCACAACAGCACATGTGGTGGGTTGTTTTCCATCTTCAATGTGTAATGAGGATTTTCTTTGTACCAAACAAAAACATTTCTGTAACGCCAAAAATACCATGTAAGATGTTACGAAGAACATGGCAATGCATTAATCTCTGTGTTGAATATGATGGTGCTGTCGGATTCATAAAATGTGAGTACATGTCAGAGAATGTAACGAATATATCATGAAAGTAAATCAGGGGTACGGTGACTTCTTGGGCACCCTGTGTGTTATAACAAGTAGATATGTCTCAGTAATGACAAACATCTAAAATGTATCTATACACACAAATATTTATAAATTAAGATTTCAGTGGTGACATTTTAGCTGATTATCATAAATTCCCATTTTCGGAGAAATCCATTTTTTACATCTCAAAAAACCATGGGGGGGGGGGTCACAGCAACCGAACATCTGCATGGAGGGGGTCGCAAGGTAGATCTGCCTGAGAACCACTGCTCTATACTGTATGGAGAAAGTAAAAAGAATGAATTTTTTTGTTATAAGCGTTTTTCTTCTTCTCTTATTTAACTTAGTATACTATAATGCAGATTTGATAAATTATTTCAAGGTATATATGTACTTAAAATATGATGGGTGAGCTTCTGAGATAGTTATAATAAGATAGAGTAAAAGCCCTTTATAACACTGCTTGTTGTTATGAAAATTTGTATGTAACACTGAACAAACCATATCTGCTGAAGCACATGTAAGTTTCTAGAAACTTGAACGACTGCTATATGTACAGAGCAGTGGCATGTGGTCAGGGCCGGCCTTTGGCATAGAGGCAACTGCCTTGGGCCACCAATTCCAAGGGGGCTGCCAGTTACAGAGGGCACTGCTAATACTTGGGTTAGATTAATCATGGCACAAAGACTAAAAATAACTGATCGAGTGAATGGAATTATCATTAATTCTGCCTCACTTTCTCTTCACAAAATTCCAAAGCATTCCTTTTCTCACACATTACCTCATGCTTATTTCACTGCCCCTTCCCATATTCCGACCGAATGGTGACTGTAGGGGGAGAGAGAGGATCTCGGGTCGCTTAAGGCCCATTACTGGGGCCTTTCTCTTTTCTCTGCATGAATGGGTAAAAGAAAATGCCCTCTTTAATAGTTTCCAGATGTAGGAAACCAATGTATTGGAAGGACTATGTATGTACATTGTATGAGTTTCTTGGAAATGAATTTCTAAGAATGTTTCCAAGTCGTCCTTGAAAGAGGGAAGCTATTTCAGAGGATTTGGATTCTCTTTGAAACAACATCAATAGTTCAAGTTCGTATGTTTCGTGTACACTTAACCCTGGATAATGTTTGAAAATAAGCAAAGGTGGTTAAGATATTCTTCCAAAATTATTAATTTTCGTGGTTTGATGTCAACATTTTACGTTTATCATGAGCATTTCTCTATGTAAATTTTTGGTAAAATTAGTGTTGCTGTCAAGATGACATAGAAATTGCTGAACTTGATATTTATTATACAGCAATTTTCTGCAATTGATCTGCCTTATTAGCGCATACTTACCATATGTACCTGAATCCAAGAAGAGGGTTTAGTCCATATTTAAGCTTGCGAAAATCGGGGGTCGTCTTAGATTCGGGTATATAGTAAGTTTACACATTTATCGACGTTTTTTGTACATATGAAGCATAAGATAAAATAATTATATTTACTGAAAATTTTCAATGAAAACTTACCATTCAGATTAAAATTAATGCAGTATTATTTTTTTAAATTAAATTTTTTTCTCAAACAAAAATTGGTAACAAACCTTCAAATGATTGAATGAACTATGCCTATACTGAATACGTGACTTCGAAATATACTCCGTATACGTACAAATGACGTGTTATTTAACGAAGTAGAGATCTACTGAATTTTATTTTTGAGCGATGACGTTCAGTGAACAATAATTACGCGAACGATTCCCAAAAGCGAAGAACTAAACTTTTCTTGTCTATTGACGAATATCATTTTGCGGATGTCAAAACAAATGACGTGTGGCCGGAATTGACCTATTCAACGGTTTTATTTCATAAATTCTCTAATTGTGATTTTGTCTTACATTTCTTTCAAATAACAAACCTTGACAATGAATGAACGAACTATACGCAAAGACTAGTACCTCTTCGGAACTATACCTATGCCTGAATACGTGTTCGAAATATATGCCGAATACGTACAAATGACGTTATTTAACGAATTAGAGAAGTATTGAATTTTAGTTTAGAACGATGATGTTAAGTGAATAATTATTACGCGAACGATTCCCAAAAGTGAACTAAACTTTTCTTGTCTACTGGCGAATGTCATTTCACAGATGTCAGAACAAACGACGGCGTAATTCACCAGAATGTTTGTAATTAACATCTAATTATGCTATCAATGATTAAGGTGCAAAATCTGCAATAATAAAAACGACAGGTAAAAGAAAAACGCGAGTTATATTAATGTTGACTGTTGTAGCAGATGGATAAAAACTACAACCATATGTTATCCTAAAACAAAAACAACGCCTGCAGAAATTATAGACAAATGACATGATAATGGATGGATGTCAAAAGAACTTATGAGAGATTGGTTACACATTGTCTGGAAGAGAAGACCAGGAGTGCTATTAGAAAAAGAGGGATGCTTGTATCAGATGCCTTCAAAGGACACAACTCCTGAAGTTAAAGATTCGAGTAAATACGGTGTTTTCTAACTTCTAATACTATCTTCCACTACGTGTAGAAAATAATAATAATAAATGTTGTCGAGCATGTCCTGCGACTCGGCCCGAATCTCCTCCACATCACCAAATCGGCATCGTTTGAAAACTTTTTTCAACTTTGGGAAAAGAAAAAAATTGCACGGAGCAAGGTCAGGAGAGTACGGAGGATGGGGAACAACTGTCATGTTGTTTTAAGTCAGGAACTGTTGAACAGACAGTGCGGCGTGTGTTGGTGCGTTGCCGTGGTGAAGTAGCCAGTCCTGCGATGTCCACTTGTCTGGACGTTTCCGCCTGTTGCTCTTCCTCAGTCGTCTCAGAACTTCAGTGTAATAATGTTGGTTGACTGTCTGGCCTTGTGGAACGTATTCCCTGTGCACAGTCCCTTTCATGTCAAAAAACACAATGAGCATGCTCTTCACATTGCTCTTGACCAGTCGTGCTTTCTTGGGTCTTGGGGAGTTTGCACTTTTCCACTGTGATGATTATTGTTTCGTTTCTTAGAAAGAAAGTTTGGGTCGTTTTCAAGGCTTTCTTGAAGGTCCCCACAAACGATCACTCGATTGTTTTTTTGGTCTTGTGTCAACAGCTGAGGGACGAATTTTGCCGCAATGCACCTCATGTGCAAAACATCAGTGAGAATGCTTTGAACAGACCCGTAGGATATACCAAGACTATTAGAAATGTCGAGAATGCTTTGCCGGCGATCCTCGTGGATGGCTTCGTGCACTTTTTTTATGTTTTCATCATTTTTGCTTGTTGAACGACGACCGGAACGCTCCGAGTCCTCAACTGATGTTTGTCCATTTTTGAAACGTGAATACCACTCGTGTTTGGGTTCTACCCATTGCTTACTCACCAAATGTTTGATTAAGCATTGCAAGGGTCTCAGATGGTGATTTCCCAAGTTTGTAAAAAAAATTTCACACAAACACATTCTTTCAAGAAGTCATTTTTACGTGCTGAGAAAATCGCCGAAACACTATGACCCTAATGCAAATAAAAACACGTCAAATTAAAACGCAGCTTGTTAACATCTTCAAACTTAGGAGACAACTTCACAATGGAGTATACTACGCATCCTAAGTTGCGCAGCTACGTGGCACAAACGAGTGGCGCGCCATGCGGCCAGTCCGGGAACTTTTTTATTTCACATTGTATATATGTCACGGGAAATGTGCGTAGTAAATGTGTACATTTCCCGGTCAATGTGCACATTTACCACCAAGTTCGGTAAATATAAGTATAGCATACTTTTACCGATTGTATTGGGGAAATGTGCACATTTGCCTAGAGACACTGGTGTATGTGGATAAACGTCGCATCACAGGCCACAACATGGCGGCGTCGCGAACATCTGTCGCAGTTTAGAAGTACGGTAAATGTGCCTTGTCCGGTAAATGTGTGAATTTCGTGGTAAATGTGCACAACTTAACTAAATTTGAACACGAAGGCAAATTTTGCTCGGTCCTACCGGGTTGGGTAGGTGGGTTAGTCGAAGTGTTTTTGGTTCCTCCTCACGTTCACTGTGTTCCCCCATCGGGTTGGGAAGCGTTCATCTTAATATATACCAGTGGAGCCGAACCCTCGATGATTTTTGTTATAAATTAACGTAATTGTTAAAGTTTAGCATTTCTCATTCTTACTTATTTCCATATTTACCAAGGCACATCGGTAAAAGTGCACATTTACCGGGAAATGTACGGATAATACGTATTTCTGGAAACTTAAACTTACATTTACCGAGCTTGGTGGTAAATGTGCACATTTACCGGTAAAATTACACATTTACCGGTAAAATTACACATTTACCGATTACGTACTTTTACCGTAACACATATATATATATATATATGGGAAAATTGCTCTTTACGAAATATTTTTCAGGAACGCACTGTGTTCATAAATCATGAAATTGCAGTAACTTCAAGGGTATTATTTTCTATTTTACTTTCTTTGGAGGAACTGTCACCTGTATAGGTTAAATGATTATTAATATAGTTTAATTTAAAATTTTCTTCTTTATTCATTTCCAAATCTGATTTTTTTCTTTTTCTCTAATTAGATTTACTTTGGGGCATAATGGATATCTGATACCATGCATTTACAATCTGAGGGCACTATTGAAGAGCTGCTAAGTTTACCATTTGCTTGAAGATGCTTTCAAGAGAAAAAGGAAATTGTTGGGTGCAGAGGAACAACTCCAGCCCTGGAAGGTCTCTGTAAAGAAAGAAAAACTTTTGTTGGGCAATTTCACGAGAGTTGTTATATGAAAATGCAATGGCCAACAGCATCTCTGAAGAAAAATAACTTGTTTTGTTGACCATGCATCTTGTTTGCAAGGGAGACAAGTGTATGAAACTCCAAAGGTTACAATGATTTGAATAATTTGCATGTGAATTTGCAGAAGCATGGCACTCGCAGAACATAATGAGCTGGCTTGATCTGAAAACACTGTGCAAAACTCTCACAGGTTGACGAGCAACTGCATGCTGCCATAATACAGCACAATGAAAGAGATGAAATAGGGAGGTGCCACACCAAATTATCAATATAGTCATCTACTTGGAAAGTCAAGAACAGGCATTTCATGGCCACTCATAAGGTGAATGTGCAGTGAATCATTGGAAATATGTTGAACTGCTACATCTGATTAGCAAAGAATGTATGATAAGAATTCAAATGATATAATTGAGACAGTAAAAACTATATTGACTGAAATAAAGAAGGAAATTAGCTAATCCAAATTCATTGCAGTGCTTCTGGATGAAAACTCGGACATATCTAATGACTCTCAGTTAGCTACATTGTTGCGATATGTGACCATATGGTTTGGCAGAGGAGAAATTTATTGGTTTCACAGATTTCAGTGCAGATCCTTCCCCAACACATCTTTCAGAACATTTTTGCATGTATAGAGGATATGAACTGCACAAACAAGTTAGTGAAAGACTCGGGATGGTTCTGTAATTTATTCATCATAGTTTTCAAAGAAAAGTTGCAGAGCTACTTACCTATTTAGCATTCAAATGATTTAAGTTATGCCATGATTTAAGTATATAACCTGTATAAATTGATCCTTACTCTTCAGTAAGAATAATTTTATGCTTGAGTCGCCATTAGAACTATCACCTGCAAACAAAACCATTCCTATGATATATTTGACCTTTAAATCAAATATAAGGATTATAATTTAGTGCGAAGGCTATCGTCGCATTCTGATATAGGCAGCATGGCTTTTGGCTTCACCGCATTGTTCGGCTTTGTAGATGACGTTCCACCGGCATTGCAGTCGGCATCCTCAGGTCAGGACAAACAGGCAGATCCATCAGAGAGCATTGAAGAACAAGCAGACCAGACTCTCTGTCATCGCAGAGCATGCCTGGTTTGAACCTGGATACATTATAAGGATGGAAGATGCAAAAGTCATCGCCAAGAAAAACCGATACTATCCGTGGTTAATTCTGGAAGCCATAAAGATAGTAAAAAAATCTGGCCAATTTCAACAGAGGATGGCTACACTATCGTGAATACTTTGAAAAGGGTCTTCCATCCACAGTGTCTCGACCAATCTGAGTCCATCAATCCTCTCGACCAATCAAAGCCTCCCAAGTTTGGGCAGAGACAGTATAAATACCATGCACTCCTGAGCATCACCAACTATGGGGAGCTGGTGGTGTAGTGGTTAGAGTTTTGCCTCCACTGTGATCTGCTAAAGTGACACCCAGTTCAAATCCTTATGAGGATTTTTTCTGAAGGATGCCTGGCTCCCTATTTGTGCATGTTGGAACTAAGGAGACAAGCCAATGAGAAAATGAGGAGCATGCTCAAATCAACACTCCGTCCTTCGGAAGGAACGTTAAGCCATTGGCCCCAGTGTTGTTCTTCGTTAAGAGCAGGATAACCGCTGGCACTGGGTTTCTCTCTCTCCCTTCCTGGCTATTCATGGCCTTACCTCTTAGATACCCATTATGCACATAGGCAAGAGGCAAATTGGCTGGACTCGAAAATAAAAAAAATCACTAACTATGGGGGAGCCATTGGTGTAGTGGTTCGAGTGTTGACCCTGCCAGCTAAAGCGACACCCAGTTCAAATCCTGTAAGATTTTTTCCGAGGACACCCGGCCCCCTATTTGTGCATGTTGGAACTAAGGAGTCAAGGACGAGCCAATGAGAAAAAGAGAAATGTGGAGTATGCTCAAATCAACACTCTGTCCTTCGGAAGAGACGTTAAGCCATTGGCCCCTTTGGTGCTTTTCGTTAAGAGCAGGCTAAAAGCTGGCAGCAGGTGTCTCTCCTCCCTTGCTATCTGGCTATTCATTGCACTACCTCTTAGATACCCATTGCACATGTAAGGCAAGAGGCAAATCAGCTAGACTCAATCAAAATCCATGCAGTCATCAACTCAGCTGACCTGATGACGCTGACTGCAACACCGGTGAAACATCGTCTACAAATCCAAACAATGCAGTGAAACGGAAAGCCATGCAGTCTATAAGGATTTAAATTTTTAAAGAATAACTAATAAATTCAATTTTATTGTTACTATTTAAGCAAAGTTGCTTATTTCAATTCAATCTAGGGAAGATAAAAAAAATCTCATAAAAAGCATAAAATATTTATTATACTTCATTACAATTGAAAAAACAGTTGAAGTCATTCAGTTACTCAGTTTTCATTAATTTCCTGCTACTTTCAGAACAGCTTCCTGTTTGACTTCTTTTTCCTTGATTCTTTTCCTTCTTTTGTTGGCTTCTATTACTGTGATAAATTTGAAGGACATTAAATTACGGAAATATACATATTAGTCAATAATAAATTATAGAGTTCATCTTTTATTGGTCTTTCAGACCAACAAAAAATTACCTATCTGTCATGGCTGTGGCCCTAGTTCCTGGACCCCAATGTGGCATTGGATTTTCTTGGAAACGAACCAAACCTTTCCGGCGTGAAGGAGGATTGGCATCTGGATGTAGATCAAAATTTACAGGAGGCAGCTCATTTGCTTTGCTTTCATCTATCAACTGCTCTGCTTTATGAATTAGCAGATTAGAGAGGATGGCATAGCCAGGGCTGTTCTGGGCAATTCGATCCCTCTTCACAGGATGAGAGTCTTCCCAAGCACGCATTACTTGCCAAATAAATGCAGCTGGGGCATCTGTTTTTATAGATGTTCGACAGGCATGGGAAAGAGAAACCCGAAATCCAGCATTCAGCAATGCAGACCTAAAAGATTGATAATGACTATGATTAACTTTATTATATTATGAAAGATGAAAAAATTACAATTGATTCAGCCAAAAACTCAGTCTGTAACAACTCACAACAAAAATAGCATTTTTTAGAGTCATGTGCCTCCTTGTTCCATGTCAATACTACAACATCATTATCTTGTAATGTAGGAAATAATCACAAAATTATCAGCTATTATAAAAAAAAATAAAAAAATCAAGGAAATAATTATTTTGAGAATTCATTCATTCATGAGATGGGATGTCATACCAGTTCTTCTCAGGAGGGTCAGAATCAATTCCGGTACCTTTTAGTACTTTGCGGGTGCATCGATTCTTGTGCTTTAGCTCTAGAATCTCTTTCCTTAACACAGTTTGTAATCATAATAGATGTGTTTTCAATTTTATAAGCTGCTTCTTTGACAAAAAACACAACTTCTTTTCATAGAAAAATATGGTACAGGTTTGCCGTGTTCAAAACAACCTTTTGGGTGTACTGTAGATGTGGCCAAAGCTTTAGCAGGACTTTGTTAAGGTCTCCCATTCCACTTGGCACCCTCCCCTCAGTTGCCATATTTATCCTGGTTATGGTGATTTTGTAGTGCAACTGAAATTAAGATGCTCAATCGTAGTGCCGAAATGTTGAAATAAGGGGGTAGGGACACTGCCTTTCTAATTTCTATCTCCACTTTAGTGAGGTGAGGCATAGTGAAGACAGTCAACTATAAACAGTGAGAACTGACAAAGTAGCTACGAAAAGGTTGGGTTAGTGGTGGGGTAGAGGTAGTCAAGGTGACGGAGAGGAACTTTCCCTCCATGCACAGCGGAAACCCATGCAGATCATTTTGAATGCAGCAGATCTACATTTATATGTCCTAACCCTCATTAATATGTCACTGGAAGCTGATAATTTTTTTTCTAAATAATAAAATATTTAGTCAGTATTTCACTCTGATACAGGTCAAATCAACCTTAAAACAAATATACTCAAATATTGGTCTCATTTTTCTTTTATTTTTATAATTTTTGAATTTCAGCTTATTTTCAGCATTCAAAAATTTTGCTAACCATACCATTTCTTTTTTCATCCACTTCAAGCACTGCATTCTTTGTAGTGGTTTAATCAAATATTACTCGAGGCAAAAGACAAATCATGCAATGGAAGCGTAAATTCTCCAGTGGCAAAAAGTTCAAAACCTAACCATCTGCTGGGAAGATAATGATGACTATGTTTTGGGATTTTAATGATCCTATAGTGGTGCATTTCCATGAAGATGAGCACAGTTACAAGTGCTGCCTAATGTAAACTTCTTCGCAGCACTGTGAAGTCAGCAATTCGGTCAAAAAGAGACCAAACAACAGGAGCTTTACTCTGACAGGACTATGTTTGTCCTCATGTTGACAAAGCAACACTGGAATGCATCAAGTAGCTGAAATTTTAAACCCAATCACATGCACCATTCAGTCCTGATCTTGACCTTCTGATTTTCACATGTTTTAGCAACTTAAAGATGCATTAAGGGGGTGCAAGTTCACAGATGATAAGACAGTGCATAATTTGCAACACTCTTCACCAAAAACATTTTTCCCTGATGGAATCAGAAACCTTGCCAGCCACAGGAATAAATATATCGAGATAGGATTGAATAAAATATTTTAAAAAATGTTTTTCAGCATATATATTTTAATATGCACTCAAAGGTAGAAAATAAATTTTTCCGCCCTCAACTTGAATTAAATTTGGTGCGCAGAATAAAAGTGGGTGGTAAAAATTGCCACCCACTTTTATTCTACACACCAAATTTAATTCAAGTTGAGGGCAGAAAAATTTATTTTTTACTTTTGATTGCACATTAAAGTGTGTATACTGTAAAACTTTTTTTAATATTTTCTTTTCTCCTTTTTAGTCTTCTTATATTTTAAAGTTGTTTTTGGATTATGGAAAATTGTAAATATTATAAATTGAATTTTCAGTTTATATAAATATAGGAAAAATTCTTTAAATATTTGGAAGTTCCACTATAATTGATTATGATGGCATTAATTTCCCTTAAAAGCATTAAAACGTCTTTAATTTCCATTAAGTGCATTAAAATTCCCTTTAAAAGCAATAATGTCACAGCCATGGTTTTTATATATTTCCATTGTTGAAGAGAGGAAAAATTCACTTTTTTCTGATTCAAAGCAGATATTTACACTAATTCAGTATGTATTGAATTCTGCCTTAAAAAATTAAGAACTCCGTTCTTTCAGCTAAGCAACTGTTCTTTTCCCGAATTCGTATCCTAATTATAAGTAATTTTAAAATGCATTTTTAGAAAGCCTTGCACTGAATCCCATGCTTTTCTTATGGGGTATTGAAATGGAACATAGGGGTTAAATATTAACTTTTTTGTGACTTTCGATTTTTCTCATCAGTTGTCATCTGAAATAAGAATATACCCAAAATTTCAGTCCTGTAGCATTTATAGGGGCAGAGATATAAAGTGAGAATCTGTATCAAAATGGCTTGCGCAAGATATCATCATCATAGTAAGTCTGTCCATAGGTCCGTGATTATCCATGGTTAAATCTGGTTCTCCATATACTCCTACTTTCCACTGTCCTCTTCATATCTTGATAACTCTCTTTCCCTTTCAAATCGTCTATCAGCTGAAACCTTTTTCTACCTCTTTCCCTTTTCCCATCTAGTTTTCTTTCTAACTCGTCTTTAGTCATTCTCTCTCTCCTCAGGTAATGTCCAACCCAGTTTGCCTTCCTCTTTCTATTAGTCTGTATAATCGTTCGCTTCTCTCCTACTCTTCGTAGCACTTTCATCCTATCTGTCCATTTTATTTTCAGCATTCTCCTCCAAGTCCACATTTCAAAGCTTTCCAAGTATTTGATGTCATTTTTCCTTAGCGTCCATGTTTCTGCCCCGTACAAAGCTATACTCCATACATAGCATTTTATGAATTTCCCTTATATTCACCATAAGTAGGTGTTTCTTTCTTCTGAAAGCCACTTTTGCTTTTCCTATTCTATTCCTTATTACATCCATACATTTTGCCTCTCGTGTTATGATACTTCCAAGGTATTTATATTCTGAAACTTGTTCTAATGGCTTTCCCCCAATAGTTATGTTCAGATTCTCTTCTTTACCCGATATTCGAATGACCTTGGATTTTTCTGTATTTATTTCCATGCCGAAATTTCTACATGGTATTACTAGTATATCATTTCCTGGAGTTCTTCTTTCTTTCTTGTTAGAAGTACTTGATTATCCGCATATTTTACTGTTCTTATAATCCTTCCTCCAATTTGAAATCTCCTGTGCCTTCTAACGCTTCTTGCATTAGACTTTCTCCGGTGATAGGCAGCAGCCCTGTCTTACTCCTCTACTGATATTTACTCTGCAGGTGTCCGCATTCTCCAACTTGACCTTTACAACTTGATTCTGATCAGTCTCCTGTCTTTCTAGTTTACACTTATATCTTTTAAAATATCTTCATCAACATTACCCAATTTACTCTATCAAAGGCCTTCTGCCAGTCTATGAAACATACACAGATATCTTGACTGTACTCTATTGCCCTTTCTGATATGATTCTAACTACCCCTATAGCAAGACTAGTTCCTCGTCCTTTTCTGAAACTGAATTGATCTTCCCCTAGCATTTCTTCTGCCTTTTATTAATAATCCTCGGGATGATCTTCGAAGTGTGTAACTGAAGGCTTATCATTCTGTAGTCTTTACACTGCATTGCCTTTGGCTTCTTCTTTAGAGGGATCATTGTTACTTGTAGGAAATCCTGAGGCCACTCTCTCGTGTCATAGATCTTATTAATTAATTTCATGATCACTTTAATCCTTCTGATCCCATGACTTTAAGTACCTAAACCAGTATTCCATCACTGCCTGTGGCTTTCCCTTTCTTTAGTTCCACTATCACTTTTTCTACTGCGCTCTCCATAATACTTGGTCCTAAGATGTCTTCTTCAATGTTTTCCTCTTCTTCCAGTTCTATTTTTGCTGGACCTGCCTGCTGGCTTTATAGTTCATTAATAGAAAGATCTGATGCTTTCCTGGCGAATCGATGCGGTGAAGAGTTCCCGGGTTTCCAGCCAGGTGAATATGGTGACAACCGACATTTCGGCACCTTACTCAAGTGTCATCTTCAGAGGTCTCCTGAGTGCCGTACCATTATTTCGTATACATACTGACCAGGACGGACAATAGAAACGCGGATCAAAGAACATTCAAGATGCATCCGCCTAAATCAGCCGGAAAAGTCAGCAGTCGCAGAGCAAAGCATATCCACAGCCCATCGCATTAACTTCGCGGAGGCCAAAGTGATTGCCAAGGCCAATGGTTTTTGGGATAGGCTAGTGAAAGAAGCCACTGAAATCAGAATCGAGAAAAACAACATTAACAGGGACATGAGATTCCCACTCAGCAAGGTGTGGAATCCCATACTCTCGAAAATCGCAGAATGCCATAGGCCGACCCAACAGCCAATGGGGAACGAGCCTCCAATACCCTGTCAGTATATATACAAGGACAAAATAATGGTATGGCACTCAGGAGACCCCTGAAGACATGCTTCTTTGTTGCAAAAATGTCCTAAAATAATACTGCATCTTATAGAGGGTGAGGCAGAAGTCCCATTGGAAACTTTGAGGGTGTGTTTGGGAGACCAAAACAATAAAAAAAAAAATCCTGTGAGCATGGGGTCGGAAATGCTTCCTTACTGATATATAGCTGCATTGCTGTTCAGACACCACTCTACTGACCTTGGTGACGTCATTTACCCATCTAACGACTCAGAAAGCAGATAGTTGTTATTAGGTTGTTGCCACATTGTGGGTACAAATCTGTCTGTGATTCAGTGAATGAAAGCCTGTAATTTAGTGAACAAGTGCCTTTGTCAGCTAGGACATTTTAGAATTTGTATTCATCAGTTTGGAATTTACGTTTGATGAATTATGTGACATTTATTTAACATACAGTGAAATGTTATGCAACACAAGCGCTGGGCATTGCCGTTCTGCAGAAAAATTCCCCAACAGACACTTGTGATCAGAAGCTACATTCATTGCTGAGGATCATCGTGCCTGTGAAACAGGATAACTGTGCCCAAACCGTCATGTCGCTGATCGACCGTGGTTGCTAGTTGTAGAGGAAGATGTTCTGGACACAGTCGTAGCAAATACGTTCCAGTACTCGCAGGATAGCTGCTAGGTGTCACACCTCGCAGTCCACCATAGAGAATGACTACATGCTTTCCACTAACAGCCAATACAATCACTTCTCCTGCCTGATCATCCTGCTCGTCTACAATTCTGTCATTGGTTCTTAGGTCAACTAGCGATGGATCCAGTGTTCAACGTTGTGGTGCTATTCAGATGAAGCAACCTTTACAAGAGGCGGTGTTTTTAATTCTCACAATGAACACGTGTGGACTTGTGAAAATCTACATGCAGCTAGAGAATTGCACTTCCAGCATCAGTCTTCTGTGAACATCTGGGCAGGAATAGTTGGTGACATGCTTATTGGCCCTCATGCTTCCAGCACGCCTTACAGGAGAGCTGTATCGGAGATTCCTGGACAACGATTTGCCACTGCTTCTCGAAAATGTACCGCTTCATATCCGCTGACGAATGTGGTACATGCACGATTGGGCACCTGCACACTTCAGCCATGTAGTCAGAGGTTACCTGGATGCACAATACACAGAAAGGTGGATTGGACGAGGAGGCACTATGGCATGGCCACCACGGTCTCCGGACCTGAACCCCTTGGACTTCAACCTGTGGGGACTTGAAGTCTGTGTTTATTCAACACCAGTTAACACAGAGCAGGAGCTATGGCAACATGTGTGAGATGTTTGTGACACACTTAAAACGAGTTCTGGTGTGTTCGAGCGTGTTCATCCGTCCACTGTTCATCGTGCTCGGGCATGTGTGGAGGTGGGAGGATCGAATTTTGAACACCTATTGTAAAATTACAAAGTAGTTACATCGTAATAAAGAATTTATAACAGGAATATGTTCTTCATTTAGTTGCAATATCTTGGTAAGGAAGCATTTCCGACCCCATATTAATAGGAACTTTATTTATTGTTTTGGTCTCCCAAATGTGCCCCTAAGGTTTCCAAAGGGACTTTTGACTCACCTGTATATCCATGGTCTTTGGTTTGTTTTCCAAATTTCTTAGGTGATCTTCCAACATCATGCTGACTAAATCCTGCCTTTCTTTCAGTTTTTCTAGGTCCCAAGTTTGTCTTTCTCTTCTCGTTTTTCTTATTTGTTTGATCTTTGTACTTACGTCAATTATTAGAAGGCTGTGATCTGAATCAATTTCTGCTCCTGGTAATGTCTTGGCGGTCTTTATGCTGTTCCTGAATCTTTGTTTTACTAGGATGCAATCTATTTGGCATCTCATTCTATCTCCTGGGCTTTTCCATGAGTATAACCTTCGTTTATGGTTTTTGAACCATGTATTAGTCACTACAAGGTCATTATTGATGCAGAATTGTACCAGTTTTTCCCCTCCTCGGTTTCTCTTCTCAAGTCTGTATTGTACGACAACATTTTCTTCCTGTCCTTCTCCAACCGTAAATACCCACATATAATGCGCACTTTTTTAAAAAAATATTCGAGTTAAAAATTAGGATGCATGTTATACGAGGGTACATAATCTTCTTATTTTCATTTGACCTCATATTTCCACAATTTCGGCACAATTACTGCCCGGGTATCCTCATATTTTTATTGGTGATTTTTACCAAAAGTAAGATATATAATAGTAAAAATTTATTAACTAATTCTATAAACATACATTAATTAGATATGAAAAGAATGAATTCAGTATTTATTCATTTTAAAAGCCAAGAAATTCTTCGTCACTGGACCATTCTTCTTCGATGTTGTTATCGGAATCGTCATCTTACGCATGATGTCGCCCTACACCGGCGCCCGGCCTGGTGGTGAGGTACTGGTTTTACTTTCAATTAGAAACAATGGCAGCTGATGCCTTTGAGTACGCTGGGAGTTGATGCTTCTTGTAGAACTAAATAAAGTTATCGTTCCCTACCTTTCTCTCAGCATTCATACGTAATGTATTCTTGATTCTTCGAGTTTCTAGTTAATTATGGTTATTTGTTATTGTGTTTACGTGCTCCCGAGTGTTCTAATAAAGGTAAAACTGAACGTTGGGCGAACCCGTCCACCTCAGGCGTGACAAAAACATATGTAAAAAACACAGGATTATCGTCATTCCATTTTATTAGCTCAAAGAATGTCATATGCCATACTATGAAATTAATATAATTTTATTTATTATGCCCTAATATCACCTTGTAAGTAAACATAAAATAGGTAATGATTGAGTTAGCTGACGTTCTTTTGGAATGTTATTCGAAAATTTAATTTCGCACTTTCATTATGTTACCAATAATTCGATCATTGCTTTAGAACACATTATACCATCTACTTTATTCTGCAATGGTAATGCTAAAAAAAATTGGTGCACACTATATGCGGGTATATAGAAAAATCATAGATTACGAGGCCGAAAACCCCCCTGCGCATTATACGCGGGTATTTACGATATGCTGTTCCAATCTACCATTATTATGCAGTTTACCTTTTCTCTTCCATCTTCTTCATAAATATGACATTATTTGCTCATAAATCTCCTCGATTTCTTCATGTTCAAGAGCTGACTTTGGCATACATACCTGGATTATTAGCATGTCCACTGAGACTGCCTTTAGCTTTATTGCCATCAGTCTATTGTTCCTTGCTATTATCTTTGTCACCCTTTTCATCATATCTTTCCTAAGTACCATAGCTACTCCCCTTTCCCCACTATTTCCTCCAGAGTAAACTACCATGAACTCTTCCAAGTCGAACTGTCTTCTCCTTCCCATCAAGTTTCACTCAGTCCTATAATGTCAACTATTTCTTCTCATTTCTTTTTTCAAGTTCTCTAGCTTTCCTGCCTTTCTCATAGTTCCTATGTTCCAAGTGCCTATTCGTAAATTACTTTCGACAAATGTTTTCCTCAAGGCAGTCCCCATCCAGAGATCCGATTGAGAGACTATTTTACGTCCGGATTGTTTTACCTTAAGAGAACTCATATTGTCCAACCATATAATCATTACTAGGGATTGTAATGTGGTAGTTGTCCTCTTGCTTTCCACATCACAGTACTGTAGCTGTTCAAATCGTCTTGATCATGCCTGCAGCTGTGTTGGATATAGACCCAGCCAACATCATTTGTTTTCAGCTCTATATCATACTGACAGTACTGCTGCCTACTGCCAAGCACCGATGATAGTTTTTTTATAATAAAACCTCTGTTTGTGGGGTTTGAACCCCGGAACTTTGTAATGGGAAGCCGATACACCACCAGTGCATAGATGTGCAAGATATATGAACCAATAAAAGAAGTATATGAAATTAAGCATTTACTCTTATCAGCAAAATTTGCAATGCTATCAATATTGAACTGAACTCAATTTGTCTTTGATAGCTTGGTTCATATATAATATATAAATAAATAAATATAAATCTTAAAGAAATCTGCTATCTGTAGAACTTAAAATTGCCATGATAAGAACAGAACCTGGTTCTTCCACTTGCCAGAATACTATCGAACTACTAATACATAATACTATTGAACCATGTGAATTCTTGACCTGTTACTTTTCCTCAGATTTCCTCCTTCATTAATTTTCATTGTCTTTTATAGGGTAATAATGGGTTGCAAGGATCACCCCTCCATTTAAAATTTCTATTTTTCACATATGAAAATTATGGTGTGATAATTATGCATGGGCGAGGATTACGCCAGGAAATACAGTATTTTGCACCTTTTCCTCCCTTGTCCAGCATTTTTGCCTTTGCTGTCCTCTTTAATTCCTAGTATCTGTTAACCCTACTCATGGAGGACATCTGCTGGGGAGGGTCAATACTAGCATTGCTAGCCTGACGTTGATAAAAAAATACCCTATTCTGAAACAAGAGAATTAGTCTGCCACAATGGCTAATTGTAAGTAGTAGAAAATCTGACCTGCAAGTGGAAGACTGGTTTAATTCCTGGTCATGGCAGAATTTTTCACTTGATTACCAGAAAATTCTATATACAAGCAGATGCTGACTGCATAGAGGTCAAATATCTGCACTTTTCATCATTTAACTGCAACATATGTATTACATATTCAAACAATAATTCTTGCAGTCACACTAATCGTTCATTAATACACCACCATAATTCTAGTAAATTATAGTAAAAATCATATTTTATTCATTCCAGAAAATCTTACTGTATTTCATTATTAATCTAGCTCAGCATAAATGTCTTTCTACAAATAGAAATCTTTTATCATGATATAGAAAAATTACCTAAATGTAACCAATGGCATAGTTTCTGCATGTATAACAGAACAGAGACGGTCCAAAGTGTAGTAGAGGGGGACATCCAGCAATTCTTCTTTGAGAACAGCAAACAGACCCTCCATCCGAACAGCTGTCCTGTACATTAGGAACTCTTCATCCTTTGACAGCAAGTCTGCAAGGCGCTCAAGAAAGTCCCCGTCATGTATTGGACCAGACCAGATGGGACCACCAACCTTTTTATTTTGTAATTTTGAATGATTAATTGTATTTTCAAACAATTCTCAAATTAGATACCATTAATTGCACAAATATGGAGTGGATCTGTTTAAGTGGAACTCACATGATGCTTGTGACCACAGTGATCACAATTTTTTCCCACTGGTGGTCCAGTCGGAAGAGAGAACTTGGTATGTTTTTCAACCTGTCGACATATTCCTAATGGTTGGAGGGTAAAGCTCTCACAACCTGTACACTGGTACACCAATGACAACTTACTGAAAGAATCATCTTAAGATGAAATTTTATGAAAGTTGCAAAAAAATTTGGAATTTTAATTTTAAACTTTTCAGTCATTCACCTTAAATAACACAAAATGAGAAAGAAATATTACCAGTACAATACTTGTCATATGTTTCACCTTTGCAGACCTGATATGAACTTCAATGCTTTTATAAGGTTATAAGAAAGCATGGTACAGTCTTTACATGCATAGTGGGAGAAGCAGACATTCCCAAAAAAATTGGCAGTCTGTGGGGAAGCACCAGTTTTCGGAATATTCTAGCCTTTTGTTCTGTACTATGAAAATTGGTCAATTACCTATACATACAACAGCCACTTCACACTGATTCATACAAAGCAGATGTTAATCTATCTCTTTATATAATAAGCTACGTTTGTACCTCATGCTCGACTGAGGCACCGCCCTAAAAAGCCATTCTAAAAGAGCAGAAGAATTGAGAACAATTTACAGCTGACTGTAATGCTATTTTTAACAAACTTTCCAAGTAGGTAGTAGATTGAAATTTAGTAGGAAAGTTTGATTCTTATAGTAAATGCAATTAACGAAAAAAATCCTAAAAATAGATCTGGGTTCGATTCCAGTAGATTTCTATTTCCTATAAGATAACATGAAAAATGAATTTTCGACTTACAGGTTTTTACTCTTTTGCAAATTAAAATAAAAAGAATTGACCTATGATCTTTGGACCTGAATCATTATAAAGAAAAATAAATAACATTTCTTATTCTTATCGTCACATTTTGCCTGCAATTCTAAATCACTCAAGTTATACGTTTAAATAAATTTTATTGAAAAAAACTGACAAATTCACAGCAGGATCCTCTGCGGTCATTTAAATCTGGCAGATAAAGATTAGAGATAATACAGCTAATTAGACATTAATGAGTCATTTTCCCTAACGTTTTACTTCTTTGGGATAAACTCTGAATGGTTCAGGAACCTAATCACCATTATGTCACTATATATTTGATTCCCCAATCATGGATTCCTCATTCTAGGCCTTGTCATTTAAAATAGCTAATAAATTGATTTATATTATATAAAATTGATTGAAGTAAACCAGTTGTTAATAAATTGGAATGACACCATTGTATACAAGTGCTTGGTGCTAATTTTTGGCATGTGAGAGCAGAGAGAATGCACTTAGTTCTAGAGAGGTGGGGCGGCTTGTTCTTTGCATTTTCTCTATTTTTATCTAACAATTACCCTATTTTTTGGGCTAAGACGCACCCTGGTTTTTGAGATGATTTTGCAGGATAAAAAGTATTTTGGTTCACCAAGACATTTGTGCATAATTTCTAGCTATGACTAAGTCCGTATTTGGCAACATTTACAGAAAATATTAGTGTGATAACAGTTAAATATAACATTTTAGATAAACTTAATTCATTAAAGTCAATAGGGATGATCTAAAACATAAATAATTGTTTCAAGAGTTGTATAGCGTGAACTCGGCAGTCATATTAATTAGACTGTCGGAGTGCACCACACACGTCGCACGTATAGATACTGTTTAACGATAGTACTTACTTAAACTTAAGTGCAAGATGAGATTTTAATAATGGGATAAATAATAAATGAAATGCATATGTAATAACGATATGTACACTCAACTTGTACTTTTTCGTCTGCAACTCTTTTTGACTTGTACATAATGATTTTGTTCGATACAGCAATACCAAACTTCCTGTTCTACTATTTATCACTTCCTCCTCTAGTTGTGGCCATAGACCAACCTTATGAAGATTTTGTTTCTCTTTTTCCATCACCTTCAGTTTTTCCTCATTTTCTCGATTCTCAGATCATTATTTTCCATGAGAGGTGGACCGAAATGACATTCTGCTGCTAGGTTTCTGTGCTTTGTTGCATATTGAATCACCTGACGCTTATAGGTGATAGTGTAGGCATATCTTTTCACTCTTGTAGCCATTGCAATCTCAATACGTTACATTGTTTATCCTAAATACTTATTATATTTTTATGACATTTATTGGAATTTTAATGTTCCATGACATTAATCACGCTATTCATCAGGATCATTAGAAACTAAAATGTATGAATAACATTGCAAACGCACCAAAATTGTTATCACTATGAGCGACATGTAATAAATCATAATGATGAAAATGTGTCATCGGTATTCACACTGCATCAAGTTTTACTGTGTACATCAATTTTTTGCGAATACTTATTAATAATGTATATTTTAATATTTTATTGTCAAATGACTGTCAATTATTGCATTTTGGGGATCAGTGCATCCATGAGTATAATACTGAAGACAGTAATAATCTTACCTTCAGTCTATAAGATGCAGACTGATTTTGGGAGTCATTTTTCTGGAAAAAAGTGCATCTTATAGCCCGAAAAATACAGTATATACATAAAAGCCCAGCTTGATTGGTTGGCTTGTTGGAACACTGACAGTAGTGCCTCTGATGTTCAATTATTTGCAACATGAATAACTCGAAAACGAGAAGTACAATTTCTTCACAGTAAACTGGGATCTATCTCTCGCATCTTTTGAACATTATCTATCATAAAATCATGGGTTCTCTATTTGAGAAACATGGGTATCAGTGTAGCATATTAATCATTTGCATGTTAAAATTCCTTAAAACCATATAACGAACTGGAGATTTTAACAGTTCTATGCTTGAAAAATAGAATTTGAAACCATGTCAAATTGGCACAATTTTTTTTTATAAAATCAGAAAAACTTTGATTATTTCAGGTTTATAACAGTCAGAAATGTAAGTTACCATGTAAACTTGCATTGTTGCTGCATCTGAGAGTCCAGTGCTTTTGTATGAGGGAAAGTTTAATGCTATATCTGCTTTGTGAACGAGTTTTCTCTTTCTCATTTATATTTTTAAAATGTCATACTGTATGTAAGATTTCATATACATCATACTGAGAGACAGGGAGATAGCTACATTTTTGAGGGGAGAGTGAGATGAAGAGAGGGAAGAAAATGGGACAGACAGACATAAGCTTTTATTTGGGCAAGGTTAATGCTTGTTAGTCCCCTCTTACACCTAAACCTAATTGTCAAATGTTTTATAATTTTCCATATACATGTTAATACATATTTGCACATTACAGTAAAACTGTGAAAAACAATATAAAAGAGAGAGTGAGGACAATGGAAGAGAGAATTGGAGAGGGAGGAGAATGGGTGGGAGAGCGAGGAAGAATTGGAGAGGGAGGAGAACAGGAAGTGTCTTAATTTTAATTTAAATCATGGGCTCTCAACTGATGTGTCATTTCACAATGGTGTGTCATGAAGAGCAGGGAAGCATTGTTGAAAATTTTAATAACTGCTTGTGAAAACTAAAGTAAATTTTGTTAAGCACAGTTTTTGTCTTTCGCTTATGTGGAATTTAACAACTATAAAATCAATGTTTAGGCTTAAACTCTTCACTATTATGCACTACTCCTTTTTTAGTTTGTTGAATTGTAGTATGCAGTGTGTTGTGCACATGAGCATCGATTTTCATATGCGTTGCAATGGAAAAAAGGTTGAGAATCACTGATTCAGAAAAATTTGTTTGCTCTATATAACATTTGTGACCGTGTGCAGTTTATTTTGTTAAATCCAGACTTCTCGAAGTTTGGAATTTTCTTTTGTCTTGTCCAGAATATTTTTTAAGCTGTTCTTACTGGTGTAAATGAAGGAATGGTTGGTGTTGTTTAATATTTTGTTTGGCCCCTTAGCGAGCAGTAGAAAATATGGAAGTTAGACATTTTTGACTTTTTTGTTTTGGCGAGTCATTATTTGTTTAATGTTGGTAGCATTTTTGTGTTTTTTGACTATTCAGTCTATAATTTGTGCCTTGTAACCATGTTCTGTGGTGATTTGTTTAATTTTGAGTTTTTAGTGGAAGTTGGTTTGATTGAGTGGTACATTGGTTGGTCTTTGTACTATGGTATGGAAAGCTGCCATTTTGTGTTTCTAATGGTAAAATGAGTTATTATGGACATAGCTGTAGTTGTGAGTTTCTGTAAATGTCTAACTATTTTATCGTCCAATATTGGTCATGTTTTATTGGTTTCTATTTCGCACGAGAATTTGATCGTGGGATATAGACTGCTTAAATATTATAAAGACAGGCAAAAATTTCAAAATTATGGCAAATGAACATTGAAATTTTTTTATCAATGGACCAAATAGATCTCAGTTCTTCAACGATATCATTTCAGCAAATCACCAATCTGAATTCTCTTCAACCCTCTCTATATATTAATAAAGTCTTTAAATTAGATCTTTTTCGTCCATTTGTTCCTTCTAGAGTATTGCTGTGACTCTATTGCCATCAAGAATTACTTTACCCTCAATCCTGCTCTTTACTTGTTTTATTTTCTACCCCTTTCTCTCACTCTTTCAACCCAACCATAAGAATCCCATCCTTATGCTTCCTAGAAGGCATTTCCCTCCCCTTTTCTTCATCATTGATCCATCATTTCTATGTTTGTATGCTCATATTCAGTTTGCTGGCTGATAATGATATTCTATGTCAAAGCTGAATAACATTAGTTGAAATAAAACGTTGTGGTATGGTACCTGAAAAGAAGTTTTCTGTTGTTTACTTTCATAACATTGTGATCATGGATTACCACAAAGTTACGGTTCATATGGTTAGTTATATAAAAACAAAAACAATGTATTGTTATACATAAAATTTCTACCTCTCTTACCAAGAACATGCAGTGTATCATTATCTCAATATTTAAGTAGGGAGACCCATAAAAGGTTGCACAGGTCCTGTAAGTGCTCATCACTACAAATACTCATCATACATCTTTTCTTGACTTTAATAAAACCTCCCCTCAAGTAAACGCTGCAATAAAAATTCTCCAGACATGGCAAACACTGAGGGTAAAACACGAAAACAAGATTTCTTTACCTAAATTATGTGGACTTACTTACCTTGTAGATCTTTTACAGACAGCTTGGCCCGTAAATAATTTCACAAACACTCTAATGTAGAAATCAGCACTAACTGATAATAATGGCACAATATAACGCCCATATCTATTGGCATGGGATTCAATACACCGAAGGAGAATTCGGAGAGCCTGAAATGCACACATTAAATCATTAAACTGGCAAAAGTATAGAGTTATAGTATATAGCCTATTTACTTGCATAACTGCTCCTTTTGTTTGCACAACTGTTTTACATTAAAGCATGGGTCGGACAAATGTGCAGTTTTTTCTTATCATATGGAAGTGGTCATATCAGAAAAAATAATCTTTTATTTTTTCCTCATAATTCAGGTGCGACAATTACGCAATGGAGGCAATTACATGAGTAAATATGGTAGTTAATATAGAGTTACAAATTGAACCAATTTGTCCATGAGGAAAACCATGACTTTTTTAAACAATTAGTAGAGCATCACCGATTCATAATATTCAGACAGCTTATTTACTGACACTTTTAATTTATACAGACATGAGACAAATCAAGAAATATCCAACCCTTTTATTATGCGTCCACCTATTTATAAAAAATATAACAAACATACGCAGACAAAAACCTTCAGATTACCATTTCATGGCACGCTCTGGATCTCAGAGATGTCGAACCATATTTTGCATGACATGTTTCTGGAGAATTGCCAGCCAGTATAGCCATGTCTGTAGCGGTTACCAAAAGGAGCCCTCCATCTGCAACACATTGCACAGCAGCATCCAAGAATACAGAGGGGCAGCCATATGGATCCAAATCGACTGCATTAAACCGTTTGGCTAATGGCCGTCTATGTGAATACATAAGCATCCTAAATGCAAATTAATTAAAAATGGAAATTATGGCAGTAATTAAGCTCTCTTCCGATTATTCGTTTGCAAAACTTCATAACTTATTTAGTTTCAGCAAAAATATGAATTTAAACAGCAAATATCTTACGATGCGTCACTATGGCTGGTTTTCACTAAATTATCCACTCTGTTATGAACTATGTTGCTCTGTATACTTTCAACTGCTTTAGCAGATATGTCGTTGGCTACTATAATTTTCACATCAGGAACTTCTTTTGCATAACGTATTGAGCGCAATCCAGAGGCTGATAATGCTTCCAAAATTGAGATTCCTTCCTGTAGGAATTAAGATATATTACTAGATATTAAAGAGAGCAATTTATAACCTAATGGTAATAAAAATGTCTCAAAAATTACCACTTCCTTTGGCAATTGATCATTGCTCGATAATTGTTCGGTTTTGTCATAACTGACACGTTCCTCTTTTGCTCTTGCATTCTTTAAGTAATCTTCAGAAAATATCTTCAACACCGCAATACTAAGTTTTTTTCGGAATTAGAAAATTATCAAGCTTTCTCCTTATATACTTAATGTGCAACAGTAACGTCATACCCACCTTAAATCACGATTGAATTCTTGAACTGGGTTATAAAACACTTTATTTGACGATGGTAAGAGTATCTCCGCTTTACCTTCCTTGATTACTGAGGTATCATTACAAGTAGTTTCAACGCTAGACAGCGGTTTTTCATCTAAATTTCTTTCACTATCCATACCTGCTTCTATTATATGTTGGACATATTTTCTTATGAATTTGAGCGTTTGTGCTGTCCACCTTGGATAAAAATTATCACGAAGAATTATAATCTTTATTTTAGTAATTGTCAATAAAAATAATGAAAACGAGGGGTACTAGTCTTTGATTAAAACACTCAACGAATTAGAAAACAAATATTGGTGCGGATCATGACTTTCTGCTTTACCGCTTTACTACTAGCAGTTCCGATTGCTGGTGATAACGTCGCTACGGTATGTGAAGTTATGGTCACTTTCGTTTAGTGGTAAATGTCAGTCGTTGAGTCGTGTATGCTGTAACATTAATAACTAAATCGCGATTGTTGAAGTATTTGCGTTAGCAACGTATAATAGATTGCAAAATTGGTTATTTTGGTGGAATGGTGTATATTCTTTTGGTGCATATACCGATGAGATAGATTAATAACTGCATTTGCTATCAACTAATGAAAAATGGATGTCCCGGCGTCGTCAGATATTATGATAATAGCAGGAAACTCTCATCATGAACTAGCGAATTTAATTGCAAAGTAAGAAATTAGTAGGTCTGTCTTTCTGTCCATTTATTCTATTTATGATTTATTACAAAGAGTAACGCATTTCGTTGATAGCCGACTTGGAGTCAAAACTGGAGGATGCTCGGTGTATCACAAAACTAACAGAGAAACGATGGTTGAAATAGGAGATTCAGTCCGTGGCAAAGATATTTATATAATTCAGACTGGGACAAAGTATGTATTATTGTGATATTAATGTAGAAATGTCATTCTTGAATTGCAAAATTTAAACAATTTTTCTTTTAGAGATGTTAACAATAACATCATGGAGCTCCTCATTATGGCTTATGCTTGTAAAACTTCGTCGGCCAAAAGTATCGTTGGAGTAATACCTTATTTGCCGTACAGCAAACAATGTAAGTGAAGACATCCTTTATTATTTTACCGAATATTTTTATTTTTTAATGTTTTAAACAATTTTTGTATAGGCAAAATGAGGAAACGTGGCTGTATAGTAACTAAACTGTTGGCCAAAATGATGTGCAAGTCCGGCCTTAGTCATGTTATCACGATGGATCTTCATCAAAAGGAAATACAAGGTTTTTTTGACTGCCCTGTGGATAATCTTCGCGCATCACCATTTCTTCTACAATATATACAGGAATGTGTAAGTTTCATATGTTAACATAGCTTTCTAGTTTTATACTAATAATTAATATGATTTTTACATTTAGTATATCATTTTATGATTGTCAGTGCACGTTTAAAAGTGAAATTATATGGCAATGTTTCCTTGTCTCAGCAAGGTATAACATTTTTTTATAAATACATGTGGCATTTTGTATTCAGTGCAGAGCTTGTTTTATAAAATTTTTGTCTGCCATATGGTATTTGACTCAGCCTTGATTAGAGTGGAATAAAGCTCTCCGGAAATTATTCGTATTTTGAGCTACGTTGAGCTCTGTATGTCTCACTAATGGCTTATTATCACCGAAAACTGAAATCTGAGTCCTCGGAAACTTTTCAATACATTTTACTTAGTTTTAACTGTAAAAAAGATAAGTAATAGTTTCTTCCCACGTAACGCATTCTGTGCGATTGAGTTTGAGTGCGAGTGTTTGAATTTAGCTTGTTTGGTCCCTGTCATTGTTGTAAGATGCATAAACCATCGGACATTTTTTTGAAATATCAAATCCCTGGCGTGAGAAATTTTTCTGGAAACTTGATATATTTTACTGTTAACGTTTAACGTTTTTTTGAGATTCGTACGGTTTAGAAGTTTGTTTTAAAGAATTTAAAAAAATCCTTTAACTGTAAATTTTCAATAATGCTTTTTGACAAAATAGTGTACAGTTAACAGCAGTTAAGGTGTATTTGCAAGATTTAAAAATCCTGTTTGTACTTTAGATGACTCGCTCATCACAGAAACATGATTAATGGCCACCTCATGTGCTATGCCATGTGACAGGGTGATAGGTCATGTGATTTGGTACAAGGATATCCCTGGACTAAAAGGCCCAACTTTTAATAAAGTCGGTACTTTTTTGGCAACCCTTAACATTTCGTTTTTACAGTTACAACACCAAGAAGTGACAGCGCCATCCTTGAACTTTTATCTAAGAAATATGAAATTGTTTTCTTTTGGGAAAGCAATAAACTTTTAAGGCAAAAGGATATTGCTCAGTGCCTTGAAATTCCAACCAGTCAGCTTTTAAATTTGCTAAATAATGCAGCAAAATTAAGCAGCTGTAGCGCTGATGCAAAATGACATAGGAAGACTACATTTGACAACATCAACATAGCTTTGCTGGCCTGGTTTAAGAAAATGAGAACAAATAATACTGAGGTGGCTGTGAGTGGTCCAGTCTTATTGGAAAAGACAATAACTTTTGCAAAAGAACTAACTCACTGTGAAGATATTTCTTCAGCCTAGATTGATCACTAGAAAACTCGATATAACTTGGTTTCTAAGAAAATGTGCTGTGAATCGGCTCCAGTTCATTAAAGTGGCATAGATGAAATGAAGAGTCTATAATTACGGCAAATTTTTAATAAGTTTCCACCACGTGACATTTACTATGTTGACAAAACAGGTCTCTTATGAGCATTGCATGATTGCACTCTGACTTTTTAAAAACGAACATTTTTCAGTTGGTAAAATAGATAAATAAAGATTGACTTGTTTAATTTGTGCTAGCATCGCGGGAGAAAAGGTGCCATTGCTTGTAATAGGAAAATATGAAAAACCATAGGCTTTCAAGCATGCAAACATCTTATTTGACGAGTGGCTGCCAAAATTTGATAAGTAGACGAGTTGTGAAATTCACTCCTAAACCAGACCATA